>CM046036.1:52419738-52811977 GCA_025215565.1 Flaveria ramosissima | reverse complement strand
CAGGCTGTGTAGTATGATCCTAACTAGAAAGCTTAGTCTAAAGTTATTCGTGGTATCCAGGTGAGTTCTAGATCCCCTATTTATAAGCTTTTCCATGTTTTGGGGCTATTATGCATACTAAATATACGTTTTTAAATGACCAAGATCTTAAGGGGTTTTAAGCCCGGCCCCAGCCAGGGGCATTGCCCCTTGGACCCCACTAGGGGCTGCTGCCCCCAGGACTCCGCTGTCAGGGGCTGCCGCCCCCGAACCCCCGTTGTCCCGCGGTGGGTCGGTGATTTTTATGATGACATGTACTTGATATGTTGTGTTGTTTATCTGTAAAGTATTATATATTATAGTGGAAAATGATATTACTGAAAAGTGAAACTTAATGAATGTTACCCTTGGGCCCATTTGATGATGTAAAGTCTTGCAAGCACTATGATCGACTTCACTTACGTGAGTCTGATGTATGATGATTGATCCGTATTCATGAGCGGACTATGAGATGGGCAGTGTGGATCAACTGTCGGGGGTTAGCTACCATGAAGATGTGTAGCGACAAGGATTGGCATTTGTTGTCGATCAACATGGAGCTCTTGCTTTGTGCAATCTCATTTATAATGAAAGTGAAAGATAATGAAAGAATGAAAGATAATGAACATGCTTATTATGATGCAAGTAATGTTATGTACTATGTTGTATGCATAGTCATTATATGAAGGATAAATTTAATATTTTCTTATATTACTTAAAACTAGAACTCACTCAGCAAAGCTGACTTTTATGCATAATAGTTGGCAGGTAAACGCTGATGCTGGGGATGGCACCATGGAGCTACTTGGAGAGCAATGGATGGCATTCTTGTTTACGAGATCTTTATTGTATTTTCAAACAATGCAATATGTTTTTATTCTATTTAAAGATAAATGTATGAGTACAATATGATTTCCAAGTTTTAAATGAATGTCTATTTAATTTCGCTGCAATGTTTTGATTATTAAAAATGATTTTATGCTATGATTAACCAACTGTGAGGTTTTCCGGGAATGGGGCCTTACATAACAACAAGGCAAAAAGATTTCTTAGTAATTGATTTTACACTGATTGGGCCAAACAAATTAGTATGCAACAACTCGAGGGGATTTTGTGAATCCAAGGATCGCAATCAGGAATTATCAATGTTAAAGGAAATCAAGTTAATATTTGCGGAATCAACATTAACTTTGTTTAATTGTTTAATAAATAAATATCAAATATAATGAATGATGATTATGACGAACAAAATGATAGGAACACAACTAATACACAAACATGATTTGATTAAAAATTGATTAATAATTACAGATGAATAAATAATGAATGATATAAAAAAATAAATTATTTGAACGTATTGATGTTGATGTGACGACTGCTAGGGTTTATGATTGATTGATTGTGTGAATCGATGTGATGTTTTTGTTTGCTGTCTGGTAGCACGTGTGTTCGTGTTCGTCCATTTGATGTGAAACCTAGTACCCATATTTATAGGCACACGTGTTTCTGTTAAGGAAACACCGGATCTCTTGGGATTCGAAATTGTTTTGTTGACTTGTTGACTGGTAACACTTGTATTATTTAAATACAAGAGTTTGGACTCCGCAGCTACATAGACTTCCGTAGGTGTTTGTTCTTCCGAAGGTACTTTGTTCTTACGAAGCTTTCATGTTCTTCCGAGGTACTTGATATCCGAAGGCATTTTTTCTTCCGAAGCTTTCATGTTCTTCCGAAGGTACTTGGTCTTCCGAAGGCATTTTGTTCTTCCGAAGAAGATATACAGATGATTGTTTTTGTAAGAAACATATCTACAGAAGAACAAAAATGTTCATCCATAGATGTTTCTTACACTTAGTCAATTTCACAAATTGACCAAGTATAATGTTTTACCTGCAATCATACATAAATCAACACAAATATGGGTTAACCTATATACATAATGCATACATCAAAATAATGAATTACAATCATTCATTACAACTATTGATTAAAGTTCTAAGCCTATACAAAATGATCTATATCTATTGCTCCTAGATCTAACAATACTCCCCCTTAGGCTTAGACACTTCTAATTAGCTCTTCAAAACTGAAAGCTCCTTCATTCTTGACACCATTTTCTTGTTGAAGTATGATAGTACATCCTTTTGATCATTATATGTGTACTTGATCTCCATTCGACATATCTTTTGTAGTGTCTCAAAACTTAATCCCGGAATATCTTCTTCTGTTGTCAGGGTTTCTACAACACTTTGATTGTTAACTATTTCTAACTCATCTTCTTCTGACATTCTCAGTTTAGATACCACCTTGATATCAGTTCCTTTTAGCAGCCCAGCCTCATATCTTCTTCTTTTATAGGCTTTTGCTTGCAGTTGTCAATTACTTGAATGATATCATAGGTCATTCTGATCTTGATCATCTTTAAGTTTTGGGAAGAACTTATCATGTAAATTAGAAGTGTAGCTTGGATGTTATTTTAACAGGATCAAACAGCCTTATACTCTTAGCTTTCTTCTTGTCTTCATTTCTCATCAGTACCAGTTCTTTATTCTTCTCCACAAATCCCCACTCAGTTATGGGAATAGTGAATTGATTTCCTTCAATGACTTTGATGGCTGCTGTCTTTCTGTTAGTGTATCAATCCCTCCTCAAGAATCCATTTAGAACTTTAATTAATACTTGTAATGAATTGATTTCAGAAATTGACCAAGTATAATGTTTTACCTGCAATCATACATAAATCAACATGAATATGGGTTAACCTATATACATCCTACATCAAAATAATGAATTATAATCATTCATTACAAGTATTAATTAAAGTTCTAAGCATATACTAAATGATCTAGATCTATTGTTCCTAGATCTAACATATTTGAAATGCAATTTTCAAGTTTTGGTTTATGAGGTTTCTTATGTTGTTTTCCTTTGGCATAGACCATGCATTTCTCAACAACAAAAATGTCTTTTAATGGTAATCCCTGAACAAGATTGTTTTTAACCAATTTGTTAATATTTTTGAAATTAACATGGCCCAATCTGTGATGCCACAAGAATGATTCAGAAGATGAAGCTTTAGATAGAATGCAAGTGATAGTGGAGGTTGATTCTTTGGATCCCATATCAAAAAGGTATGTATCATTCTTTCTCGGGGCTCGCATGAGTATCATCTCGTCAGGATTATTAATCCCGGATTTCAAAAATAGACATTCATTTGAGAGAAATAAAACCGGAATGTTTTTATCATAGATCTGAGAGACGCTCAAAAGATTGAATGCAAGCTCTAGCACAAAGTCGACTTTCTCCAGGATGAGAGATCCATTTGAAACCTCACCTTGACCAATCATTTTACCTCCCTTATTGGTCAATAAATATTTCAACCCGGTCATATGTCTAGAACATCCACTATCAACATGCCAAAAACTATTTACAACTTTAGTGGACGACTCCTGCACAAAATAGAATAATCAAATTAACCGGTTGAAATCGGAACCCAAGTTTGGACAACTTTAGGTTAGGGACAGAGGATCTTTTGCAAAAGAAATTATTAACAAGATGAGTTAATCTACTGCTAAAAGAATTCTTATGTACATGTCTATGATGAAACTCAAGACAGTTTTTAACTACATGATCATTTTTACCACATCTAAAGCAATGAGATTTTAATCTTGGTCTATTATGCACCAGATCAGGGATTCTATCCATACATATTTCCTCATCACAAAGCTAGAATCATTATCACTATAGGTCTCATACATTTCTCTGGTTTTGATTTTCTCATTTGAAGAATGATCATTTACAAATGTTGACGCATCATCATTTGAAGAACATGTGGTACTTGTAACACTTGTGCTTGCACCAGAAGATGATATTACCCTATAATTAGATTGTGAAATGTTAATTGGGGTAAATGATGGAATGGGATGAGAAAAAAATTTTCAAAGCTGATACTTTTTGTTTTATCTTTACCATTGATAACAGAATCATTCACAACCTCATTCAAACAAGAATTTGAAGCATCATCATTATATCTAGAATTATTCAATAAAGATGTGGAAAAACCACTAGAACACACTAAGTCAATGTCTGAGAAAGACTTTTGAGAAACAAAAACATTACTTAAACTAGAACTATGATCTAAAACAGAACTTTGAGGTTTAGGTGTACTAAGACTAATGCTTCCAAGCCCACTCGTCGGTCCATAACCATACTCCTCAAGCACGTCCTTATGATTCACACCTTCTAAACCTGCAGACAGACTATTAGTATCTGTTTGAATGAAATCATTTGAAGTGTGTGGAACTGGCATTGTTGAATAACAGTAAGTACTAGGAGGAGGATAAACTAAAGTATTTTCATAACCCAGACATGTTTTAATCCTAGCCCCCCATTGTGATTTACACAAATAATCATGTTTCATTCTCGAATAGTCCATTTATCAAGTTTTGACTGAAGATTACTTCTTTCAAATTCAGCAAGCACGACTCTTTCAGTCAAAGTATTTATTTCAACATTTCTTTCTAAAATGATTCTTTTTAAATGTTCATTTTCTTTTAACACTTCATTTAATTTAACAAAATATTTTGACTCATTTAGTTTAAATTTGTTAGATTTAGGAATAGTATGTCTAGATCCATTTGAATAGGCTTAGCACTTTAATCAATGCTTGTAATAAACTCTTGTAATTCATTTCTTTAATGTATGCATTATGTATTTAGGTTAACCCATATATGTGTTGATTTGTATGTATGATTGCAGGATCAAACATTATACTTAGTCAATTTCAGAAATTGACTAAGCGTAAGAAACATCTGCGGATGAACAATTATGTTCTTCCGTAGATAATCCTCTAACTGGAAATACATCCGAGGATGTTCTACGAATTAACACTAGTGCAGACCAAAGTCAAGGGAGTGTTGAGACCAAAGACCCACAAATGAATAACTTGTATGATGAAGTATACCAAGTGAAGACTCCTACGGAAAGGAAAACTCATGAGGAAGATAACATTCCTGCGGAAGACCAAACACTTGTACTTGCAACATCAAGCAATTCAAGTAAACAAGTCAAACACGGACTCCAAGAGATTCGGTGTTTCCTTAACAGAAACATAAGTGCCTATAAATACAAGTCCTAGGTTATATAAAGGACGGGCGACTAGACGGCACAACACCAAACAGCACATCGATTCACACAATCAATTAAACACAAAAACCCTAGCAGCCGTCACATCAATACACCAAAAACATCAACACGTTGAAAGCAAACATTGTCAGTAGCATTCAGTATTTGATCAATTGTAATCATTAATTAGTTTTAAGGCTTTTAAATCAAATCTTGTTCTTTCATTTATTGTGTTGAAATCATTATGTTTTTTATCATCAATATTTATTGTCTTTGATAATTAATAACTAATCAATTAAGTAACAATTAATGATCATTCCACAATCATTAAATCGAACTCAATCTATCACTGATAATTCATGATTGCGATCCAAGGATTCACAGGTGGTATCAGAGCCAAGTGCTCATTGATTTAGATCGATTGATTTATCGATGTTAAAATTGTTTAATTGATTGCTTATTTCATTAAATCTATAAGTTTTCTGATTATATCTATTGATTTTGAGCAAATTGTTTTGGTGTGAATCAATTTTTAAAACAATAAAACGGTGATTTGTCTTTCAGCGAGTACTGTTACATTGCTCGGTTAACATAGATCTAGATTCACATTAATAAAATCATAGATCTGTGTTATTTATTGATATTCATCAATTGTTCAAATCAATTGAACAAATACATTAACAAAATCCTTGATTTGATATTAATTATCATTAAAAGGATTGACTGATTTGTGATCTTAATCACTTAATTATTCATTAATTATGTTTTTGTCATTAATTAGTTTATTACCCAAAAGAAACTCTGTTTTAGTTGAACTCTAATACTTTGACTAAAATGAGTAAATTTGTCGGTGGATCATCATACCAACCTCTAAAGTTGGAAACCAAAGCGGATTATAAATCCTGGAAAATCAAGTTCAGGAATCATGTGAATTATACTGATTCTGACTTATGGGTATCAATAACTAAAGGTCCTTATATTCCACCTGCTCTTGGGCCGGATTATAATTACAATAATCAACCTATAAGTACAAATGATCTATCACCTGAGGATGTTAAAAAGGTTAAAGTCAATATTAGAGCATATAGTCTGCTTAGTATGGCTTTACCTGAAGAAATACTAATTAGGTGTGAGAACTATAAAACAGCAAATTCCTTCTGAAAGAAACTTCATACACTCTGTGAAGGGAGTGATGAAATTAGAAGCATAAGGAAGGATACTCTTCGCTCACAATATGAAACATTTTATCATATTGAGGGTGAATCAATTCCTCAACAACTCCATAGGTTTATGCAATTGGTAAGCAAGATGAACATCTTGGAATTGAAATACACCAATGAGGAATTAAACAAAAAGATGCTCCATACTTTTCCTGAACGTTGGAAGCAAACTGTGTCCATGTTCAAGAACACACTTGATCTTAAAACCAATGGTTTAAATACATTGGTGGCTAAAGTTAAAGCTCTTGAAATGGATGAAAAGTCAAGAAACAATAGTGTGAGAACACCTGTCATACCTTATCATTTTAAAGAAACCAAAAGTGCTAGAAGTGCTTTTATTTCTAACAATGATAGTAACAACTCTTGTACTTTCTGTGAAGATGAAGAAGAAGTAAGTTTTTATGCCTCAAAGCCTTCAAAGAAATCCTCTCAAAGTAAATCAAAAAAAGAAAAAGGAAGGCCTGACGAGAGAAAAGATACATCTACATCATCGGCAAAGTCTTCATCAAACAACAACCAAGTAGAGCCCATCACTGTGATTCTGGACTCTGAAGAACAAAAAGCAGCCTTTACAGCTTTCAATTCAAGCTTTCAAGCTTACTTGGGAAGCACTTTAACTGCTGCTAATATCTGCTAACAAGACCTAGAAGAACTTCATCTAGATGTAGTAGAGGAAATGGATCTTCAGTGGCAAATGGCAATGATTGCATATAGAGCCAAGCAGTACCTACGAAAGACAAAAATTTGGTTGCAGCAAGTAAAACAACTAAAATTGGAGTTGATAAGTCAAAAGTGAGATGTTTCAAATGCAATTTCTATGGGCACTTCTCAATAGAATGTAATCAACAAGCAACTCCTGACATTAGACAAAATCAGTAACATCAGTCTCATCAACATCAATCTCATCAACCAACAACATCTCAAAGATCTTTCAGACAACCTCAGCTAACCAACTCATCTCCACCAGCCACAAATGCTTCAGCAGGGCCTAGTAATACAAAAGAAACTAGGTTGATCATTTTACAAGATGGAACTTGTGACTGGAGCATGTATGAGAAGGAAGTGTTGGAAGAGAATCAAGCCTTAATGGCCAACATGGAGAACAAAGTTCCACCTATGGATAGAGAGGTAAGAGATAGACTGTATTCATCATTATATGTTAAGGAAGTTGAAAGATATAGAGTCCATGCTCAACAACTAGCTGACAAAGTAAAAGAAACAATGATTTTGAATGAATCTCATGTAAGAGAGCATAAACTATATCAAATCAAAATTAACTCTTTGCAGAAAGATTTAGATAAACTAGTTTTGGAAAATTACAGTTTTAAAGCCCAAGTTGGGCATCTGATCACTTCCTTAACAAAATCCATGGTTGATCATGCATCAACTAAAGTGAAACTTTAGAAGTTTCAACTTTCATCTCAACAATATTAGAAATTATTAAATTCTCATATTGAATCAAAGAATAGGTATGGGTTTGGATATAATGCTGTTGCACCCCCTATGAATGATAACTATACAACTTTACCTAAAACAATGACAAACAGTTTGTCAAATCATTTTGTGCCATGCACCAAATTTGAATCAAAATCTAATCAACCAGTAAATAACAATGAATCTGAGGTGAGTGAAACTGAGTCTTCAAAATCAGACAAAGTCAAACAAAATGACTTAGAATTTGACTTTGATGAATGTGATGACTTGGATGATTCTGATGAACTGATGATAAATGTGCGGATGAACTGGATATTGGTAAGAATGTTTCATTTGAACCAACTATTCCCAAAGTCCTTTAAGAAACCAAGCTACCGTATCCTCCTAAGCAAAGAAACATGTTGAATACTATTTGCAAGAGAATAGCTCAGTTGAATGAAGGACTTCAAGAACTTCACAAGCAACAAAAACATTCAACTGAAGTTAATGAGAAGTGCACATCTACTAAAGAAGTACACACATCTTCCATAGAAAAGGGAAAGCAGCCACAATCAGCAGAATTTCTCTGGAAGAAGAAACATTCTTCAGTAGCAGAACTGTGGAAGAACAAATCTACTAAGTCAGTAGAAGATCTGCGGAAGCCAAAGGCAGCAACCAACAAGAAAACAAAACAAAATTTGGTTAATCCTAAGCAACAAAAGTTAGTGGATGCTAAACAAGAAGCCTTTGACATTATGTCAGGGAGGGGGGAAGAATTCATCAATTGCAAAGTTTGAAAAAAACTGAAGGCCCAAAGGGGGCAAAAGAAGAAGAAATTGGTTGAGTCTAAAAATAAATCAGAGGAAATGTATTGCAAATGGTGTGATATGAAAAATCACAACACTGAAGACTATTACTTCAACAGTTATTGCTCTATTTGCAATATGAACAATCACATGACTTCTGATTGTTACTTCAACAAACATTGTCCAATTTGTAACAAAAATAACCATTCCACTTAGGAATGTTATTTTACCAAGAAGAACAAGACAAAGAGCACAAAGAAGAAACAATTTAAGAAGGCTGAATCAGACTCTCAATCCAGTGATAGTTAAGAAGATTCAAAAGCAAAGAAGTAGCAGCAAAAACAAAAGTTGCAAAAACCAAAGAAGAAAACATCTGCTAATGGTAAACCTTTGAAGAGAGAGAAACCAAATCAGCAACTCAAAACACCTTACCAAAAAGTAGATTTGACAGATAAGAATGCAAATACTGATGATAAATTCTTTGATCATTTTAAAAAGGGTACTCATATACCACAGTCAAAATCAAAGGATGGTGAAACTTTCTACAATCAAGGTACATCATGAAAATCAAAGCATTAGACAACCAAAGAAAAGGAGAATGAAGAAGGGATTGAGAAACAAGAACAAAGTTACACAAGCTCATCTTCAACAGAATCATCCTCACCACAAACAACACAAAATGAATCAATTGAGTCTAAAATTAATACTGAAACATCAAGACTCATTCATAAGGGAGTTACAATTTTAGACACTGCTGGAAAACCTAAGATCATTAAGGCTTGGGTTCCTAATTCTAACTGATTTCTTTATGTGTGCAGGAACAAACATGGAGAGCTAACAATAAGTGGTATGTTGACAGTGGGTGTTCCAAGCATATGACAGGAAACTTATTGGATCTTGTATGCCCAAGACACATACAAGATTGATGTGGTTAGTATGTTATGATCCATGTCGGGTCATACCCAATAACAAGCTATACAAACATCAATAAATATTTATTTATTGATGAGATCATACAAATAAATATTGACACCAATTTAGAAAATGGGTTTTCTAAAACGTTGCTTTTGTAATAGAACAACATTATATGGATAATTTGTTCATGAGAAATTATTTGTTTGATTATTTAAGTGAGTTAAATAATAACAAATAAAAGTGTGTTAATGTTATAAAATTAAAAAAGGTTTTAATTTTATGAACTTATGGGTTGATGTAACACCCAGTAATTTATTTTGAAGCCGACGAATGAAGAAAAAGAAATAAAGTCCAAGTCGGGGGACCAAACTCGCCAACGAGAGAAAGTTGGGTATGTGGTGATATTTGAAGGGAGAGGGCAGCCATTACCCTCTCCCCACACCCATATTTTCAGCAATAGAGAGAAAGAAGAGAGAAAAAGGGAGAAACGTCGGTTCGGGTGGATTCAAGAGTGCAAAATCAAAGGGTAGCATGTTGATTCGTAGCTCTTCTCGTTGTGGTCGTTTGAGTGAGTTCTAGGACCCCTCTTTTACTTGTTTTCAAATGATTTTGGGGCTGGAACACTTAGAAAACCCGTTTTTGTATGTGTGTGTTTGACCCATTTGTTTGTGTTTGCGTGTGAAGCGTTTGGAGTTTGTTTCTGGGCTTGTGTGCTTGAACGGTGTTGTGGTATGCATTCCTAAGGTTTAGGATGGTTGGTTTTGGCTTAGAATGGGTTTGGATGAGCTTGGAGATTGAAAATGGCAGATTGGGTTCGGGATTAACTCCATTCTACATCAACTAGGGCTAGGCGACCGAATGGAGACCATACGGCCGATTGAGGTGTGATTGAGGTTCATTCGCACGATTGAGGATTCATTCGTATGATTGGGGCCAGTCGCATGGGGAGTCATGCGACTAAGGGCCCACTCGCATAGGTTCTCATCCGCATTAGTTTCATCAGCATGAGGTCCATTCGCATTAGTTCCATTCGCATAGGACTCATCCGCATTGAGTCCATCCTCATGAGGTCATTCGCATAGGTGTACTTCGCTTGGGTGTTCATCTGCATGAGGTCCATTCGCACGACTGGGTGTTCATCCGCATAGGTGTTCATCCGCATGGGTCCATTCGCGTGATGTTCAGTCTCCTGGAGGCCATGCGACTGAAGGGTGTCCATACGCCCAAGTAGGGCTGTTGTACCCGGGGAAATGTGTAGTTTAATTACTGACTTTCGGGGGAAAGTGCAGATGTAAGTTTTTAGATGGAAATTCCCGTAAGTGCATGTAAGATGACTGTTGAGACCTTAGAGGGTATGTTGGGCATGATAATGATGATGTTGCACATTTATGCATGATGTATGTTATGTATGTATGATGTTGCCCTGTATAATGATGATGACTGTATATGTTGATGTTCCTGATTATGATGAATGAATTGAAAGTATTATGTAACGTAAAGTGAAAGATGATGAAAGAGGAACATGATGAATGCATGCATTAATAAATGATGAAAGTAAAGAAAGTCTTGCAAGCCTTGTGTGTCATGACACACCATTAAAAGGTGTTAGCCCAACGGTGTGTGGGTTCGCTACCCCGGGAGGATGCACATCGGGGTCTTTCTTTGTGATTGACCATTTGTATAGAACCATTGCTGCATACCTTAGGTACTGTGACCACGAGGTGCGGTGCACCGTTATAGAGGTCTATGATAGGCCTAGGTCCAGAACCATGAACAGAAAGGTATTGCATATGGCAATAGTACACCTAATTTTACCTTAGGTGTTGTGGCCACGAGGTGCGATGAACTGTTAAGAAGGTCTATGATAGGCCTAGGTCCAGTACCATGAACAGAAGGGTAAGGTTTATGGTTTGATACAAAGGAAAAGATGTAATGATGAAAGAATGTAAAAGTTAAAGTATGAATGAATGATGAAGATAATAATGATATTATCTATGTGCACGTATGATGTGTGATCATGCAAAAGTAACGAACGGTTTTTTATGAAAGTAAAGTATATTTTATTATAAAAGTTAGAACTCACTCAGCAACGCTGGCTTTTATGTATTTCCAAGTGGCAGGTAATGGTTGCTTAGGATGGCACGGGGCGGCTACTCAGTTCTTTTGGATGGCATCCATTTATATAAGGCTTTTGTGATGTAATGCAACAATGTATTTTGTAATTGGTTAACGATGTATTATTTGGCAAAAGCTTTTATAATGAAATGAAATGTCATTTTTTAATGTTTCCGCTGCAATGTTTTTATGTTAGATGATGAAAATGTATCTTTTATGTGCGATGATTGACCAGCTGTAAGCGTCCTGGGAACGGGGCCTTAAAAGTTGGTATCAGAGCCAAAGTTTAAGTGAAATGGGTAAAATTTCAAAATAAACCTTAACTTAAACTGAAAATGAGACGAAGTTGAATGGGATGCCAATCTGAGTAGCTACGTGCCATCAAGTATTTTCGTAATGTTAACCGATATTACGTGCGCATGTTATGTGGTATATGTGTTGTATGTAGATTTAAATACTGATGTAGTCAGGATAGGTAATGCTCGGGGTATGAAGAGTAAACTAAGTGGCTAATCACAACTAACCACTGTAATTAGGGACTTACTATACTTGACATATACTGGGTTGTTCCCTTGAATGACCATGTTGGTGTTTGAATATTTCAGTATGTTAGAGAATGGCCGGTGGTAGATCTTCAAAAGCTTCAAGGGGTGGAGGTCGTGGTGGGCCTGGTGCTGAACCACGACCCAAAAGGGGAAGGCCAAGAGTTGAAAGGGTGGTTCCTGAAGACCAGAGACCCCTCATCCGGAGGCTGGGGATGAGAGTGCGAACTTGAGGGCCTCGGTAATGGAGGCTGTTGTTGAAGAGGTGCATCAGGTCATGTAGAAAACTTTACCGTCTGTGGTGACCGAAGTTATCAAGGCTGTGAAGGAAGGAGAAAGAAAGGAGTGAAACAGGTCCTCGGGGGAACGGGAGCAACCAAAGCTTGAAACGATTTTCTCTGATAATTAAGAAGTGGAAGAAGAAGAGCCTGCGTCGAAGGCGGTACGAGGCTATAACTACAGGGCGTTTCAGCGATGCAAGCCCCCTATTTTTGATGGTAACGGCTCTGCCATGGCTGCTCACCGATGGGTGAGAGAAATGGAAGTTGTTCTAAATATCAGCGAGTGCCGGGAGGATCAGAAGGTAAAGTTTGCTGCCTATTCTTTCGTGGATTCAGCTTTATGCTGCTGGGACAATATTGTCCAAGCGAAGGGTAGTCGGGCTATTGAAAGAATGAGATGGTCCGAGCTGAAGAAGTTGGTGATTGAGGAGTTCGGTCCTCACCGTGAAATGGATAAAGTTGAGAGAGAGTTCCTGCAACTGGAGGCGAGAACCATGACACATCAGCAGTACACCACAAAGTTCAACGAGATGGCACGTCTGGTGCCGGATCACGTGACGCCTCTGTCACGGAAGATTAAGAGGTGCATTCAGGGTTTGCCAGTGGATATTCGCAGGTACATGATCGCTACTTGATCAAGTACGTTTAGGTCGGTGGTGGATTTGGCATGGAGATTGTATGATGAGAAGACACTGGTGGTGACTGAAGGTAGCAAGAAGGGTGGTGGTGATCGAAACTGGCATGGGAAGAGGTTTGGTTGGGGTGATGCCTCGACGGGTAACAAAAAGGCACGGGTGGACGACAGCCATGTGGTCGCATCGGGTGCTGGTATGAAGAAGTGCGGTAGGTGTGGGAGAGAGCATAGTGGGGAATGTAGGTTGGGGTTGAATGTGTGCTTCAAATGTGGGAAGGTGGGGCATATAGCCAAGGACTGTCGTACGGTCTGGTGCTTTAACTGTGGCATGGAGGGCCACATGAGTAGGGATTTTAAGAAGCCGAGGGCTGAGGGCTCCGGGGTGAAGAAGACGGGAAGTGAAGGACTGAGGGCGAGCGCCAGGGCATTCGCTATGACATAGGAGGAAACTAGGACGGACCCTGATGTTGTGTCCGGTACGTTTCTAGTGAACCAAACTTTAGAATTTGTGTTATTTGATTCTGGTGCTAGTAAAAGTTTTATTTCTGCTGCTTTCTGTGCTAAGCTGCCTGTTAGTAGTAAACGTGTTGATGCACCCTTTGATGTAGAAACTGCCATAGGTAAGTCTACCCGGATTTCTGAGATGATAAAAGACTGTGATGTGGAACTAGAAGGTCATAAGTTTCCTGTTAGATCGTTCGTGATGACCTTAGGTGGTTTCGATTTGGTTCTTGGGATGGATTGGTTAGCGGACTACGAGGCGAACATTGTGTGTCGCAAGGTATTCGGTTGACAGCGCCTGACGGGAGTTCGGTGACGGTTTATGGTGATCGGGTCACGACGATTCCGAAAGTAATTTCGATGGCGGTGGCGGGAAAGTGTATGAGGCGTGGATGTAGTGCCTACCTGGCCTATGTAAAGGATGTAGATACGCTAACACTACAACTAGCCGATGTACCGGTTGTGTGTGACTTTCCAGACATGTTCCCAGAAGACTTACCAGCAGTGCCACCTGACCGAGAGATCGAGTTTCAGATTGATCTGATACCGGGTACCCAACCTGTTGCCAAGGCACCGTATCGGCTAGCTTCGACGAAGATGAAAGAGTTGACGGAGCAGTTGCAAGAACTGCTTGATAAGGGGTTCATTAGACCGAGTATCTCTCCTTGGGGTGCTCCGGTCCTGTTTATGAAGAAGAAAGATGGTAGTATGAGGATGCGTATTGACTACCATGAGCTGAATAAGTTGACGATAAAGAACCGATACCCCTTACAGAGAATCGATGATTTGTTTAATCAGCTTCAAGGTGCCAGTTGGTTTTCAAGGATAGACCTTCGATCGGGCTACCATCAGTTGAAGGTGAAAGAGCAGGATATCCCTATATCAGCTTTCTGAACGCGATATGGTCACTAAGAGTTCCTTGTCATGTCTTTTGGTTTGACCAATGCGCCAGCTGCTTTTATGGATCTAATGAATCGAGTGTGTCGGCCGATGTTGGATAAATCAGTCATCGTGTTTATTGATGATATCCTGATTTATTCGAAGAGCGAGATAGAGCATGCCGGTCAAATTCGGGAGGGTTTAGAGATGTTGCGAATGGAGAAGTTGTACGCTAAATTCTCCAAGTGGGCGTTCTGGTTGCGCGAAGTTCAGTTCTAGGGTGATGTGGTGAATCTTGACGGGATTATGGTGGACCCGGCAAAGGTGGAGGCGGTTATACAATGGAAGTCACCAAAGACGCCATCCGAGATTCGGAGCTTCTTGGGTTTGGCGGGCTACTACAGAAGATTCATTCAAGACTTCTCTAAGATCGCCTCTCCACTAACTAAGTTGACCCGAAAAGATGTGAAGTTTATATGGGGTCAAGCTCAATAAAAGTCGTTCGAGGAACTGAAGGCGAAGTTGACTCAAGCTCCTGTTATGTCATTACCCGATGGAAGTGAGGATCTGGTGGGTTATTCTGATGCTTCCTACTTGGGGTTGGGGTGCGTGTTGATGCAGAGGGGAAAGGTTATAGCCTATGCATCCCGACAGTTGGAGATTCATAAGGTCAATTATCCTAATCATGATTTGGAGCTAGCAGCCGTGGTCTTTGCTTTAAAGATTTGGAGGCACTACCTGTATGGGACGAAGTGCACCATCTTCACTCACCACAAGAGCTAGAAGTACTTCTTCGAGCAGAAGGACCTGAACATGAGGCAGAGACGATGGTTGGAGCTTATATATGATTACGATTGCGACATCCATTACCATCCGGGCAAAGCCAACGTGGTGGTGGATGCCCTTAGCCGAAAAGAGAGGCCCGAGCCGATTCGGGTGAAAGCATACCAGTTGATCATGACCTCAGATGTGATGAAGCAAGTCAAGGAGTTTCAAGATGAGGCATTGAAAGAAGATCATCTTAACTCTGAAAGAATGAGAGATCTGATCGCGGATTTGGGTGAAAACACACTTGGTGTTAGAACCCGATTTGGACGAATGTGGATTCCTCGCTTTGGGGATCTACGGGAGAAGATTATGGATGAAGCTCACAAGACTCGATACTCTATTCATCCCGGTGCTACAAAAATGTAGCACGACATGAAGAAAGATTATTGGTGGCCGGGTATGAAGCCTGACGTAGTGGAGTATGTGAGTAAGTGCCTTACTTGCTTGCAAGTGAAGGCCGAGCATCAGAAGCCGTATGGGAAGATCCAACCTTTGGATATAATGGAATGGAAGTTGGAGCACATCACCATGGATTTTTATTACGAAGCTGCCGCGTTCCCCGAAGGGGTATGATGCCATATGGGTGATAGTTGATCGTCTGACGAAGAGTGCTCACTTTCTACCGATCCGCGAGACATATTCCTCTGAGTGGTTGGCTGATCTATTCATCAAGGAAATTGTAACTCGTCATGGTGTGCCGATGTCTATTGTGTCTGATCGTGGCACCCGGTTTACATCCAAATTCTGGAAGAAGTTCCACGATGCCATGGGGACGAGGTTACATATTAGCACAACTTATCATCCCCAGACTGATGGTCAGTCAGAAAGGACCATTCAGACATTGGAGGACATGCTTCGGGCATGTGTGATTGATTTTGGGGAAGTTGGAATGACCACTTACCATTAGCTGAATTCTCGTACAACAACAGTTATCATGCCAGCATTGGTATACCCCCATATGAGATGCTATACGGTAGGAGATGCAGAACACCCGTTTGTTGGGGTGATATTGGTCAGAAGGAGTTAGGTAGCGTCGAGGTAATCGAGGCTACCACTGAGAAGCTTGAAAAGATCAAAGCCTTCATGAAGGCAGCCAAAGATAGATAGAAGTCGTATGCTGATAAACGATGCAAACCGATTGAGTTCTAGGTGAGTGACCGGGTTATGTTGAAGGTCTCACCTTGGAAGGGTATCATTCATTTTCGAAAGCGTGGCAAGTTGAGCCCGAGGTACATAGGGCCTTTCCAAATCATTGCTCGAGTAGGAGAGGTGGCCTATAGACTGGAGTTACCGGATGAGTTAAGTGGAATTCACCCGACATTCCATGTATCTCATCTAAGGAAGTGCTTGGCAGATGAAGATATGATTGTTCCACTGGAAGACATTGAAGTAGACGAGCGGCTCAATTATGTGGAGCAACCAGTGGCTATCATCGATCGAAAAGAGAAGAGGTTGAGGAATAAAGTGGTCCCACTAGTGCGTGTACAGTGGAAGCATAGGAAAGGATCCGAGTCTACGTAGGAGACTGAAGAAGAAATGAGGCAGCATTACCCACGTTTGTTCGAGGAATAACAGGTTTCGAGGACGAAACCCATTTAAGGGGGTGGACTTGTAACACCTGGTTATTTATTTTGAAGCCGACGAATGAAGAAAAAGAAATAAAGTCTAAAGTCGGGGGACCAAACTCGCCAACGAGAGAAAGTTGGGTATGTGGTGATATTTGAAGGGAGAGGGCAGCCATTACCCTCTCCCCACACCCACATTTTCAGCAATTGAGAGAAAGAAGAGAGAAAAAGGGAGAAAAGTCGGTTCGGGTGGATTCAAGAGTGCAAGATCGAAGTGTAGCGTGTTGATTCGTAGCTCTTCTCATTGTGGTCATTTGTGGGAGTTCTAGGACCCCTCTTTTACTTGTTTTCAAACGATTTTGGGGCTGGAACACATAGAAAACCCGTTTTTGTATGTGTGTGTGTTTGACCCATTTGTATGTGTAAGCGTGTGATGCGTTTGGAGTTTGTTTCCGGGCTTGTGTGTGCTTGAATGGTGTTGTGGTATGCATTCGTAAGGTTTAGAATGGTTGATTTTGGCTTAGAATGGGTTTGGATGAGCTTGGAGGTCGAAAATGGCAGATTGGGTTGGGGATGAACTCCATTCTGCATCAGCTATGGCTAGGCGACCGAATGGAGACCATACGGCCGATTGAGGTGCGATTGAGGTTCATTCGCACGATTTAGGATTCATTCGTACGACTGGGGCCAGTCGCATGGGGAGTCATGCGACTAAGGGCCCGGTCGCACAGGTGCTCATCTGCATTAGTTTCATCCGCATGAGGTCCATTCGCATTAGTTCCATTCGCATAGGACTCATCCGCATTGAGTCCATCCGCATGAGGTCATTCGCATGGGTGTACATTCGCTTGGGTGTTCATCCGCATGAGGTCCATTCACACGACTGGGTGTTCATCCGCATTGGTGTTCATCCGCATGGATCCATTCGCATGATGTTCAATCGCCTGGAGGCCATGCGACTAAACGGTGTCCATATGCCCAAGTAGGGTTGTTTTACCCAAGGAAAAGTGTAGTTTAATTACTGACTTTCGGGGGAAAGTGCAGTTGTAAGTTTTGACATGGAAATTCCCCTAAGTACATGTAAGATGACCGTTGAGACCTTAGAGGGTATGTTGGGCATGATGATGATGATGTTGCATATTTATGCATGATGGATGTTATGTATGTATGATGTTGCCCTGTATAATGATGATGACTGTATATGTTGATGTTCCTGATTGTGATGAATGTTTATCTTTCCTGTGGCTTTACGTGTTATGTTAATGAATGAATTGAAAGTATTATGTAACGTAAATGGAAAGATGATGAAAGAGGAACATGATGAATACATGCATTAATAAATGATGAAAGTAAAGAAAGTCTTGCAAGCCTTGTGTGTCGGGACACACCATTAAAAGGTGTTAGCCCAACGGTGTGTCGGTTCGCTACCCCGGGAGGATGCACATAGGGGTCTTTCTTTGTGATTGACCATTTGTATAGAACCATTGCTGCATACCTTAGGTACAGTGACCACGAGGTGCGGTGCACCGTTATAGAAGGTCTATGATAGACCTAGGTCCAGATCCATGAAAAAAAAGGTATTGCAATGGCAATGGTACACCTAAACTTTACCTTAGGTGTTGTGGCCACGAGGTGCGGTGCACCGTTATAGAAGGTCTATGATAGGCCTAGGTCAAGTACCATGAACAGAAGGGTAAGGTTTATGGTTTGATGGAAAGAAAAAGATGTAATGATGAAAGAATGTAAAAGTTAAAGTATGAATGAATGATGAAGATAATAATGATATTATCTATGTGTACGTACGATGTGTGATCATGCAAAAGTAACGAACGTTTTTTAATGAAAGTAAAGTATGTTTTATTATAAAACTAGAACTTACTCAGCAACGCTGACTTTTATGTGTTTCCAGTTGGCAGGTAATGGTTGCTGAGGATGGCATGGGGCGGTTACTCAGGTCTTTTGGATGGCATCCATTTATATAAGGCTTTTGTGATGTAATGCAACAATGTATTTTGTAACTGGTTAACGATGTATTATTTGGCAAAAGCTTTTATAATGAAATGAAATGTCATTTTTGAATGTTTCCGCTGCAATGTTTTTATTTAAGATGATGAAAATATATTTTTTATGTGCGATGATTGACCGGCTGAGGGTGTAAATTTTTATAAAAATTAAATTGGGGGAACCCATTTTGAATGGGTTTTGGCCGCCCCTTTGTGGGGTTGTGTGGAATCATTTTGTCTTGGGTTCTACAAGACATTACTCTTCCTTGCACTCTTCCATCTACCTCTCTCTCTCACACACACAAGCAAGTTCTTTTCCTCTCTTCCTTTGGCTGAAAATTCGTTTTCTTGCAAGCTGAAAATTTGGGTTTTGGCTTGGCTACATTTGGATTTGCAAGAAGAAGGGTTTGAGCTTCTGGTGTTCTTCTACCTAACAAGTTAGGTGTTTGCTAATATTTAAACTATAAAACGCAGCGGAAATAAGGTGTTAAAAAGGGTTTAACAATCTGAAAATTTGAACCACTTTAACCCAAAACAAAACCCACAAACAAGGATCATATATATGTGTGAAATGAAATGCTATCAAAACAAAACTGGCAACCATAGGGTGTTCTTGAAACTACCTTTCAAGAACAAAATGATATGGTATGGATGAGAAGAAGAAGATGATGCTTCTTGAATGTATAGCCTCCAAAATAGAAGTCCTCAAGCTTGTATACCCACAAGCCTTAGCAAACAACTAACTTGTTAGGTAGAAGATCACCAAAAGCTCAAACCCTTCTCCTTGCAAATCCGAATATAGCCAAGCCAAAACCCAAATTTTCAGCTTGCAAGAAAACAAATTTTTAGCCAAAGGAAGAGAGGAAAAGAACTTGCTTGTGTGTGTGTGAGAGATAGGTAGATGGAAGAGTGCAAGAAAGAGTAATGTCTTGTAGAACCCAAGACAAAATGATTCCACACAACCCCACAAAGGGGCGGCCGAAACCCATTCAAAATGGGTTCCCCCCAATTTAATTTTTATAAAAAATTTACACTCTCAACCCATAAGTTTATAAAATTAAAACCTCTTTTAATTTTATAACATTAACACACTTTTATTTTGTTATTATTTAACTCACTTAAATAATGAAACAAATAATTTCTCATAAAAAGTTTATCCATATAATGTTGTTCTATTACAAAAGCAACGTTTAGAAAACCCATTTTCTAAATTGGTGTCAATATTTACTTGTATGATCTCATCAACATATAAATATTTATTGGTGTTTGTATAGCTTGTTATTGGGTATGACCCGACTTGGATCATAACGTACTAACCACATCAATCTTGTATGTGTCTTGGGCATACAAGATCCAACAATCTCCCACTTGCATAAGATTCATAGAAGATTGATGCAAGCAATAAATACCGCATAACAACGATTTACTACCCTTAATACGTATGACTAAGTGCCATTCAATAACATCATCACCTTCAACTACCTTACTCGAAATGTTTTAGGTGAATCAATCATCTATCCTTTTGTCACAAATGTCATGTTAAATCTCAGAGACATAGAATGATCATTCTTTAGAACGTGGTGAGACAGTTCGGTTCCTATCTACCGTTGGTGTTAAAGGGAGAACTGCGAGGAGCCCATTGATTTAACTTTATCAGGCCTTAGACATCTTACTCTCAACGAATAAGAGGGACAAATCCAATCTTGACTACATATGTCTCTCACAATTACCTTGTATTATACCTAAACTCAGACTTATGTACTGCCATGTTTCAAAACAGCGAAGAACTAAGTCAAAGTATAATATTTATCAAGACCTAATATGTATCTCAGGTTAGAGGATACCAAATGATATTCGCCTTTACTCAAAATTACTTATGATCAATCAAGAATATTCCATGTAGTAATATTTGAGATGCAGGTCAGTCCAATATTTGTATCCCATAAATATCTATGAAGTTTGGGAGCAACCCTTTGCTCTATATTCATCCATATGAATATCTACCAATCCAAGTTCATAATAGTCTTACCTTCATACTTGTTCCCACAAGTATGAATGACTACAGACATTTTGGGTAAGTGATTTACTCATGGATTTTAAACATGCAAAATAGGAATATTAGTTGAATCATTATAACCAAATACTTCATTCAAGTAATAAAGAGTTTCAATATCTAAATACAAAAATTAAAGATCAAATCCAGTCACTAGAATATTGAAGTCCCATGGCACAAGTATGACTTTCATGCTTTGCCTATTCAAGAAGCTTTGTGAGTGGATCCGCAATGTTTTGATCCGTGTGAACTTTGCGAATACATATCTTTCCCTTTTCAACTTCATCCTTTATGTAGTTGAATCTTTGTTGAATGTGCCTAGTCTTTTGATGTGCACGGGCTTCCTTGATTTGAGCAATCGCACCCTCGTTATCACAAAGAATTTCTAGGGGGTCCTGAATGGAAGGGACTACCCCTAGATCGGCAATGAATTTCTTTAACCATGCAGCTTCCTGAGCTGCTAATGAAGCGGCGATGTATTCTGACTCTATAGTTGATAATGCCACCACATCTTTCTTAGAGCTCTTCCAAGAGATTGCTCCTCCATTCAAGATGAAAATGTACCTCGATTGTGATCGTGAATCATCCCGATTAGTTTGGAAACTCGCATCCGTGTAACCCATTACTACGAGTTCCTCCACACCAAATCCATATATTAGGAACATATCTTTGGTCCTCCTTAAGTACTTAAGTAAGTTCTTACAAGCCATCCAATGACTGTTTCCAGGATTTTGCTGGTATCGGCTTGTCATGCTCAAAGCGCATGACACGTCTGGCCTAGTGCATATCATTGCATACATGATGGATCCTATGGCAGATGCATACGGGATTCCTTTCATTTTGTCTTGCTCATCCTTTGAGCTTGGACATTGAGTCTTACTCAATATTGTTCCTCTTTGGATAGGTACGGTACCTTTCTTAGAGTTTTCCATCTTGAACCTTTTCAAGATCTTATCAATATATGCACTTTGATTAAAACCTATCAACCGCCTTGATCTATCCCTATAGATCTTTATTCCCAAAATATAGGCGACTTCACCAAGATCCTTGATGGAAAAAAAGCTTCCAAGCCAGGCTTTTACACCCTCCAAGGTTGGAATGTCATTTCCAAATAGTACAGTGTCATCGACACAGGAAAGTGATGATGCTCCCACTAGCTTTCTTATATACACATGCTTCATCGGCATTTTTGATGAGCCCAAATTTGATTACTTCTTCGTCAAAACGGTGATTCCAACTTCTCGATGCTTGCTTCAATCCATAGATTGATTTCTTTAACTTGCATACTTTGTTAGGATGTTTTGGACCGACAAAACCTTCGGACTAAATCATATAGACATCTTCCTCAAGATATCCATTTAGAACAGCGGTTTTGACATCCATTTGCCAAATCTCATAATCATAATGAGCAGCTATGGCAAATAATATCCTAGTAGACTTTAGCATTGCAACCGGTGAGAAGGTCTCATCATAATCAACCACTTGAGTTTGAGTGAAACCTTTTGCTACAAGTCTAGCTTTATAAGTATCCAAGTTTCCATGCATATCAGTTTTCTTCTTGAAAACCCACTTACTTCCAACTATCTTGGAGTTAAGAGGTGGTTCAACCAAGTCCCACACTTGGTTGTCATACATGGATTGCATCTCAACGTTCATGGCTTCAAGCCATTTGTCACAATCCAAATTGGACATTGCATCATGATAAGTGGTTGGTTCATCAGAATCTCCCACATACCATCCATCTACGAAGAATACATATCTTTTAGGTGGATTACTAATTCTACCAGATCTGCGAACGTTTTGTGTGTATTGATCAACCATTTGATCATCATCAACATCCTCATGTTGAGTGCTAGTGTCAACCAAATGTGTATCGGTTTGTGGTTCTTGATCCTCCTCAAGATCCACTGTTCCACTGCTACTTCCTTCCGTAAGGAACTTAGCTTTCTAAGAACTCAGCCTTCTTGGAAACAAACTCCTTTTGTTCCAATGGATCATAGAAATAATATCCCATAGAATCTCTAGGATATCCAATGAAAATACACTTAGTGGAACGGCTTTCTAACTTGTTTGAGGTGGGCATCTTAACATAAGCCTCACAACCCCATACCTTTAAATATGATAGTCATGGAACCCTTCCATGCCATATTTCAAAAGGTGTCGTTTCCACTTTCTTGGTTGGGGCCATATTCAAGATACGGGCCGCAGAGAGCAAAGCGAAACCCCAATATGATAGAGGCAATGAGCTTCTAGCCATCATAGATCGAACCATATCCAATAAAGTTCGATTTCTCCTCTCGGACACACCATTGTGTTGTGGTGTTCCAGGTGGAGATAGTTGTGAGACAATGCCACAACTTCTAAGATGATCTCTAAAACATCACTTAGGTATTCACCTCCTATATCGGTGCAGAGACTTTTTATTTTCTTGTTGAGTTGATTTTCAACTTCATTCTGGAAGATTTTGAACATTTCAAAAGCTTCATCTTTGTGTCTTAACAAGTACACATAACCATATTGACTATAGTCGTCGGTAAAGGTAATGAAGTATCTTTCATTGTACCTAGTCATTGGTTTAAAAGGACCACATACATCCGAATGTATGATGCCTAATAAATCTTTTGCTCTTTCGGATTTGCCACTAAAAGGCGCCTTAGTCATTTTACCTTGTAAACAAGATTCACATACATCAAATGAATCATATTTGTTTGCTTTTAAAAGACCGTTCTTTTGAAGTGTTTGTATGCGCTTCTTGTAATTTGAGCTTCTTAGTGGTGGTTTGGTACAATGAGCTATCATATAATGTGTTTTCACGAACCAATTCATAAATACCATTAATAGGAATAGTTTTAAAATAAAAGATGTCATTTAAAGAAACATGAATTTCATTTTCATTAAATGTCATAACATAACCATAGTGTCTTAATTGGGAAACAGAAATAATGTTCCTAGTCAAACTAGGAGCATACAAAACATTTTTCAAAATTTCTTCCAAACCATTTGGAAGCTTCAAGATGTAGTCCCCTCGGTCTTCAACTTGAACTTTTGCCCCATTCCCCATGTTTAGGCTAACATCCCCTTTCTTGAAGTCCTTACTTCTTTTGAACCCCTGTAATAAGTTGCAAATGTGAGTTCAACATCCTGTATCCAATACCCATGTATTAGAGGATATTAAATTTAGATCAATATGAATCATAAAAATTGTACCTGAGGTTTGCCCGGCATCCAACTTAGCTTGCAACTCTTTGAGATGGACTGGACAATTTCTTGCCCAATGTCCAATCTCCCCAAACTTGAAGCATGGGTCATTTGAAGCAACCTTTTGCTTCTTCTCCGCTTGTTTTTGTGGTGGCGCTCTTACCACTCCCTTCCCTTCTCCCTTAACGTACCCTTTTCCCTTGGCAACATTTGCCTTGGGTGTGGGGTGAGGCCTTTTCTTGTTCCCACCTTCATTGATGGTGAGAACGGGTAAAACCTTTTTACCCATGACCGCCTCGGTAGTTTTGAGCATAGAGTGTAGCTCACTTATGTTCTTGTCCCACCCATTCATGTTATAATTCATGAAAAAGTTGTCAAACCTTTTTGACAAAGAGTTGAGGATCAAATCTGTAGCCAACTCTTTCGAGACTGGACAATTCAGCCTTTCAAGGCGGTCAATGTGGCTTTTCATCTTAAGTACATAAGATGAAATAGATTGGGTGTCATCCATACGACATGCATGGAGTGCTCGAACCGTTTTGAAGCGCTCTACCCTTTCTTGTTGTTGGAACGTCTCCTTCAACTGCGTAATCATGTCGTATGCTCCATGATATTCATACTCCTTTTGGAGATCCGGAGTCATACTTTCCGACATGAGGCAAGACACTTGGACCGAGTCCTCAGTGTATTTCACCCAATTATTATAGGCCTCCTCATCCTCCTCATTAGGTTGATCGGGAGTCGAATCGTCTAAAATATACGATTGTTTCTCTTGCTTGAGAACAATTTTCAAGTTTCAAAACCAATCTATATAGTGATTATGATTTAGATGCTTTTGGAGAATAGTTCTTAGTGATAGTTTGTCGTCTTGGTCATATAAACAAGAAGCGCATACAAACACTTCAAAAGAACGGTCTTTTAAAAACAAGTGAATATGATTCATTTGATGTATGTGAATCTTGTTTACAAGGTAAAATGACTACGACACCTTTTAGTGGCAAATCCGAAAGGGCAAAAGATTTATTAGGCATCATACATTCGGATGTATGTGGTCCTTTTAAACCTATGATTAGGTACAATGAAAGATACTTCATTACCTTTACCGACGACTATAGTCGATATGGTTATGTGCACTTGTTAAGACACAAAGATGAAGCTGTTCAAAATCTTTTAGAATGAAGTTGAAAATCAAGTCAACAAGAAAATAAAAATTCTCCGCACAAATAGTGGAGGTGAATACCTAAGTGATTTTTTTAGAGATCATCTTAGAAGTTGTGGTATTGTCTCACAACTATCTCCACCTTGAATACCACAACACAATGGTGTGTCCGAGAGGAGAAATCGAACTCTATTGGATATGGTTTGATCTATGATGGCTAGAAGCTCATTGCCTCTATCATTTTGGGGTTTCTCTTTGCTCTATGTGGCCCGTGTCTTGAATATGGCCCCAACCAAGAAAGTGGAAACGACACCTTTTGAAATATGACATAGAAGGGTTCCATCACTATCATATTTAAAGGTATGGGGTTGTGAGGCTTATTTTAAGACTCCCACCTCAAACAAGCTAGAAAGTCGTTCCGTTACGTGTATTTTCATCGGATATCCTACAGATTCTATGGGATATTATTTCTACGATTCATTAGAACAAAAGGAGTTTGTTCCCAAGAAGGCTGAGTTCTTAGAAGCTAAGTTCCTTACGGAAGGAACTAGCAGTAGAACAATGGATCTTGAGGAGGATCAAGAACCACAAACCGATACACGTTTGGTTGACACTAGAACTCAACATGAGGATGTTGAGGATAATCAAATGGTTGATCAATACACACAAAACGTTCGTATATCTGGTAGAATTAGTAATCCACCTGAAAGATATGGATTCTTCGTAGATGGATGCTATGTGGTAGATTCCGATGAACCAGCCTCTTATCGTAATGCAATATCCAATTTGGATTGTGACAAATGGCTTGAAGCCATGAACGTTGAGATGCAATCCATGTATGACAAATGGCTTGGTTGTACCACCTCTTAACTCCAAGGTAGTTAGAAGTAAGTGGGTTTGCAAGAAGAAAACCGATATGCATGGAAACTTGGATACTTATAAAGCTATACTGTAGCAAAAGGTTTCACTCAAACTCAAGGGGTTGATTATGAAGAGACCTTCTTGCCGGTTGCAATGCTAAAGTCTATTAGCATATTATTTGCCATAGCTGCTCATTATGATTAGGAGATTTGGCAAATGGATGTCAAAACCACTTTTCTTAATGGATATCTTGAGGAAGATGTCTATATGGTTCAGCCTAAAGGTTTTGTCGATCCAGAACATCCTAACAAAGTATGCAAGTTACAGAAATCAATCTATGAATTTAAGCAAGCATCAAGAAGTTGGAATCACCGTTTTGATGAAGAGATAATCAAATTTGGGTTCATCAAAAACGCTGATGAAGCATGTGTGTATAAGAAAGCTAGTAAGAGCATCATCACTTTCCTAGTATTGTATGTCGATGAAATTCTACTATTGGGAAATGACATTCCAACCTTGGAAGGTGTAAAAGCTTGGCTTGGAAGCTATTTTTCCATTATGGATCTTGGTAAAGCCGCCTATATTTAGGGAATAAAGATCTATAGGGATAGATCAAGGCGGTTGATAGGTTTTAATCAAAGTGCATACATTGATAAGATCTTGAAAAGGTTCAAGATGGAAAATTCTAAGAAAGGTACCGTACCTATCCAAAGAGGAACAATATTGAGTAAGACTCAATGTCTAAGCTCAAAGGATGAGCAAGACAAAATGAAAGGAATCCCGTATGCATCTGCCATAGGATCCATCATGTATGCAATGATATGCACTAGGTCAGACGTGTCATGCGCTTTGAGCATGACAAGCCGATACCAGGAAAATCCTGGAAACAGTCATTGGATGGCTTGTAAGAACATACTTAAGTACCTGAGGAGGACCAAAGATATGTTCCTAATCTATGGATCTTGTGTGGAGGAACTCGTAGTAAAGGGTTACACGGATACGAGTTTCCAAACTGATCGGGATGATTCACAATCACAATCGGGGTACATTTTCATCTTGAATGGAGGAGCAATCTCTTGGAAGAGCTCTAAGCAAGATGTGGTGGCATTATCAACTACATAGTCAGAATACATCGTCGCTTCATTAGCAGCTCAGGAAGCTGCATGGTTAAAGAAATTCATTGCCGTTCTAGGGGTAGTCCCTTCCATTTAGGAAACCCTAGAAATTCTTTGTGATAACGAGGGTGCGATTGCTCAAATCAAGGAACCCCGTGCACATCAAAAGACTAGGCACATTCAACGAAGATTCAACTATATAAGGGATGAAGTTGAAAAGGGAAAGATATGTATTCGCAAAGTTCATAAGGATCAAAACATTGCGGATCCACTCACGAAGCTTCTTGAATAGGCAAAGCATGAAAGTCATACTTGTGCCATGGGACTTCAATATTCTAGTGACTGGATTTGATCTTTAATTTTTGTATTTAGATATTGTAACCCTTTATTACTTGAATGAATTATTTGGTTATAATGATTCAACTAATATTCCTATTTTGCATGTTTAAAATCCATGAGTAAATCACTTACTCAAAATGTCCGTAGTCGTTCATACTTGTAGGAACAAGTATGAAGGTAAGACTATTATGAACTTGGATTGGTAGATATTCATATGGATGAATACAGAGCAAAGGGTTGCTGCCAAAGTTCATAGATATTTGTGGGATACAAATATTGGACTGACTTGCATCTCAAATATTACTACATGGAATCTACCTGATTGATCATAAGTAATTTTGAATAAAGGTGAATTTCATTTGGTATCCTCTGACCTGAGATACATATTAGGTCTTGATATTTACCAAATATTATACTTTGACTTAGTTCTTCGCTGTTCTTAAACATGGCAGTACATAAGTCTGAGTTCAGGTATAATACAAGGTAATTGTGAGAGACATATGTAGTCAAGATGGGATTTGTCCCTCTTATTCATTGAGAGTAAGATGTCTAAGGCCTTATAAAGTTAAATGAATGGAGAATGATCATTCTGTGTCTCTGGGATTTAACATGACATCTGTGACAAAAGGATAGATGACTGATTCACCTAAAACATTTCGAGTAAGGTACTTGAAGGGGATGATGTTATTGAATGGCACTTAGTCATACGTATTAAGGGTAGTAAACCGTTGTTAGGCGGTATTTACTGCTTGCATCAATCTTCTATGAATCTTGTGCAAGTGGGAGATTGTTGGATCTTGTATGCCCAAGACACATACAAGATTGATGTGGTTAGTACGTTATGATCCAAGTCGGGTCATACCCAATAACAAGCTATACAAACACCAATAAATATTTATTTGTTAATGAGATCATACAAATAAATATTGACACCAATTTAGAAAATGGGTCTTCTAAAACGTTGCTTTTGTAATAGAACAACATTATATGGATAATTTGTTCATGAGAAATTATTTGTTTCATTATTTAAGTGAGTTAAATAATAACAAATAAAAGTGTGTTAATGTTCTAAAATTAAAAGAGGTTTTAATTTTATAAACTTATGGGTTGAGAGTGTAAATTTTTTATAAAAATTAAATAGGGGGGAACCCATTTTGAATGGGTTTCGGCCACCCCTTTATGGGGTTGTGTGGAATCATTTTGTCTTGGGTTCTACAAGACATTGCTCTTCCTTGCACTCTTCCATCTACCTCTCTCTCTCACACACACAAGCAAGTTCTTTTCCTATTTTCCTCTGGCTGTAAATTCGTTTTCTTGCAAGCTGAAAAATTGGGTTTTGGCTTGGCTATATTCGGATTTGCAAGAAGAAGGGTTTGAGCTTTTGGTGTTCTTCTACCTATCAAGTTAGGTGTTTGTTAAAGCTAGTGGGTATACAAGCTTGAGGACTTCTATTTTGGAGGCTATACATTCAAGAAGCATCAGCTTCCTCTTCTCATCCATATCACATCATTTTGTTCTTGAAAGGTAGTTTCAAGAACACCCTATGGTTGCCATTTTCGTTTTGATAGCATTTCATTTCACACACATATATATATATATATATATATATATATATATATATATATAGATAGATATATATATATATATATATATATATATATATATATATATATATATATATATATATATATATATATATATATATATATATATATATATATTTATATATATATATATATATATATATATGATCCTTGTTTATGGGTTTTGTTTTGTGTTAAAATGGTTCAAATTTTCAGATTGTTAAACAACATTTAACACCTTATATCCGCTGCATTTTATAGTTTAAATGGTTAAACTTGCTTTGATTAACTTGTAACAAAACCCATCAAAACTGTTCTCTTTTCCATGACTTCAAACATAAAAATGCTTCTTATGTGGCATTTGGTGGGGATAAGAAGGGAAGTTAAAATTGTAGGTGAAGGAATGGTAACCAATGGTGTGCTCAAATTTGAGAAAGTAAATTATTGTGAAAATTTACAATATAATTTACTGAGTGTGTCTCAAATTTGTGATAAAAAATAAACCACATTATTTGATAACACTAATTGTTACATTCTTAAGCCAGGTTTTTCAATTCTAGAAGACTGCATCCTTCTTAAAGCATCATGAAAAAGAAACACATATGTGTTGGATATGAGCAATTCTGCACTCACAAACAATGAAACTTGCCTGCTATCTAAGTCATTAGAAGATGAATCTCAGATGTAGCATAGAAGGTTTGTTCATTCCAACATGAAGAATATGAATAAATTGGTGAAAAAATGACTTAGTCATTGGACTGCCAAAGAAAGAATTTTATTATTCAAACCATTGTCCTTCATGCTATAAAGGAAAACAACATAGGGTTTCACATAAATCCAAAATTATAAATACAAACACAACACCACTCAAATTGCTTCACATGGATCTTTTTGGTCCAACCAATGTGATGAGCATTGGAAAAAGGCAATATTGCTTAGTGGTTGTGGATGATTTCACTAGATTCACATGGGTCTTTTTCTTAAAATAAAAGAGTGAAACATCATAAACATTAATGGAGTTTGTCACTAAGATTCAAAATCAACTTGTTCTAAAAGTTAAAATTTTCAGGAGTGATAATGGTACTGAATTTGTTAATATTGTCTTAGATTCTTTTTGCAGGATTAAAGGCATTGCATGGCAATTCAGTGCACCAAGAACTCGACAACAAAATGGAGTTGCTGAAAGAAGAAACAGAACTCTCATTGAAGCAGCAAGAACAATGCTAGCTGATTCACAATTTCCAATCACCTTTTGGGCTGAAGTAGTGAACACATCATACAATGTTCAAAACAGGACATTAATTGTCAAAGAACATAACAAAACACCATATGACCTGTTATTTAAAAGAAAACCTTACATTGGATATCTTAAAGCTTTTGGGTGTCATGTGTCTGTATTAAACATAAAAGAACAATTGGGAAAGTTTTCTGAGAAAGCCTATGATGGTTTCTTTGTTGGATATTCTTCAACATCTAAATCATATATGATTTACATTCCACAACAAAACATTGTGGAAGAAACACCTAATGTGTCATTTGATGAATCCTTGTTTCCAAAATCTATTAAAGGATCATCATGGTTTTTTTTATATAGATGCACTCACAGACTCATTTAACTATGGTTATTTGAATACTGTAGGTTCTATAGATACATGCTATCCATTTCTTCCTCCAAACATGAATGAAGTGTCATTATTTGTTGATCCTCCAAGAATTCAAACTTCAAGTGTTATTGAACAAGGAACTACAGATCATGCAAATAATGCAGCATAAGACCAGCAAAATAGAACTACATTCTCAGATGTAAACACTACCTTCGCAGCTGCTAACTCTGCATCCGTAGATGAGAGTTCTACATCCGGAGATAAGGATATTGCATCAGCAGATGTTCAATCCACATCAGTAGATATTCCCCACATAGGAGATGGTCCATTACATTACAAAGAATTAATTTCAGCAGATCAACAAACACCATCCGTAGATGTTCCTGTAACTCCTGCGGAAGTTCAAAGCACATCCATAGATGTTCCTACAGAAGGCATTCATAATGCAGCTGATGTACAAACTCATGAGGAGTGATATCATTCAGCTACCAATGATCAACATGATGAACAATTTGATTATATTATAAATTCCTCATCTCAGCTAGGTCCCTCTTCATCAATGAATATGACTATCTTGGGATCATCTATTCAGTTGAGTTTATTCCAACAACAAGAATTCATAAGACTCATCCAATGGACAACATTATTGGTGATCTTAATGAAAGAATTACAAGAAGCCAAGGGGGAGCTGCAAACATTTGCTCTTCATTTGTTTTCTTTCACAAGTGGTTCCTCCAAATATCACAACCGCACTAAAAGATAATAGCTGGATTGAAGCTATGCAGGAAAGCTTCAACATTTCAGAAAGCAGAAAGTCTAGAATCTAGTTGATCTACCTGAAGGTCAACATCTAATTGGCACAAGGTGGCTCTTCAAAAATAAACTAGATGACAGAGGTATAATTATGAGAAACAAAGCAAGGCTGATTGCACAAGATTATACTCAAGAAGAAGGGATAGATTATGATGAAGTTTTGCACTAGTTGCAAGGATTGAAGCCATAAGAGTATTCCTAGCCTATGCCTTATATAAGAAGTTCACAGTCTATCAAATGGATGTCAAGTGTGCTTTCTTATATGGGAAAATTGATGAAGAGATCTATGTAGCTCAACCTCTTGGTTTTGAGGATCCTGATTACCCATATTGGGTATACAAGCTTGACAAAGCTTTGTATGGTCTTCATCAAGCTCCAAGAAAGTGGTATGAAACATTACCATCTTTCTTTCTCAAGCATGAATATAAAAGGGGAACTATTGATCAAACTCTCTTTTTCAAACAAGAACATCAAGATATCTTAGTTGTTCAAATTTATGTAGATGACATTATATTTGGATCAACAAACAAGAGACTATGTGTAAGCTTTGAAGAGTTTATGAAATCTGAATTTTAGATCAGTCCAATGGGAGAATTAACCTTCTTCGTTGGTCTACAAGTTCATTAGAAACTATATGGCATCTTTATTAATCCAGAGAAGTATATTCATCAAAACACCTACTTCAACAATTGACAAGATTGAACCTGATCCTATAGGAAAATCTATTGATCAAAGATTGTATAGATCAATGATAGGATCTCTCATGTATTTATCCGCTAGCAGACCTGACATAAAGTTTTTTATGTGTCTTTGTGCTAGGTACCAATCAGATCCAAAAGAGTGTCATCTGAATGCTGTTAAGAGGATCTTCATATATCTCAAAGGGAAACCAGCCCTTGGCCTTTGGTATCCAAAAGATGGTGACTTTACTCTCTACTCATATTCTGATAGTGACATTGGAGGATGCAACAACATCAGAAAATTCACAACTAGTGGGTGTCAATTCATAGGACCAAGACTTGTTTCATGGCAAAGCAAAAAGCAAACAAATGTATCTATATCCACAGCTGAGACTGAGTACATAGGTGCATCAGCTGGTTGCTCTCAAGATCTTTGGTTGCAAAACCAATTACTTGATTATGGTTACAATTTCCTTCAAACTCCAATTCAAATTGACAATTCAGCTGCTATGTTCATCACTGCTAATCCAGTGCAACATAGTAAAACAAAACGTATTGAAATTTAATACCATTTTCTAAGAGATTGCTCAGAAAAAGGTTTAATCAAGTTAGTCAAAGTTGATACAACTAATCAGCTTATTGATTTATTCACTAAAGCCTTTGATTCAGTTAGCTTTAATTTTCTAATTAAGTCTTTGGACACGATTAACTTAGATTAATCATCATCAACAAAGAAAAGCATGTGTCTGTCCTTGTAAATAGTAATAAATAAAAACCAAAAAACATCAAAAAAAAACAAACAAAAATACAAAAGTATTTTCTATATTTACTGTGTCTTTTGATTCAGCAAGTCATATATGGGAAATGATAGTACACTATGCCTTTACTTGCTTCTTGAGTTCTTAAATTTCATTTAAATCTGATCAAAAGTTTTTTGATATGTGAGTAGATTCATCATGAGTGGAAACTATACTAAGAGCATGCCTAATATAATGCAAAAATGATTGTATATGGGAAACTCCAATTTGAGGATACAACAAGTGAGTCTTATTCTGATATGACCAAATCACTCATCTAAGCACACTATGTACCAACACCTTATAATCTCTATCTTTGCAAATCATATTCCCTCTGTTTTGTGTACACAAAGACCTGGGTTTATGATCACTTGGGTATACATTTGTAACCAACAAGTGAACAGATCATGATCCTCATCATCCATCTGTTTTGTGTAAACAAAGACATGGGTTAAAGGCACCTCTGTTTTACGGAAGTAAAACCTGGTGACCTGACGATGATCATATCTTAGCTCTCAAAAGAGTCCTTTTTGATCAACTGTATATTAACTTAAGAGCTATATCATCAATGCATTAATGTGATGTCAAATACATCTCAAGATAGAACTTATAACTTAAAGTACATAGTCTCTAAGTGTCCAAAAATGATAATTTGACTCACAAAGGGACGACAAACTCTAATGTGAATTGAATGTGAAGCCTATAACTGTTTCTCTCAAATAAACATCAAAACAAGATAAACAACATGCCTAGTTGATACCATAGTCTAGATTGAATTTAAGTGGAAAACATACTTGCAATTAGAACTAGAATCAGGCATTATTTCATCAAACAAATCATCAAGAAGATGCTTAGTGTTATAGTATGATCCCATTATATGTTTATATATGCTTGTACATCGAATTTTATTCAGCTTTGTTTCTTTTAGCTTATTTTGTTTTCAGTATTTTAGGACAGTCATGTGCCTTTCATGATATTCTTCACATAAATTTATGATAAATGCCTTAGTTTAACATTAATCACAAATTTAGGGGGAGTAGTTAATTCATAAAAGTTTGAAATCAAAATTGTCAAATAAATTGTCAAATGAAGGAATTGGAGCTTGAGCACTATAATTCTTCCTGTGCACCAATTGTCATGTAAACAAAGTCAACAAGGTCTAAAAGCAACAAATGGTTCTATCATTTGAATAGAAACATAGAATCAAATAAGTTTCAAACTTTACATTTCAGCATCAGCAGAAGCTACAATGTATTTCACCATCAGCAGAAGCTAAAGTGCATTTCACTTTTCAGTAGATGCTATCACTTGAAACTTAATCCATAAAAATATGACAATCCGTAGATTGGTAACATACGGATGTGTTGATATTTTAAAGTATAATCTATTTCCATGGATTGGTAACCTATGGAAAATCTAGTTATACTTGAATGAAAATTCAGTTCTTTTAAGTTAGGCATCCGCAGATGTCCTACGGAAGAATTGAAATCTACGGAAAAAATTGTAACACCTCTGAAATCTAGCCCAATTAGAAAACTGAATGTATTATAGGACCCAATAAAGGTCCGGATTGAATTGGGCTTACCAAAGAAACCTTGGAAAAGAAACTAGCCTTTTTAGGCCCAATAGGCCCAATAAGGGCCGAAACTTATAAACAATGCCCATTTAAGGCCCAATACCCATTTACCATCTAATTAAATAAGTGATCATAAGATAATAAATTAATTTGTGATTCGAAGCAACTACGATAAGAATCCAAACCAAAAACAGATTCAAAACCTATACCGTGTAAAGTCCGGTTATCTAACGCGTACTAACGTCTAATTTACATCGGAACGTACTTATAATGGGTTATATTCTTTTAAAATCATTGTTAATCATGATGCATACTGTAAACAGTACTTGCTAAAAGATCCTAACAAAACGTGTATAATCAGCTACGATACGTCGGAAAAACGCGAATACCGGACACTCCGGCATTTAACGGACATCTGATACGACAACCGAGCCCTAAAACGTCATAAATATTTATCTAATTATTACATATTTATTATCATATTCTAAATTAGAGAGTGAGACGGTTATCCAGGAGCAATGTGGTTCGAGTCGCGACTGAAGCGTGGACCGGCCTGAGAATAGGTCAAACCCGAGAGTTGACCATAAATATACCGAATTGTTTTATTTCAAGCTGAAGTAATTAAATAAATCTATTATAAGTTTTCTAACGAGACTTTATCCAAAAGACCGTTCGATGCGCGATAACGAAGTTTTCGGGACGTATACGCGATTTTTAAATAAAACCCACTCAAAAACCCCAGGTATAAAAGCAACTTTTCCACATTTTCTTCATTTGAAACCCTAAAACTCAGCTGAAATCCTCTCAACCTGCTGCATGGCCGACTTCGCCGGAGCACGGCGGCGGCACGGCGGCACGCGGCGGCGCGGCGGCGGCGCGGCGGTTTCCGGCGAGTTCTTAGTCTACCCCCCCTAATCTCGACCTCCTGATCACGATGGTGGTGACGGTTTCTTCTAATTCGCAACGGTTTGGAAGATATGGAAGAAAGAAGGCGGCGGCGGCTAGGGTTCCGGCGAGTTTTCAGGCCGCCGGCGCCGGCGACTGGCGGCGAGTGGCGGCGAGTGCCACCCATGCTCTTCTTCGTCTCGACGAGATCTTTCCAACGGTGGTAACGGCGTTGTCTAACTCTTAACGGTTTGAAAGTTATGGGCGTTTGCAGATGACAGCAGAAGAGTTTTGGAGTTTTTGGTGGCCGATGGCCGTGGCTGTGCAGGTCGGAGGTAGGGGCCAGTGGTGGTCGCGGTGCTTGCTGCTGTTTGAGGAGAAGTAGAGCCATTTGATGCTGTATGGGTGGCTGCATGTTGGATTCAAAGCGAGATCTTCGTGAATTGGTGGTTTGGAGTTGTTCTCCGGCGAGTTATACGGCGGCTTAAGGGCTGCCGATGGTGCCCCGTGGCTATCCATGGTTGATCTTGGCTGCAAGTGATGGACAACGGTGGTAGAAGCCTCAACCGAGGTGTTTGGTAACGATTAATGTGGTTATGGTTGTGTTTGGTTGCTAGATAACAAAATAATAGTGATGTATGTAATCTTGGTGTGGTTTTGATTAGGTTTAACTTTGGTCAAAGCTGGTCAAACTGGTCAATGGACAGTCAACGCGATGCGGGTCGGATCAAGCGAATTCTAGGACGCGATGCGGGAGCGTTAGGTATAATCGTGCGTTAGACATCCATATACGTGAATATAATGGTCATATATATATATATATATATATATATATATATATATATATATATATATATATATATATATATATATATATATATATATATATATATATATATATATATATATATATATATATATATATATATATATATTATCTTGTGTGGGTTGAGCTTGAAAAATGTATAAAATGTTAACTAGTTATAAACCATCATGAATGGATGCGAAAATTTAAATGACGTGAGCATCGCATAATGAAAAACAACATTGGAAAAGTATTCATATGAACAAAGATATTAGAAATATATGTATGAAGTTATCTAATCCCGTGACATATAAAATCCTTACAAGACGTGTAGATGATTAATATATATATAAAATGCAATTGTACATACCTATGTTTATATATATATATGCATACAATGGATATTTTAGGTTAACCGATGTTCACTCATATTTTAAATAAGACTTATAACTCTATACTAATCTATCGTCTTATTATTATTAATAATCGATAATCTTGTTATTATTGGAATAAATATTAGTTGTATCACCCTTTTTATTCGATATAATGACAACTATTATTGATATTCAAATTATTCTAACATCATATTAACTACATTATTGGTAGAAATATATCTATATAATTATGGAATATGGATGATCTTTGAAGATGTACTTACACATATTGCTTAAAATATATTTTTGGTTCACACTAAACGCGTTAAGAAGAATTTAATCATATCTATCCGTGAACCATCTAAGTAATGCCTAAATAAACTAAGCATTTTAAATGGCCTAAGTGAGGCAATCTTAAAAAGTATATATATGCTATGCATGTGAAAATAACATAACATCATGACATAAGAGTTTAATTCATAATATTTGGATTACTCTAGCATCAATCAATTTAACATTATGATATAAGTGTAAGCATTATAAACATCATTTGGAACATTATGGATTACTTACTTCATCATTAAAAACTATCTATAAAGATTTGGAATCCTTGATATCAACCGTTTATGGCTACACTCTTTATGCAAAGAATCATTTATCGGATAAAGGCATTAATTAACCTAATATGCACGAGTGAGTGCATAACAATTGATAATTTCACAAGAAGCTAATCTACATCAATGATACTAATTGTTAACCTTAAGTTAACTAAAGAGCTCAACCGCACGTATGTAATGACATCGTGCTAATTCTAAACATGAATCTCTTATGTTCTAATTAGGATTGCTTTGTTGGTGACCTTCACATTTCTTTACCGAGTTCAAAATTATATAAGGATACCAGGTGAGTTCTAGTGATCCCCTTTTTTACTACTGTTTTGGGATGGAACATGCTCTACTTTTAAGAACTATGATTGTGCTTTATTTGATGATACTATGTGGGATTGTGGTTACCTGCTAATTCTTATATCATGATCATTAATTCTTTCGTGAACCGCTTGATTTATATGGATAGATCTATTTGGGGAATCCCCCACACACCGTGGCTTCCGTTCCAGGAAGGTTACCCCACTGAGATCCTGAGGGATCGTTGTGGCATGTAACAAGTTTTGTTAAGATTCTATGGTGAACCATCCGGGCAGGTAGGGTTCACTGGTATGGGGCTCAGTTTCTTCCTTCGGGAATATCCGGTAAAACACAACTTTAGAAGAGGCCAACCGGGACTGAGTGCAGGGTTGATTATGATTTTTCTCCCACAATGTTGAAACTATGATTCATTTATTTTTATCAAATGAGGATTTGTTAAGTCCTTTTTGTTTTTAAACTTTAAGCACTTGAACTCACCAACTTTATGTTGACACAAAATCTTTTGAGCATGTCTTTCAGTTACAGCTAGGTAGATTAGCCGAGCTATAGAAGATATCCAAATCCGAAGCAAGAAGTGAGGGTAGGTGTTGAAGGAAAAAGGCCGAGCCTAGAAGCCTTAGTTACTGAAGCCTCAAGAAATATTGACAAAGAGATAGGTCATGATACCCATGGATTGTAGATTGAGGCACCTCGTAAACTGAAACCAAACCCATATCCTAATGTAAATATTGCGAGATGCATTGTATTAAACCATTTAGTTTCCGCTGCATTTTGGTTGTTGTTTACCAACCGTTACGTCCCGCCTCTCTGGGCCCGGGGTGTGACAAAAATAAATTCCACGGAAGTGTAATAAGAAAAATGGGACCCACTTCATTAAAATAAATGAAATTAATGTGTCCGATGGAGTATAAATGATGTTTTTGACTTGGTATTTCATTATTCACTTTTACAGAGCCTTTTTGACCTAGAATTCCGTTAGTCAAAAACTTCATCCCTCCTTTATCCGATTTTAAAATTACCCAAACCTTAACATCAATAAAGAACTGATTGATTTATCATTTTCGTCTATTATATCATAAACATCAATAAAGAACTGATTGATTTATCATTTTCGTCTAAACTCTTCGTATTCTTAGATGTGATGACTTTGTTCTAACATAATCTTCTTCATTCTTATGAACAGATGGCTAATAGATTTGCAACAGAGCACAATGTATGTGCATTCTTAAATCCCGACGACCCTATATCGAAAGGATGTTGGGATATCATCAAATTCTTATGACGATCCAGGCTTTTCTGTGCTTTAACAGCAGAGCCTGTGATTCATCAAGCACACATTGTTGATTTTTGGAATTCAGCATGAATAGATTAAGATGGAGAATCTAAAGTGATAGAAACTGATATTAAGAATGAAAGACTAAGAATTGATGAACAGACTATCAGAAGGGTACTAGAGCTGGGAGATCAAAAAGCGGGTCACCCTGATGTATTTGAGAATGAGTACATAGAGAAAGTCTTCTATCTGATAGGGTATGATGATGACTTTGAGAAGGGAGAAATAAAGAAAGGAAGAATGTGCAAGCCCTATAGATTTCTATGCCACACTTATCTAAACTGTATCTCTAACAGGAAATCCGGATTGGATAGATTCTCTAAGCACATATCATCCGAAATCATTGGAATATTCAAAGGGAGGACGTACAACTACTCAAAATACATCTTTGGTTGTCTTTGTGACCAAATCAGAGTGCAAAAAGCTTATAAGATGTACATGTTTCCAAGGTTCTTTCAACTGATCATCAATGCTGAGCTTCCTGTAATAGACAGAGATGGTGATGTGGTTGTTCAAGCACATTTAGGAAGATTTTTACTCAACAAGATCAGTGGAAAATACCAAGGTGGAGACATGTCAATTTTTTCTCATATGGCTGATCTTAATGCCAACATGTTATAAGAGCTGGTGTAAGAAGACCAACAAGATAGATCATCAGCTAATACTAAGCAAGCCTCATATTCTCCTCCTCAATCACCCATACACCACCATCATCAATCTCTACAACTTCAATCACCAGCCAGTCAAAACACCCAACCAATCTCTCCCATTCACCCTCATTCACCAATTCATCAACAAACTCCAACTCCTCAAAACCAATCACCTACGAGTGTTCATACAGAGCCCATCTTTGCTACTCAGTCTCAAAACTCAGTTCATATTGGTGAGACTGAGTTAGCATATCAAGCTAGAGCGGTACCACTATCAATAACTGAATCTCAATGTAACGCCCAAAATAAAGTCAAAACGAGCCAATTAAAAATAATGGGCTTAGAAGGAGTTATTTAATTAAAATAAGCGAGAAATGGATTATGGAACGAGTTAACTTATTGGTTATGTGTTAGATGAGTTTAAGGTCCCGGGAACGCCCGATATATATAAACGGATCAGCTTGAGCCACTCTCATGTAACGCCAAGAATAAAATAAAGCGAGCCAATTAATAATAATGGCTAGTCGGGGTTATTTAATGAAAATAAGCGGGAAGTGGATTAAGGACCAAGTTAATCTTAAGGGTTACGTGTTGGGCGAGTTGGAAGTCCCGAGAACACCCGATATATATAAACAAATCAGCCAGAGCCACTCTCATTTGCAACTTAACACCCAACTTCTAAAGAAAGAGTGTAGAGAGAGAAAGTGGTGATTCAAGGCTCGGTTGATCAAAGAGATTGAAGATCGATATTTATGGGAATCCAAACAAAAAGAAAAAGACCAAGAATCTAGGTAAGAAACACCGTCTAATCGTCTCTTTAAATTAAACCCGGATTCTAGGGTTTGGGGTTTTTGAAAGTGGCAAAAAATCATCCAAAACTCATGTTTTTGTGTAAGAAAACATGTAAAAAGCTTAGATATAAGTTCATGGGTGAAAAACTCAGTTTTTGGATGTAAAAAGTTGAAGTTTTGGGTCAAAAACAGGCTGGATCGTCATTTTTATGCGTTCAGAAAAACAGTCAGTTTGTCCAAAGAAACTGTCAGTTCTTCATGCGAAACGGTGGATAATCCAACGAAACTATAGTTTCGCTGGTAATTCGCAGCCTTGCATACCAATGAAAGTTGGGCGAAAATGCAATGCGAAACTACCCGCAAACCTAGCCGCGAAACTAGCAGCGAATATGCTGATCTTGCAGTGAAATTAACAGCGAAATTAGGTAGAAATTAACCCCCTTTGGGTGTTGACTTATCTGCAGGCTGTGTGGAGTGACCCTTTCTTAGAAAGCTTGATTGAGAAGCTAATCTCTGAGTCCAGGTGAGTTCTAGATCCCCTATTTTAAAGGTTTCAAACTGCTTGGGGCTGGAAATGCATATTTAACATTTTTATAAGATTTGGATGTATACCCGTATGTGCATGTGCATGTGTATCTATATGGGGATGGAGGGTTTATGATGTTTATTATGATGTGTGATGTTGTAAGTGATGTTTATGGTAATGTTATGTATGAAGGTGTTATTTTGACCATATATTCCTATTATGTATTATTCCGTGACTTACGTGTTGTGATTATGAAATGAACGAGAAGTATTATGTAACATAAAGTGGAAATTAATGATAATGATAAGTGGAACATAACAAAAGAATGAATGCATGCATTAATGAACGAACGAATGTAAGAAAAGTATTGCAAGCACTCTAAGGAGGTTCACACCTAATGAAGGGTGTTAGGTCAACGGTGTGCAGGTTAGCTACCCCAAAAGGATGCATACTGGAGTCTAGTCTGTGTGATTGAACATATGTATGGGACCTTTGTCGCTTGCCCTAGGTACTAGAGTCAGCTTCGTGCATAATGTTCGGGGTCTAATAACAGACCTCAGGCCCAGTAAACAGCTTCGTGCACAATGTCCGGGGTATAGCACATGGCATAGGTCCGAAATGTAAGTAAGAATGATGACAAATGTACAGAAGTTAGGTAAGGAAGACTATGATTGAAAACAAATGTAAATGATGACGTACATTGAACTATTGTTAGTGAACGAATGATGAAAGATAATGATGAGATTTTCTACTTGTACGAATGATGTATGATCGCGAATGAAAGTAAAAAATAGTTTTATGCAAAAGTGAAGTATTTTATTTATAAAACTAGAACTCACTTAGCAACACTAAGTTTTATGTATTTTCCAGTTGGCAGGTGAATTTTGCTAAGGATGGCACGGGGTAGCTACATGGCATTTTGGATGGCATCCATTTGTATAACTATGACATTTTTGTGATGTAATGCAAACAATAATATTTTGTAACTGTTAACAATGATGTATAATTTTGTAAAAGTAGTCATTAGTATATGAAATCATTTTAAGTTATCCCGCTGCGATGTTTTCATAGATGAAAATATATATTTTATGTTTTATGTGCGATGAATGACCAACTGTGAGTGTCCCGAGAACGGGGCCTTACAAGTTGCCCGAAAGGATGCACACTGGGATCTAATCTGTGTGATTGACCATATGTATGGGACCCTTGTCGCTTGCCCTAGCTACTGGAGTCAGCTTCATGCACAATGTTCAAAGTCTAATGATAGACCTCAGGCCCAGTAACTAGCTTCGTGCACAATGTTCATGGTATAGCACGTGGCATAGGTCCAAGTAAGAATGATGACAAATGTACGAAAGATAAGTAAGGAAGACTATGAATGAAAATGAATGTTAATGATGACGTACATTGAATGATTCTTAGTGAACAAATGATGAAAGATAATGATGAGATATTCTACTTGTACGTATGATGTATGATCGCGAATGAAAGTAAAGAACGGTTTTATGCAAAAGTAAAGTATTTTATTTATAAAACTAGAACTCACTCAGCAACACTAAGTTTTATGTATTTTCTAGTTGGCAGGTGAGTGTTGCTAAGGATGGCACGTGGCAGCTACTTGGCATTTTGGATGGCATCCATTTGTATAACTATGACATTTTTATTATGTCATGCAAATGATAATATTTTTTAATTGTTAACAATGATGTATTATTTTGCAAAAGTAGTCATTAATATATGAAATGGTTTTTAAGTTATTCCGCTGCGATGTTTTCATAGATGTAAATGTATATTTTATGTTTTATGTGCGATGAATGACCAACTGTGAGTGTCTAGAGAACGGGGCCTTACAAGTTGGTATTAGAGCCAAAGTTTAAGAGAAATGGTAAATATTTTCAAAAACCTAAACTTAAACTGAGAATGGGACAAATTGGAAGGATGCCAGTCCTAGTAGCTACGTGCCATCAGGCATTTTCTGTAGCGTTAACCGGCATTATGTGGGCATGTTATGTGGTTTATATGCCTTTAGTAGATTTAGATACTAATGTAGTCAGGATAGGAAATGCTTGAGGTATGAAGAGTAAAGTAAGTGGCTAATCACAACTAGCCATTGTAATTAGGGACTTACTATTCTTGACATAAACTCATCTATTACCTTTAATGATCGTGTTGGTGTTTGGATCTTATAAGGAGGCTGGAGGTAGATCTTCTAAGGCTTATCAAGGCGGAGGCCGTGGTGCTGGACCACGAGTCACAAGAGGAAGGGCTAGGGCTGAAGAGATGTCCCATGAGGAGCCCGAGACCCCTCATCCGGAGGGTGGTGATGAAAGTGCTAACCTCGGTGAAGGAGGGTGTGGTGGAAGAGGTTAACCAGGTCATGCAGACGTTCCTGTCGTCTATGGTGACTAGAGTGATCAAAGCTGTTAGGGAGGGAGAGAGAAGGGAAAGGAGGAGGCTCACGGCGGAAAGGGAGCAACCAGAGACTGAGACGGTGGTCTACGATGAGGAGGAGGAGGAGGAGCATGTGCAAGAAACTGCACGAGGCTATAATTATGAGGCGTTCCAAAGATGCAAGCCCCCTACTTTTGATTGAAATGGCACTACTGCTGCTGCTCACCAATGGGTGAGAGAGATGGAGGCGGTACTTGATATCATCGAGTGCCGGGAAGACCAGAAGGTGAAGTTCTCTACCCACTCATTCGTGGGCTCGGCCTTGTGCTGGTGGGACAATATTGTCCAGGCTGAGGGCAGCATGGCAATCAGGAGGATGGGGTGGAGCGAGCTGAAGAAGTTGGTAATTGAGGAGTTCTATCCTCACAGAGAGCTCGACAAGGTGGAAAGGGAATTCCTGCAGCTGGAGGTGAGAACCATGACACACCAACAGTACACCACTAAATTCAATGAAATGGCGCGGATGGTGCCGGATCAGGTGACGCCTGTGACACGAAAGATCAAGATATATATCCAGGGATTGTCGACGGACATATGTAGGCACACGATTGCCGCCCGGCTAGGTAAGTTCATGTCGGTGGTTGACCTGGCTGGAAGGCTATATGATGAGCGAGAGGTGATGGTGGCTGAGGTGAGCAAGAAAGGTGGTGGTGACCGGAACTAGAACGGGAAGCGATTTGGACGGGGTGGTGCTCCAGCAAACAGCAAAATTATACGGGTGGATGACTTGTGTGTGGTCACATCCGGTGTGGGCTCGAAGAGGTGTGGCAAGTGTGGGAAGGAGCATACTAGAGAGTGTAGGTGGGAATTGAATGTGTGCTTCAAGTGTGGGAAGCCTGGACACATGGCAAGAGAATGCAAGGTGGCGAGGTGTTTTAACTCTGGTGGAGAGGGCCACATGAACAGGGACTGTAGGAAGCCAAGGACTGAAAGTTCTGGGGTAGCGAATATGGGAGGAGGTGAAAGGCTAGCGCCAGAGCGTTCACGATGACCCAAGAGGAGGCTAGGATGGACTACGTTTCTAGTAAACCAAACTCTTGCCTCCATGTTATTTGATTTTGGTGCAAGTAAGAGTTTTATTTCTGCTGTCCTTTATGCTAAGTTGCCTATTAGAAGTAGAAGTATTAATGAGCCCTTCGATGTAGAAACTGCCATAGGTAAGTCTACCAGTATTTATAAGATGCTAGAAGGATGTGATGTAGAATTAGAAGGCCATAAGTTTCCTGTTAGACCATTCGTGATGACCTAAGGCAGTTTCGATGTAGTCTTAGGAATGGATTGGTTGGCAGACTACAAGGCGAACATTCTGTGTCTCAAGAAGATGATTCGACTGAGAGCGCCTGACGAGAGTTCAGTGACGATCTATGGTGACCAAGTCACTACAATTTCGAAGGTGATTTCGATGGCGGTGGTGGGAAAGTGCATGAGACGTGGATGTAGTGCCTACTTGGCCTACGTGAAGGATGTGGATACGTCAACACCACAATTATCCGATGTACCGGTCGTGTGTGATTTTCCGGACGTGTTCCGAGAAGATTTACCAGGTGTGCCACCGGACCGTGAGATCGAATTTCAAATTGACTTGATACCCGGTGCCCAGCCCGTTGCTAAGGCACCGTATCGGTTGGCTCCGGCCGAGATGACCGAATTGATGGAACAACTGCAAGAATTGCTCGATAAGGAGTTCATTATACCGAGTATCTCTCCTTGGGGTGCTCCGGTCTTATTCATGAAGAAGGACGGTAGTATAAGGATGTTCATTGACTATCGTGAATTGAACAAGTTGACGGTGAAGAATCGGTATCCATTGCCGAGGATTGGTGACTTGTTTGATCAGCTCCAACGTGCCAGTTGGTTCTCGAGGATAGATCTTTGATCTGGCTATCATCAGCTGAAGGTGAAGGAGCAAGATATTCCTAAAATAGCTTTTTATAAGGCCCCTTCCCGGGACACTCACAGTTGGTCATTTATCGCACATAAAACATAAAATATACATTTGCATCTATGAAATGCAATTAAATAACTACACCAATTTAGAAAATGGGTTTTCTAAATAAGTTGCATATGAGATAGAACAATCGCAGCGGAATAACTTAAAACCATTTCATATATTAATGACAACTTTTGCAAGACAATACAATCATTGTTAACTGTTACAAAAATTTTATTGTTTGCATTACATCACAAAAATGTCATTTATCATAAAATGGATGCCATCCAAAAACTTGCTAAGTAGCTGCGCCCGTGCCATCCTCCGCAATTATTACCTGCCAACTGGAAAATACATAAAAAGTCAGCGTTGCTGAGTGAGTTCTAGTTTTATAAATAAAATACTTTATATTCTTTTACAATCGTTCATTACTTTTGTTCACGATCATACATCATACGTACACATAGATAATCTTAATATTATCTTTCACTATCATACTTCATCGCGCGTTACTCGTTATCATTCGTTCATTCATAAACCTTTACTTCTCATATGGACCAATGTCATAAGCTACACCCCAAACATAGGTACGAAGCGGGTACTGGGCCGAAGTATATAAATAGACCCCTATTCATTATGCACATAGCTTGGCACTAGTACAGGGGCAAGTGACAAGGATCCCATACGTTTGATCAGTCACGAAGACTAGACCCCTGTATGTATCCTTACAGGTTAGCTAAACCACACACAGTTGAGCTGACAACATTTTAGAGTTATGCACCTCCTTTCATTTGCTTGAAAGTCTTTACATTCATCCTTTCATTAATGCATGCATTAATTCATTCTTACCGTTCCTCTTTGCATTATCATTAACTCCCGCTTTCAATAAATAATATTTTACATTCATTTCATAACCATCCCACGTAAAGCCACGAAATAATACGTAATAAGGAACATAAAGAAGGCATAACATGAACATACATATCATCATCATACATCATCATGCAATATCATATAATCATAACACATCATTCACTCCCATACACATACACAACAAGTACAAGTCATCATAGAACATAACCGACCCTCCGCGGGATAATGGGGGTTCGGGAGCAGCAGCCCCTGACAGCGTGGTCCTAGGGGCAGCAGCCCCTAGTGGTCTCCAAAGGGCAACGCCTCTGGATGTGGTCGTGCTGTTATAGGGGCGCAAAAAAATTTTATTCTTAAACATTTATATAGCCCCTTCTGTTATAGAAAAATCGATCTTCCTATTAAAACCTCTTAAAATATTGTTCATTCAAAATGTATATTTGGTATGCATTTCCAGCCCCAAATAAGTTTAAAACCTTTAAAATAAGGGATCTAAAACTCACCTGGACTCAGTGAGTAGCTTCTCAATCAAGCTTTCTAAGCAAGGGTCACACTACACAGCCTGCAGATAAGTTAACACTCAAATGAGTTAAAGTCTGCCTAATTTCGCTGCTAAATTCGCTGCAAGATCAGCAGTTTTGCTACTAGTTTCACTAGCAGTTTCGCTGCAAGTTTCACCAACAGTTTAGCTGGAAGTTTCGCTGGCATCTTCGCTGCCAGTTTCGCCCAACTTTCGTTGGAAAACCATGTCTGTGAAATTACCTGAGAAACTATAGTTTCGCAGGAAGATCCATAGTTTCTCTGGATGACTACATAATATTGCTGGATGAACACCCTGTTTCGCAAAACGGACTGAAATTACGAACCTACCCATTTTTTATCCAAAACTTCAATCTATTACACCCAAATCCTTGGTTTATCACCCAATAAGCTATATCTAAGATTCTTACATGTTTTCTTAAATAAAAACATGACTTTTGGGCGATTCATTGCTACTTTCAAAAACCCCAAGCCCTAGAATCCGGGTTTACATCAAAAGGTATGATTAAACGATGTTTCTTACCTGGATTCTTTGTCTTTTCTTGTTGTTTGGATGCCCAGGAACACCGATCTTCAATCTCTTGATCAACCGAGCCTTAAATCTCCACTTTCTCTCTCTACACACTCTCTCTCTAGAAATTGGTGTTGAGTTGCAAATGAGAGTGGCTCAAGCTGATCCGTTTATATATATCGGGCGTTTCCAGGACGTTAAACTCGTCTAGCACATAACCCGCGAGGTTTACTCGGTCCATACTCCATTACCCGCTTATTTTCTTTTAAATAATCCCGGCTAGGCCCATTATTATTAATTGGCTCGTTTCGACTTTATTCCGGGCGTTACAAGTCCACCCCCTTATATAGGTTTCGTCCTCGAAACCTGTTAGTTGCTGAATAATTGAGGGTAATGCTGCCTTATCTTCTCCGCAACTTCCCAAGTGGACTCTGACCCCTTCATGTGTTTCCACTGTACTCGCACAAGTGGAACCACTTTATTCCTTAGCCTCTTCTCCTTGCGATAGATGATCGCCACTGGTTGCTCCACATAATTGAGCCTTTCATCCACTTCAATGTCTTCCAATGGTACGATCATATCTTCGTTGGCTAAGAACTTTCTCAAGTGAGATACATGCAATGTTGGGTGAATCCCACTTAACTCACTGGGCAACTCCAACCTATAGGCCACCTCTCTTACTCGAGCAATGATTCGGAAAGGCCCTATGTATCTCGGGCTCAACTTGCCCTGCTTTCTGAACCGAATGATACCTTTCCAAGGTGAGACTTTCAACATAACCCTGTCACCCACCTGGAACTCAATCGGTCTATGCCGTTTGTTAGCATACGACTTTTGCCTATCCTTAGCTGCCTTCATAAGGGCTTTGATCCTTTCCAACTTCTCAGTCGTAGCCTCGACCACTTTGACGCTCCCAAACTCTTTATGGCCAATATCACTTTAACAAGCGGGTGTTTTACATCTCCTACCGTATAGCATGTCATAAGGGGGCATGCCAATGCTGGCATGGTAGCTATTGTTATATGAGAACTTGGCTAACGGTAAGTGGTCATCCCAACTTCCTCCAAAATCAATGACACATGCCCGAAGCATATCTTCTAGCATCTGCATGGTCCTTTCTGACTGACCATCTGTCTGGGGATGATAAGCCATGCTGATATGTAACCTCGTCCCCATAGCATCATGAAATCTCTTCCAAAACTTGGATGTAAACCGGGTGTCACGATACGACACGATAGACACCGGTACACCATGGCAACTTACAATCTCCTTTATGAATAGATCTGCGAGTCTCTCAGAGGAATACATCTCATGATCAACTATCACCCATATGGCATCATACCCTTTCACGGTATGCGGTAACTTTATGATAAAGTCCATGGTGATATGCTCCCACTTCCACTCGGGTATATCCAAATGTTGGATCTTCCTGTATGGCTTCTGATGCTCCGTCTTCACTTGCAAGCAAGTAAGGCACTTACTCACGTACTCCACTACCTCATGCTTCATACATGACCACCAATAATCTTTCTTCATCTCTTGATACATTTTTTTGGCACCAGGATGAATGGAGTATCGAGTCTTATGAGCCTCATCCATGATCTTTCCAAATAGATCTCCATAACGAGGAATCCACATCAAACCGAATCGGGTTCTAACAGCTAGTGTGTTTTCACCCACTCCGCGACTAGACCTCTCATCCTTTCGAGGTTAAGACGATCTTCCTTCAAGGCCTTATTTTGAAACTCCTTAACCTGCGTCATCACATCAGAGGTCATGATTAACTAATAAGCCTTCACCCGAATCAGCTCGGGTCTCTCCTTTTGGCTAAGGGCATCTGCCACTACATTGGCCTTTCCCTTATGGTAATGGATCTCGCAATCATAATCCTTTATAAGCTCCAACCATCGCCTCTTCCTCATATTCAAATCTTTCTGCTCAAAGAAGTACTTCAAGCTCTTGTGGTCGGTGAAGATGGTGCACTTCGTCCCGTATAGGTAGTGCCTCCAAATCTTCAATGCAAAGACCACAACCGCTAACTCCAAGTCATGAGTAGGGTAACTAACTTCATGAACCCTTAGTTTTCGGGATATGTAGGCTATAACCTTTCCTCTCTGCATCAACACGGAATCCGAACCCAAGTAAGAAGCATTTGAATAGACCACCAAGTCCTAGCTTCCTTCGGGTAAGGACAAGACAAGAGCTTGAGTCAGCCTTGCCTTTAGCTCCTCAAAAGCCTTCTCTTAATCTTGCCCCATACAAACTTCACATCCTTACGGGTCAACTTAGTAAATGGGAAAGCTATCTTAGAGAAGTCTTGGATGAATCTTCTATAATAGCCCGCCAACCCCAAGAAACTACGGATTTCGGATGGCGTCTTTGGAGACTTCCATTACATCATCGCCTCCACCTTTGTCGGGTCTACCATGATCTCGTCAGGATTCATCATGTGACCCAAGAACTGAACTTCGGGCAACCAGAACGCGCACTTGGAGAATTTAGCATATAATCTCTCCCTTATAGCGTCTCTAGCACTTCCCGAATATGACCGGCATGCTCCTCTTCGCTCCTCGAGTAAATCAAGATATCATCAATAAACACAATCACCGATTTATCCAACATCGGCCAGCACACTCGATTCATCAAGTCCATAAAAGCAGTTGGCGGGTTAGTTAAACCAAAAGACATAACGAGAAACACGTAGTGTCCATAACGCGTGCGAAATGCTGTTTTAGGAATATCTTGCTCCTTCACCTTCAAATGATGGTAACTAGATCGGAGATCTATCCTTGAGAACCAACTGGCACCTTGGAGTTGATCAAACAAGTCATCAATCCTTGGCAATGGATACCGATTTTTCATTGTCAACTTGTTCAACTCACGGTAGTCAATGCACATCCTCATACTACCGTCCTTCTTCTTCACGAATAAGACCGGAGCACCCCAAGGAGAGATACTCGGTCTAATGAACCCCTTATCAAGCAACTCCTGCAATTGCTCCATCAGTTCCTTCATCTCGGTCGGAGCCAACCGATACGGTGCTTTAGCTACCAGTTAGGCACCGGGCAACAAGTCAATCTGAAATTCGATTTCGCGGTCCGGTGGCACGCCTGGTAAATCATCTAGAAACATGTCTGGGAAGTCACACATAACCGGTACATCGGACACTTGTGGTGGTGACATATCCACATCCTTCACGTAGGCCAAGTAGGCACTACATCCACGTCTCATGCACTTTCCCGCCACCGCCATCGAAATCACCTTCGGAATCGTAGTGACTCGGTCACCGTAGATTGTCACTGAACTCCCATTAGGCGCTGTCAATTGGATCATCTTCTTGCGACATACAATATTTGCCTCGTAGTCCGCCAAGCAATCCATTCCTAGGACTACATCGAACCCGCCTAAGGTCATCACGAATAGTCTTACAGGGAACTTATGACCTTCTAGTTCTATGTCACAACCTTCTATCATATTAGTGTTGGATCTTGTATGCCCAAGACACATACAAGATTGATGTGGTTAGTACGTTATGATCCAAGTCGGGTCATACCCAATAACAAGCCAAACAAACACCAATAAATATTTATTTGTTGATGAGAGCATACAAATAAATATTGACACCTATTTAGAAAATGGGTTTTCTAAAACATTGCTTTTGTGATAGAACAACATTATATGGATAATTTGTTCATGAGAAATTATTTGTTTCATTATTTAAGTTGGTTAAATAATAACAAATAAAAGTGTGTTAATGTTATAAAATTAAAATAGGTTTTAATTTTATAAACTAAGGGTTGAAAGAGTGCAATTTTATAAAGTTTCAAAATGCGGGGAACCCATTTTTAAACCATATTTTGGCCGCCCCATGTGGGGCTTTGAAGGGTCTTTTAGTCTTGGTTTCTTCAAGATTTTAACTCCCTTTGAACTCTTCCATCAATCTCTTTCTCTCACACACACAAGAGCAAGTTCATTTCCTCTCTTCTTTGGCTGCATTTTCGGTTTTTGAAAGCTGAAAAATTGGGTTTTGGCTTGGCTATTTCGGATTTGCAAGAAGAAGGTCTTGAGTTTTGGTGTTCTTCTACCTAACAAGATTAGGTGTTTGCTAAGGCTTGTGGGTATACAAGCTTGAGGACTCCCATTTTGGAGGCTAGACATTCAAGAACATCATCATCTTCATCTCATCCATCTACAACATCTTGTGCTTGAAAGGTTGTTTTAATGAACACCCTATGGTTGTTATTTTGGTTTTGATAGCATACTATTTCACATATATATATGATCCATGTTCTTGGGTTTTGTTTATGGTTTAAAATGGTAAAAATTTCAGATTGTTAACCTCACTTTAAACCCTATTTTCCGCTGCATTTTTATAGTTTAAATGGTTAAACTAGCTTTGATTTACATGTTACAAAACCCAACAATGGCATCTAGAGCCGGATATGTGGAATATGTGCATCAAAAGTTCTTGAAAATTTAGTTTTCATGGAATATTTCAACCCATTAGGGGCTATTTTGTTGTGGATGTATGAATCCCTTATGTTTCAAGGTTTAATCTTACATGCTTTAATATAAACCTTGAAAGATCAAGATCAAATGGTTGATTGTGTTGTTTGGACAAAACCCTAAAGTTTTGGTTCATGTTGGCCAGAACTTTAAGGTTATTAAAAGGTGTTCATTGTTGTTCTTGGATGTTGAATATGTTTCATATTTTGGTGCATAACATAGCCTTGACCTTATGTGTTTTGGATTTGGTTGATTGTGGTTTGTCATGTTGGTTTTGATTCTTGTAAGCGTTGTAATATTTGTGTTTGTATTTTGGGTTGTAATTTATTTATTTATTTGGTTATGTAATAAATAGATTAGGTGCATTTCTTTTATTAGAAAAAAATTGTATTAGGATATGATTTTGTAAAAGAAGATGCACAAGATGAGGACCCAAAGAAGGACACAAAAGACATGGACACTTGAAGCATTTGGATGTGGATTCAAGTGGGAGTTCATGGACACATTTTGATGTGTCATTTTAACCCTTAGGAAAGACCTTATGACAATACGTGTGATGGCAAACAAGTGTGGTCAACTTAGTGGCTATTGTTATGCACTTATGTTTGTATGATTATGCTTGTTTGGTTGTTTGATTGTATGGTTGTTGTTTGATATGTTGGACCAAAAGAACAAAAGAACCAATGAACCGGATCAGAAAAACCTTTAAGTCCCACAGACGTCACAACAACCGCTGAAGTCCACAACAGCTGAAGACAACAACTGATTACAAAGTCTGAAGACACAAGTGCTGAAGACAAAGTCTGAAGACAAGTGCTGAAGACAAAGTCTGAAGACACAAGTGCTGATGACCAAGTCTCAGACGTTGTCACAACAGCTGAAGAGGTCTTCTTCAGTAGTTGTGACGGTTTACTTTCAGTAGTTATATGTTTTCTCTTTTCAGTAGTTTTGTAAAACAACTGAAGAGCTTGTTCTTCAGTCGTTGTAGTTTCAGTAGTTTAGTTTCAGTAGTTTTATATTTTGTACTTAGCACTCTGATATGTTCTCAGTAGTTGTGAACATTTCAGTAGTTTGTTAAGTGTTAGTTATTTTTGTAATAGATCTGCCAGTTGTCACTATCCCGTGATAACAGCAGTGATTGCACTCTATATAAGGAGTGTCAACCTTATTATAATATGTGAATGATTGAGCAGAAATATTTGTTATAATTGAAACATTCCTTGTCACAGAAATATATTCTCTCGTTATATCCGTATTTGTTCTTAATGCATACGAATATCAAATTCTTGCTACAATTTGTCTAATTCTTGATCTTATTCCGCTGCGTTACACTCTAAACCATCAAACTTGTGATCACTGATCCTGAAAAATGGTATCAGAGCAGGTTAATCATTGATCGATCTAATAATTGATCATTGAAACTGCTATTCAAGATCCAAGTTTGATTGAATTAACATTTTTTTTGCAAGAAACGGTTATAGAGATTGAATTTTCTGTGTTTTTGGTCATTCATCCTGAGATTTATTCTTGGTTTTCATTAAGTCTGTTGTGGTCTGTGTAAAATCTTCTAAAAGCTTGAATTAAATTGTTTTTGGACCTAAAATGACTACTCCTTCCAATGATCCTCACAATACTGGTTCCTCAACCAAGCCTTCAATGCTGGTTAGGAATGAGTATAACATATGGCAACGACGTATGCTCCATCACCTGTCTGTTAACAGCTCAGGTTGTTGGACATCAGTGGTACATGGTCCACACAAGCCTATGGTGAATAACCCGGAAACCAATCAAATGGTTCCGAAGAGGAGGGATCAATACTCAGATGAGGATAAGAAATTGTTTGAGATTGATGCAAAAGCCCATGGAATTCTGGCCATGGCACTGCCCAATGAAATCTATTCTGGGCTAATGCATTATGAATCTGCCCATGACCTCTGGAATGCCTTGAAAGAACAATTTGGAGGAACAGATGAGGTCTTGGCAAATAATAGAGAGATCCTTGCCCAACAATATGAGACATTCTCTCATAGGAAGGGTGAGACACTGACTCAACAGTTTGAGCGGTTCTCTTGTTTGATCTCTGAATTAAAAATGGTTAAACATGAGTACACCAATATCCAGATGAATAACAGATTTCTCAGATCACTGCCTGAGAGATGGGACACATATACTATTGTCCTACGCTCCAGTGCAAATTTGGACAAACTATCTCTCACCCAACTCCATGGGAAATTGCTCACATTTGAGAGAGAGATAGAACAGAAACGAAAACTGTCTTCATCTGGTAAGCTCACTGAAGACTTTGTACCAGGCAACATTGCCTTGGTTGGTCATGAGTCAGAATATGCTTCATCTGAATGCCAGTATGATGAGCATATTGATTTCTCTTCAAACATTTCTGATTCTGCATTTGTGAGTGTTGATAGTCAGTTTACTGGGTGTAATAATGACAATCTATGCTTCATCATGGATGATCTCAAGGGGATTGCTGATGATGACTTAGAAGAGATGGATATTTTGAGCCAAATGGTCTTGATAAATATCAGATCTCAGAAGTTCTACAAAAGAACTGGAAGAAAGTTCCCAGGACTCTCTGGCAAAACCAAAGTTGGTTTTGACAAGAGTAAGTTGAGGTGTCACAAATGCCACAGGCTTGGACACTTTGCTAGAGAATGTAGATCATCGTATCTAATTCCTCTGCACCTTTTGTGACTTTCCCTGGCAATAGTCAACAAAACAGAGGGCAACATCCTGTCAATTCTAGTCATCATTCTCAACCACAATCTCCTGCATATTTTGTTCCTCAGGGTCAAACGCCATACCCTTACCCTTGTTATTACATGCCACAAACCAGTCAAGTTCAAGCTCCTATGGTACCACAACCTCATGCACTACCAGAACCTCAACCATCTCATCAACCTCCTCAACCTCAACAACACAGCTTCTTCACCCCTGGAGTTGTTGACTGGAGCAGTTTGCCAGATGACATGTCTGGTCATGAACAACTGTTCACAGGTGCTGATCAACATGTGGTGACAGTCCTTTTGGGAATCTGGCACTTATGGCTCTGGAGTCTACTGAGGGTTCCTGCTCAAATGCATCATCTTCACAGGTAACTCAGGTATCTTCAGAGGCTAAAGCCAAGTTATGTTCTGAATCATGCATAGCTGCCTTTGTCTCTATTAGAGAGGCAAATGTAGCATTAATAAATCAAAAACTTGAGTTTGAGAAAACCATTTCCAAAAGAAAAGCTGAGTATGAGTCTGCTCTTAATAGTAAAAGTGATGAGATTTATAAGCTTAAATGCCAATTAAATGATGAAAAGGCCAAGCTAGAGGTTATTCTGGAAGACAGAGAAGTCTAAAGAAACCCTTGCAGTCACCCAAGTAGAGTGTGATCGATGGGTACAATCATGCAAAGGTTTTGAAATACTTCTTAGTAACCAATCAGCTTCCAATGTGAAGTTTGGCATTGGTTATAATCACACTGCTCCTCCTACAGATTTTGCTTCAAGAGCAGAAGTGAAATCTGATGGAGAAAGCAATAACCAATCCACCTCATCATGTGATTCACTTTTTGATAGAGCATCATCAAAAGTAGAAGTTAGCACTAAGCCCTCATAGAACCTATCAGCTGATGTTGATGGTTCCACTGCTGACACTCACATGATCAAAGAGTTGATCAACTCAGGAGTTATTTCTGGAAGTCCTGAAAGGACTGGAGAGCAAGATTTAACACCTGAAGTTCAAACTCCAACTACTGTCAGCACTGAAGAGAAGAAAACTGTCAGTAGAAAGAGTTTGAAGACTACTAAAGAGGAAGTCAAGAAAGCAAATAATGCTTCCAAAGTACTGAAGAGCAAGTCTTCAGTAGTTTCATTCTCTTTAGTTGATGATCAACATAAGATGAAGAAGAAACCATGTGAAGTATGTGGTTTGATTAATCATCTTACAGATGATTGTTGGTACAAAAGAGGATCCAAACTCAAACATAAAGAGGAAATTAAAGAGAAAATGGTTAAAATGAAAACTGAGTTTGAAGCCACATTTGTACCAGCAACATCAAATCCTGTAACCCTTAAGTCCAAAAAGAAATCCAAAAAGGAAGGGGTTAAACAGGTAACAGCTGAGATTGCTCAAAAGAAGAAGGTGCAACATAGGAACTTATCAAACTCCAATGCCAATGTGTCTGAAGAGCTGAAAGCTTTATCACAAAATCAGACACAGCTGGTTATGATGGTTCAACATCTATTGGGAAGAGTTAACCAATTAGATGTTCCTATGTTGAAACCACAGAAAAGGAGGTCCAAGCCAAAGGATTCCTCTTCTTCACCATCTTCTTCCTCTCAGGCTGTTGTTTCCAACAAACCTGTTAGTTTACCATCTGTTGATGTGAACAGGCCCAAAACCAAAAAGGTTTGGGTCTCAAAATCTAACTAATTTGTTTTGTTTTGCAGGGTTCTTCAACATGCCACAGAGGCATCTGGTATGTAGACAGTGGAGGATCCATGCATATGACAGGAAACAGATCACTTCTTAATGACTACTCTCAAGGAAGGAAGGGGTTTGTGTCATTTGGCAATGATGCAAAGGGTTACATCAACGGCAAAGGTTTTGTTTCCAATGGGGAAATAAAGTTTGATGATGTTAACCATGTGGAAAATCTCAAGTACAACCTCTTGAGTGTCAGTCAAATGTGTGACAAAGGCCATGTTGCTCTTTTCACCAGTCAAACTGTCGGATTCTGTCATCCAAAGTTCTAAGTTTGATTGATAAGGTGTTGGATGAATACACTCTCCTAAAGGCCAACAGGACAGGAAGAGTGTATGCCTTAGATCTTTCCAAGAAAATAGATCTCAAAGGCCATCCTTGCCTATTTTCCAAGGCTTCCCCTCAAGAATCTACTCTATGGCATAGAAGGCTGGGTCATGTTAATCTCAAAAACATAAATCAGCTGATAAACCATGGTTTAGTAAGGGGACTGCCTATGAAGGAGTTCAAATGTGAAGATAACTGCACTGCTTGTTTAAAAGGAAAACAGCACAAAGCTTCATTTCCCTCCATAGAAGAACCTAAGTCCACTGCCTGCTTACAGCTTCTTCACATGGATCTCTTTGGTCCTGTGAGAGTGATGAGCATGGCTAAGAAGAAATACTGTCTGGTAATTGTGGATGATTACTCCAGATTTGTATGGACTTTCTTCTTGCATTCAAAGGATGAGGCAGCTCAGAAGATTATCAACTTTGTGTTGTATGTTGAGAAGCAGTATTCCCTCTCAGTCAAGTGTATTAGAAGTGATAATGGAACAGAATTTCAGAAACAATACACTTGATGAGTTCTACCTCTCAAAGGGAATCAAGAGGCAGTTTAGCATTCCAAGAACTCCTGAACAAAATGGAGTAGTAGAGAGAAAGAACAGGACCCTTATTGAAGCTGCAAGGTCCATGTTGGCTGATTCTGGACTGCCAATGACTTTTTGGGCTGAAGCTGTCAATACAGCTTGCTATGTACAGAATAGAGCTCTAGTAAATCAGAGGTTGATGAAGACTCCATATGAAGTTCTTCATCATTTGGCCCCTCTAATTTCATTCTTCAGAGCTTTGGGTGTCCTTGTTTCATTCTCAACACACGGGATCAACTCCAAAAATTTGATCCTAAGGTGGATGCAGGGTACTTTGTTGGTTATTCATCAACTTGCAAAGCATACAGAGTCTTCAACTGTAGAACAAAGATGGTTGAAGAGACTCTACATGTTAAGTTTAATGAATCTCCAAAGGACAAGATTCCACAAAGCCCTGTGGAGATATTTGATTTGGACATACTGCAATATGTTCCTTATCAAACTCCTGCTGTTGCTCCTGTCAACAGTTCACCACCTGGTGGTACTGCTGGTGCTGATGATGATGATGATAGCAGTACTCACCTCTTCAAGTTTAGTGATCAACTGCCTGATTCAGCTAGACCTGATGTTCCTATAGCTCCAGTAGCACAATCCACAACAAATGCTGATGAGATTTCTACAACTTCAACTTCCTTTGAATTACCATCTACTGATTGGTTTCAAGGAAATGCTTCACCATCACCATCTGTTGCTGCTGAGCCTACTACAAACACTTGCACTGATCTCATTGTGTACCAAGATCTGAAGAATCACCCTATGTCTCAAATCATTGGTGATATCACTGCTGGCGTATCAACAAGAAGTCAATTGTCAAATTTCTGCTTCTATGCTCTCTTCATCAGTCAGCAAGAGCCAAAGAATTATCACATTGCTTTAAAGGACAATGGATGGGTTGATGCCATGCAGCTTGAGCTTCTTCAGTTCAAGAAACAGCAAGTGTGGGAACTGGTTCCTCTACCTCCAGGTAAGTGTGCAATAGGCACTAAATGGGTGTTTAGGAACAAAACTGATGAAAATGGGCTTATTGTTAAGAACAAGGCCAGACTGGTTGTTCAGGGGTTTGCACAAGAAGAAGGTATTGATTATGATGAAACCTTTGCCCCTGTAGCCAGACTGGAAGCAATTCGATTGTTTTTAGCTTATGCTGCTTATCAAAATCTTAAAGTTTTTCAAATGGATGTCAAAAGTGCATTTTTGTATGGGAAAATTAAAGAAGAGGTTTATGTATGTCAACCACCAGGTTTTGAGGACAATAAACATCCTAATTGGGTGTATAAGCTTGATAAGGCTCTTTATGGGTTGAAACAAGCTCCTAGAGCCTGGTATGAGACATTATCAAACTTTCTTCTGGAAAATAATTTCACTAGAGGCTCCATAGATAAGACTTTATTCATTAAGAAAGCTGGGCAGCATAATCTACTTGTTCAAATTTATGTAGATGATATTATTTTTGCATCCTCTGATCCACAGTTGTGTGATGCCTTTACAAAGTTGATGCAACAGAAGTTTGAAATGAGTGCCATGGGAGAATTACAGTTCTTTCTGGGTTTGCAAATCAAACAAAAGGCTGATGGAATTTTCATTCATCAGTCCAAATACACAAAAATCTTTTGGAAAAGTTTGATTTACAAAACTGTAAGCCCTGTTCTACTCCCATGTGCAACACCACACAACTGGATACAGATCAGAAAGGTAAAGTGGTTGATGAAACACTTTACAGATGTATGATTGGGTCCTTGATGTACTTAACAGCTTCTAGACCAGATATTATGTTTGCTACATGTGTTTGTGCTAGATTTCAGGCTGCACCTAAGGAGTCTCATTTGATTGCAGTCAAGAGGATCTTTAGATATCTGCAAGGCACTCCATCTCTAGGTTTATGGTATTCTACTAGACATTCTGGTAAATTAGTTGCTTTTTCTGACAGTGACTATGCAGGGTGTAAGTTGACCAGGAAATCAACTTCTGGTGGATGTCAATTCCTAGGCAACTGTTTGATTTCTTGGCAGAGTAAGAAACAAACCTCAGTTGCTACATCAACTGCTGAAGCCGAGTACATTGCTGCTGCAAGCTGTACATCTCAGGTACTCTGGCTTCAAAACCAATTATTGGATTATGGCATAACAGAGACTAAGACTCCATTGTTAATGGACAGCTCTTCAGCTCTTTGTATTGTCAAGAATCCTGTCCAGCACTCTAGGACTAAACATATTGAAATCAGACACCATTTTATTAGAGATTGTTTTGAAAAAGGTCTGATTGATCCAAAATTTGTTCCTAGTGCTGATGAGCTTGCAGACATTTTTACTAAGCCTTTGGATAGTTCAACTTTCCACAACCTGGTGTTAAGGCTTGGTATGCTGCAGCTAGAATAAGTGACAACTACTGATGATCTCAGTAATAAGTACTGATGATCATTGGTAACCATGTCACATATAAGTACTGATGAGTTCCTTTACCCTCAGTAGTTTTTATAACTACTGAAGGCTACATGCCTCACAAGTACTGAAGTACTTTATTTGTTAAAACAGCTGATGTAGTTACAACAGCTGATGAAATCACAACAGCTGATGTAGCTACAACTACTGATGTCAGAAATGCAGATAAGTACTGATGACCAATGAAACCTCTGAAACTCAGATTTAAGTCTGATGAGTAAGTGTGGAGGTCAGACTGAAACAGCTGAAAAGCTATGAATTGACGAAAACAGCTGATGAGTAATTTCTCTTCAGTTGTTTCTACAACTGCTGTTTCTAAACAACTGAAGCCAAACCTATGTCTTCAGTAGTTTACAACTACTGAAGACTAACACCAAGTCTTCAGCTGTTTACAACAACTGATGACAAAACCACTGTCTTCAGTAGTTTCACAACTACTGATGACAAACACCATGTCCTCAGTTGTTTCACCACCTGAAGTCAAAACTGTCTTCAATAGTTTTATAACTACTGATGACTAAATCAGAGACTTCAGCTGTTTCAACGTCTGCCGGTTAAAACCAAGTCTTCAGTTGTTTTATAACAACTGCTGATCACACCAATACGGTCAGTCATTTCAAACCTCTGAAAGTTAATACCACGTCATCAGTAGTTTCAACAATGATGACTAACACCAAAACCTTCAGTCGTTTTCTAACCCTACCCTTTAAATACCTTATCCCACCTTCAGAGTTTTTCTCTCCTCTCTTCTCAAACCTAACGTTCAAAAACTCTAACCTCTCTTCATCAATGGCGACCATGCAACTAAAACCACGACACAACTGTGTCGCACATCTCACAAAATCGCCATACTGGACCAAGTTTCACAACGCCATTGATTTAATGGTTCAGTCACCTTACCAAACGGCTTTTCTGTTAAATCCCACCATATATGCCGAATCTCTTAACCAATTCTGGACAAACGTCACTCTTGTCTCTGAGGAGAATGACACAGAGTCTCTTCAATCGTTTGTCCATCGTCAAAAAGTGGTCATTACTCCAGACACTCTTCGCCAAACCCTCAATCTGGATGATGCCACTTTCCCAACTGGTTATCCAAAGGGCACAACAGATCTATCATTTGCCCACCATGGATACCAAGGTAACCTGAGTGCATCTACCATATTGAAGAAACATTTCCAGGATGCCGAACGTCTCATCTTTCATATGGTAAATGTCTGCCTTGCCCCCAAGACTTCATCATGGGATCAAATGTCCACAAGGTGGCAACAGGTAATGTACTCCATCCTTGAGCAACAACCTTTAAATTTTTCTGAAATACTATTTTTAGAGCTCAAGGATATGGCCCAAAAACAACTTGCTAACCGTTGGATATTATATCCTCGGTTCATAATGGCCATAATTGAAAACCAGCTTCAAGCTGAGGGACTTGTTGGCCTGGGAGTCCCTGCTATGGCTGTATTGCCTGAAGTATACTCCCGGCACAACTCTGACCAATCACTAAAATGGCTGCCAAGCTGCGCAAACCCACGCAGCTGGAACCCACAGCCACCACCTCCACATCCAGAGTCCCCACCAAACCAAAAACCAAACGCCCCAAAACAGCTATTCAGGGAGATGAGTCCCCTGAAGATGCTCCTGTACCACCAAGGCAGGATATACTTGCTGGTTTAAACCCCCCAGCAGTATCAGAGACTCTACCAGCCACAGCCGCTCAGGATTCCTCTCAAAAGGAGCCTGCAGCAACCAAAGAAGGGGTACCCACTAATCTGGAATCTTCCTCATTTGAGGAGATTGCCATTGAAGAGCACCATTCTCCCCAGGTGCATACTGCTTTTACCCCATCTCCCCATGCAAATGCCCCCCAAAGTCCAACCATTATAATTAAACGTGCTGACTCAGCTGCATGCCTCTCCTCCTCCCCACAAACACCAACAAAGGGGACAACCACACCATTGAGGAAGAGGATCAACATGCTTCTGACAACCCACAGCACCGGGGTTTAAATGTTCTGTCTCCTGGTGTGGATATGGAGATCAGAATATCTGGTGAGGCTGCCACCTCTTCTGAATCAGCACATGATCAGACTGAGGCTGGTAACATTGCTAAGACCTCATCAGAGGCAACAGCTGATGAAGGACATCGTCCTGAGGCTGGAAGTCCCCAGTTCCAAGAAAAAGGGGCACATGCTAAAACTGGTCTACACCCAGTGCATGTACATCCTGCTACAAGCAGGAGGTCAGGTGATTCAGCATCTGCTGATGATGACCTGGGCTTCTTTTATGATGTTCTGGCCCAGAACACAATTCTTGAGGAAGAAGTCCGTAGACTACAAAGACTACTTGACCAATTCTCTCAAGAAGCAAGTCCATCTGCCACCAACATAAACCCACAGATGGCACCTTCACCTGAAGGTCTCCCACACACTCAGCCACTCAAAACTTCCAACCCACCAGCCTCTATTTCTGGCACTGCTTCTCAGGGACAGAACCCCTCTGAGCAAACAGCTGCTATCTTTCAGCAATCCCTACCTCTCATCACCCCAATGATCACAGACATTGTGATCAAAACCATGGATGAGAGGCTTCCCTCAATCATACAACCCCTGGTGGAGGAGACTGTGAGCACAAGGCTTTCTGCTACTCAAACCCTTGCAACCAATGCAACCAAAAAGGGGGAGAGTCAGTCAGTGAAAGCAAAGAGGAAGAGCATACTGAAAGAAAAGGAGACTGAGAAGGAAGAGGAGTTGTGAAGGGAGCCGACATTGATCAAGTGGGTGAAAGTCACAAAGACTTTCATATCACATATAAGAAGAGGAAGGTTGAAGGAAAAGAAAAAGAACTCCAACTCGATGAGATGATCAAAATGGCGGATGCTACACATAGTAAATCAATGGACTCCATTATTGATCAACTGTATAGACAAGGGTTCGATACTGCACAGCTTGACTCAGAGATTAGGAGACTTGAAGTTGAAGAAATTAACTCAAGATGGGCAAGTTATGATGCATTAGAAAGAGAAAGACTAGAGATCATGATCAGATTCATTGCAAAGTACCTTGGGAGATCATTGATCGAGATTAAGTCATGGACCAGGGACAGTATCTTGGCAATAACCACCAAGATCTGTACGTCTGAAGCATACACTAAGGGATTGGTGATTGAAGCACTAAATGAGGCAGGTGCTGGGACAAAAGGAACTAGCAAAAAACACCCAAGCCTCACTCACTACAAGAATGCTAGAACAACCTGCAAAACTTCCCACTTCAAAATCACCACTACCACAACCCATTAACCAACTCCTTTTACCCTCAAACCAACAGCCGATGATGCACCCAAGAAGAAGAAGAAAGGGTGTTTGAGGCTAGAAGAAGAAGAAGAAGAGGATGATGAGGAAGAAGATAGGCTGCCTCTTTTCGCAGTCCTAACTTTGCCTAAAGCCAAACCTATGCCCATCACTCCCACCTCACAGATGGAAACTGTGAGAGTAAAGATAGAAGAAGAACAGCTGCAAAGGCTCCATGATGATGAGATGCTGAAAAGCATAGACAAAACTTATGCTGCTTCTTCATCAATAATCAGTATGAAGAAAGAAGCTCTGAGATTGTACACCCTTGCTAACACATTTCAATATCAAAAGGAAAAGGTGAGAATATGGCCTGATCCTAGGGTGGGTCACAGAATTGTGAAGAAAGACATTCCTGCGAGATACAAGGACCAAGTAAGAAGGATCGTAGATGAAGAGATCACAGTGGTCCTGGTAGTATCACCCTGGGAAATTGTAGAAGATTTCAAGAAGGCCTATGAGACTAAACAACCACCCCAAAAGATGTTAGAGAACAGAGTAATTAAAAAGGGGTTAGTCTACAAGAAGCTTGAGAACTTCAAACAAAATGAGCTCAGTCTGTTACTTGAAGGTACTCACCTAGATGAGTTTGCATACAGACAGATTACAACAGTTGAGCTCAAAAATGGCAAACAGGCTAAGTACATTTCAGAGCTGTATGGGCGTGAAGGATTGTTTGATGGTGAAGCTGAAAATCTTACCATGGAAGAACAAATTATGTTTCTCAGAGCATACACCAGAGAATCCTACAGGCTTATACATGGGAAGTGAGCCTCATGGATGGGGGAACAGCTCAGTGTCCAATTCCCCAATACAGAGTTCCCATCCATACATTGCCAACCAAATCATCAGAGACTCATTCCCAGGCCAGTGCTTATAATGGGTCATCTTCTTAACTGATCAAGAAGGAAAAAGACCAACCATTCTGCCAACAATAAGTGGGACCTCAATAAAGTTAAAGGTTTTGGCTGCATTGGTTCAGGGGGAGTTTGTTGGACCAAAAGAACCAATGAGCCGGATCAAAAAAAACCTTTAAGTCCCACAGACGTCACAACAACCGCTGAAGTCCACAACAGCTGAAGACAACAACTGAAGACAAAGTCTGAAGACAAGTGCTGAAGACAAAGTCTGAAGACAAGTGCTGAAGACAAAGTCTGAAGACAAGTGCTGAAGACAAAGTCTGAAGACAAGTGCTGAAGACAAAGTCTGAAGACACAAGTGCTGAAGACAAAGTCTGAAGACACAAGTGCTGAAGACAAAGTCTGAAGACATAAGTGCTGAAGACCAAGTATCAGACGTTGTCATAACAGCTGAAGAGGACTTTTTCAGTAGTTGTGACGGTTTACTTTCAGTAGTTTTATGTTTTCAGTAGTTTTATGTTTTCAGTAGTTTTGTAAAACGACTGAAGAGCTTGTTCTTCAGTCGTTGTAGTTTCAGTAGTTTAGTTTCAGTAGTTTTATATTTTGTACTTAGCACTCTGATATGTTCTCAGTAGTTGTGAACATTTCAGTAGTTTGTTAAGTGTTAGTTATTTTTGTAATAGATCTGCCAGTTGTCACTATCCCGTGATAACAGCAGTGATTGCACTCTATATAAGGAGTGTCAACCTTATTGTAATGTGTGAATGATTGAGCAGAAATATTTGTTATAATTGAAACATTCCTTGTCACAGAAATATATTCTCTCGTATTTGTTTTTAATGCATACGAATATCAAATTCTTGCTACAATTTGTCTAATTCTTGATCTTATTCCGCTGCGTTACACTCAAAACTATCAAACTTGTGATCACTGATCCTGACAAGCGTCGAGGTAATCGAGGCTACGACGGAGAAGCTTGAGAAGATTAAAGCCTTCATGAAGGCAGCCAAAGACAGACAGAAGTCGTATGCTGATAAACAACGCAGGCCGATTGAGTTCCAGGTGGGTGACCGGGTTATGTTGAAGGTCTCACCTTGGAAGGGTATCATTCGCTTCCGAAAGCGGGGCAAGTTGAGCCCAAGGTATATAGGCCCTTTCCGAATCATTGCTCGAGTAGGAGAGGTGGCCTATAGACTGGAGTTACCGGATGAGTTAAGTGGAATCCACCCAACATTCCATGTATCTCATCTAAAGAAGTGCTTAGCAGATGAAGATATGATTGTCCCATTGGAAGATATCGAAGTAGATGAACGGCTCAATTATGTGGAGCAACCAGTGGCAATCATCGACCGAAAGGAGAAAAGGCTAAGGAATAAAGTGGTTCCTCTTGTGCGTGTACAGTGGAAGCACAGGAAGGGATCCGAGTCAACGTGTGAGACTGAGGAAGAAATGAGACAGCATTATCCATGTTTGTTCGAAGAATAACAGGTTTCAGGGACGAAACCTATTTAAGGGGGGTGGACTTGTAACACCCGGTTATTTATTATTTTGAAGCCGGCGAAGAAAGAAAAGGAAATAAAGTCCAAAGTCGAGGGACCAAACTCGCCAACGAAAGAAAGTCGGGTGAGTGGAGTATATAAGGGAGAGGGCAGCCGTTACCCTCTCCCCCATACACAAATTTTGGGACTTCATAGAGAGAAGAAGAGAGAAAGGGGAAGACAAAGAGAAAAAGGAGTGTTTCGGGTGGCCAAACTCGTTGTGTAGCAAGCCAAATCTAATCCCTTGACGTTGTGCTCGTTTGTGTGAGTTCTAGAACCCCACTTTTACTTGTTTTCAACTGATTTTGGGGCTGGAAAATGTTAAAACCCGTTTTTAGTGTGAGTATGTGTTTGACCCATTTGGGTGTGATGTGTATGATGCGTTTCGTGTATGTTTCCAGGCTTGTGTGTGCTTGTAACACCCGGAAATTTATTATTTTGGAAGCCGGCGAAGAAATAAAAGAAAATAAAGTCCAAAGTCGAGGGACCAAACTCGCCAACGAAGAAAAGTTGGGAAATGTGGTGATATGTGTAGGGAGAGGGCAGCCCACTCTCCCCACACACCACAAATTTCAGCTCACAAAGGAAGAGAAGAGGGAAAAGAGGAGAAAAGGAGAAAAAGGGGTATTTCGGGTGATTCGGGTGTCCAAATTCGTCGAGTAGCAAGCCAAATCGAAGCCCTTGACGTTGTGCTCGATTGTGTGAGTTCTAGGACCCCACTTTTACTTGTTTTCAACTGATTTTGGGGCTGGAAAATGTTCAAAACCCGTTTTTGTGTGTGTATGTGTTTGACCCATTTGTGTGTGATGTGTATGATGCGTTTAGAGTATGATTTCGGGCTTGTGTGTTCTTGTATGGTGTTATGGTATGCATTCCTAAGGTCCAGGAGGGTTAATTTAGGCTTAGAATGGGTTTGGATGAGCTTGGAGGCCGAAAATGGCAGATTGGGTTCGGGATGAACTCCATTCTGCATCAGCTAGGGCTAGGCGACCGAATGAAGGCCATACGGTCGAATGAGAGGCGATTGAGGGTCATTCGCACGATTGGGATTCATTCACACGATTGAGGGTTCAATCGCACGACTAAGGTTTCAGTCGCACGACTGGGAGTCCAGTCGCATGGGCATTTCACGACTGAGGGTTCAGTCGTATAGATGCTTAGTCGCATGAGTCCATTCGCATGAGGTCAGTCGCATAGGTGCCCATTCGCAGTAATCCCATTCGCACAAGGTCCATACGCACGATTGAATGTTCATTCGCATAGGTGACCATCCGCATGAGTCCAGTCACATGATGTTCAGTCGCATGGAGGCCATGCGACTGAAGGGTGTCCATACGCCCGATTAGGGCTGTTGCACTCGATGGGATATGTAGTTTGACTTCTGGCCTTCGGGGGAAGGTGCAGATGTAAGTTTGACGTAAGGTAACCCGTAAGAGCATGCAAGTGGACGGTTATGGCTTTAGAGAGCATGTAGGGCATGATGATGATGATGATGTTGCATGTTTATGTATATTATGAATGTATGATGTTGCCCTGTATGATGATGATGAATGTGTATGATATGTTCCTTATTATGATGTATTCTTATCTTTCTTGTGGCTTTACATGTCATGCTAATGAATGAATCAATGAATGAAGTATTATGAAATGTAAAGCGAAAGATAATGAAAGAGGAACATGAAGTAAGAATGCATGCATTAATGAATGATAAATGAACGAAAGAAAGGCTTGCAAGCATATATTTATGTGGTGAGCGACTTTGTGTTGCAAAAGACTCAGATGAAGTGCAGTCATTTAGATTGCCTATGGGGTGAGCAACCTTGTCGTTGCAAAAGACTCGAGTAAAGTGCTATCGTGATGTTGCCTTCGGGTGAGCAACCTTGTTGTTGCAAAAGACTCGGATAGCTTGCTATCGTGATGGGCAATGAGGTGAGCAACCCTAGGGGTGCAAAAGACTCGGATAGCGTGCAATCATTGAGATTGCCATTGAGGTGAGCGACTATGTTGTCGCAAAAGACTCGGAAGAAAGAATGAACGAAAAGAATGGAAGATAATGAATGAGATGAAAGATAATAATGACATTATCTGTGTATACGTATGTTGAATGATCGCATGATAATGGAATAGTTTTTGATGAAAGTAAAGTATGTTTATTTTATAAAACTAGAACTCACTCAGCAACGCTGACTTTTATTATGTTTTCCAGTTGGCAGGTAAATGATTGCTGAGGATGGCACGGCAAGGCTACTCGGCTCTTTTGGGATGTCATTCTTTTGATTAATGTTTTTGCATTGTAATGCGAACAAGCTATTTTGTAACGAATGTTGTATTAACTTGCAAAAGCATTTAAATAGAAATGAAAGTGTGTTGGAGCTGTAAAAGATAGTCTATATTATCAACATAGTGAAAGTCAACAAAAGTCAACGTCACGGTCAAAGTCAACAAAAGTCAAACCCGACTCGTTCGAGACGAGGAACCGAGACGAGACGTTGAAGATTTAAATGACTAGGAGTTTTATTGTAATAAATATATTTTGTGTGAACAAAATATATTTTATCTTGATTTTAGTCATTTTTATGGTTAATATGTACTTTTGTATTAATTAGCCTAAGTCTAGGGGGTTAAGTGTAATTGGTGAATATTAGTCTAGACTATAAATAGGTTAATTGTCAATAGTGTTGGTTAATGGTTTCATGACCAATAGATTGAGGGATTATTTGTAAACAATATTATTTGCAATCTAATTGAAGATCAAAGGGGTTTTGATTGTGTTCATCATATTTTGATCTAATTCTTCATGATTTGATTCAAGTTTGATCATCCTGGAGTTACAATTTGGTATCAGAGCCTTTTTGGATCAAATTCACTGAAGATTTGAAGATTTTTAGAGAGATAAGTTGAGGTTTTGGTTGTTTTTGTTAAATATCAAGTTTTCATCAATTTCGGATCAGATTTGAGTGTTATTGATATGGAAATTGATTGAAGTTTGCTTGTTATTGGTTGGAAAAGCTCTGTTAATCATCAGATTTCAAATCCATTGAGATTTGGGCGATTTCAGATTGATTTCGTGTTGAAAAAGCTTTTCAGTTTCGTCCAGCGAAACTACGAGTTCTTCCAGCGACACTGCACGTTCTTTCAGCAAAACTACAAGTGTTTTACACTTTGTAGTTAATTTTAGCACCTCAGCGAAAGTAGTGATCTTGAACGAAAGTTCAACAGTGCTTGTGGGTGATTTACAAGCGACATTGCTGCCGAAAGTATCATTGAACGAAAGTTCAAGCTTGTTTCGTGCGAACTTATCAGTGAAACTAAGCCATTTGTGACATTCAAGCTTGACCCCAGTTGCTAAGATTTTCTAGCGTGACATTTAAAAAAAGAAATATTTTTCCCGGGGGAGAATTATTCTAAATTTTTTGGGAAAAATATTTTTGGGGCGTTTAATTGTTTAAACAAAATAAAAAATAAAAATGGTTTTTGCAGAACTGATTAAATCCTTCGAATCAGATGATCTCACAATTGCACAATGTCGGTTTGATAATTTTGCAGCTTTAACGAATGAAACGATGTCTGATTTTGTTGATCGTTTTCTGTTGGTGGCAAGTAATCTGAAGAAGTTTGATGCCCAACTGGGAAATCATGAACAAGTTCTAAGATTGCTTGATTCCCTCCCATCGGAATGGAGCTCACACGGCAAGTCGATTCAACGAGATAGAGGCTTTCGGGATTACAAACTGATGGAGGTGATCAACAAACTGAAAGATATTGAGTTGGATATCAAACGTCGTGAGTACTATGAAGCGACATATCTAACTCCAAAGATCACTTCAAACTCCAAAGAGAAACCAGAAGAGAGATCAGATTCTGACACCAATTCCGACGGTAAACCGAAACCTGGAACTAAAGAGGTACAAGAGGAGCTTAAGCAGACATCAATGGGTAAAGGTGGAGCTGAGTTGAATGCTGAAGTTTGTGATGCTGAGAAAGAAGAGGAATGGAAGCGAAATACCAGAGTTTGCAACTGTGAGAAGGCTCTTACTGCTGAAAGAGTCATCCTGGATCTTCCATACGAGACAGTTCAGGATATGTGTTCTTCTGCTTGCAAAATTCGTTTATTTGGTGTGTATAAAGCTAATAGGTTACTTTTAGATAACCAAAAGGAGTTAACCACCATAAACGCAGAACTTAAAAAGAATGAAGCCAAGTATTTCATAAAATTAAATGAAGCTTTAAAAGAAAATGATCATTTAAAACGAACTCTTCTTGAAAGAAATGTTGAAATTAATCTTTTAAACAAAAGAGTCACTTTGGCTGAATTTGAAACAAGCAAGCTTAAAACAAAGCTTGATAGATGGACCATATCCGGAATGAAACAGGAAGAGCTACTGTGTAAACAAAGGGGAACTAGGATTAAAACGGGAGTGGGTTGTGGTGAAAATCCATACGTCTATCCTCCTCCTAGCACCCATTGTTACTCTCCTATGCCTCAACCTCATTCATCTAATGATTTGATTGAAGTTGTAGAAACTAATAGTTTAAATGTAGGTTTAAGCAACGTTAATCTTAAAGAGGTTAGAGATGTGCAGGATTCTCCTGTAGGTTTAGGATTCCTCAGGCAACGGTCTGATAAGAAGATTAATGCCGATTCCACTTCTGATGCTCCAACACCAATTTCAGTTGCTTCTCTAACTTTCTTCAACAAATTCAAATCAGGTAACATTCCTTCATTTGTTCCCGTCAGGTTTGTCAAAGAAGGAACAATTGTTGAATCATCAGACAATCAGAATCCTATAAGCGAAGCCAAGACAATAGGAGGTGTCAATCAAGATCCTTTGGAAGCAGATCTGTGTATACGAGACTGGATAAGCTCAGATGATGAATCAATCATAGAGGAGCGTGTTGGTTCCTCTCATATCAAGATATCTCCTGACAGTAGTCTTAAAAGCTTCCAAAAGCTGAATCAAGACCAATACGGATCTCTTCTCCAATTGCAAAGCAACCCAGTCAATCTGTGAAGATCTCATTCCCTGTTCAGCATAGCAAATGCCAAAACAAGCAAGAATCTACTACAAGCTCAAAGCAATCCTCATCCCTACCTGCATCACACGGTTCAGTGAAACATCAAAAGCCATTCAAGGTTTGTTTTGAGTGCGGAAAAGAAGGGCATGCGGTAAAGAAATGTCCTCAAAGGCTTGCTACGAATGGTAAAGGCAAAACAAATTGCTTCTCCGAATGTAAGTATAAAAAGAATGTTCCAGACGGTAAAGGCAACACGGGTTGCTTCTCTGGATCAAGAGGTAAAAAGCACACATCTTTGAATGGTTGGATGAAAAACCCTCCATCCAAACCTTTTCATGTGAAGCCGGTTTCACATGATTCAAAGATGAAAATGACCAAAGGTTTAAAACCAAATTCTTTTCCTTCCGGTCTTAAACAGAAAAGGATTTCCAAATTTAATTCATTCAAATCCAAGTTAATTGAACCGAAACAAATTTGGCAAATTAAAAAGAAGGATACAACAATCCCCGATTGTTTAAACGGTTGTGTGCAGAAGCTTGTTACTTATCTTGATGAAAAAGGAACTTCTAGGGCTACGATGGCCTGGGTTTTCCTTTCTAACTATTGTTGGAGCTGTAAAAGATAGTCTATATTATCAACACAGTGAAAGTCAACCAAAGTCAACGTCACGGTCAAAGTCAACAAAAGTCAAACCCGACACGTTCGAGACGAGTAACCGAGACGAGATGTTGAAGATTTAGATGACTAGGAGTTTTATTGTAATAAATATATTTTGTGTGAACAAAATATATTTTACTTTCTTTGAGTCATGTTTTAGTCAAAATATATAGTCTAGGGGGTTATGTGTAAATATGAAAACTTAAACTAGACTATAAATAGCCTAATTGTAATTAGAATTAGGTTAATGGTTGCATGACCAATAGATTGAGGGATTATTTGTAAACAATATTATTTGCAATCTAATTGAAGATCAAAGGGTTTTTGATTGTGATTATCATATTTTGATCTAATTCTTCATGATTTGATTCAAGTTTGATTATCCTGGAGTTACAATTTGGTATCAGAGCCATTTTGGATCAAATTCACTGAAGATTTGAAGATTTTTAGAGAGAGAAGTTGAGGTTTTGGTTGTGTTTGTTCAATATCATGTTTTTATCAATTTCGGATCAAATTTGAGTGTTATTGATATGGAAATTGATTGAAGTTTGCTTGTTATTGGTTGGGAAAGCTCTGTTAATCATCAGGTTTCAAATCCATTAAGATTTGGGCATTTTCAGATTGATTTCGTGTTGAAAAAAACTTCTCAGCTTCGTCCAGCGAAATTACCAGTTCATCCAACGAAACTGCATGTTCTTTCAGCGAAACTACAAGTGTTATACACTTTATAGTTAATTTCAGCATCTTAGCGAAAGTAGTGATCTTGAACGAAAGTTCAACAGTGCTTGTGTGCATATTACAAGCGAAATTGTTGTCGAAAGTATCTTTAAACGAAAGTTCAAGCTTGTTTTGTGCGAAATTGTTGGCGAAACTAAGCAGTCTAAAGCACTTGGCTAGCGAAACTGCTGCCGAAATTGCCAGCGAAACTACTGTCGGCTCAACGAAACTAGAGTTCTCAGCGAAACTACCTTTGCGAAACTATAATTTCGGCAAAACTATCATTTCTTCAGCGAAATTCGAATGTTAAAGATGACTTTTTCCCTTTAGTTGGGATTAATTGAGTTCATCTCGATAAAGAAATTTTCATCGATTTTGCAAGATTTATAATAATAAAAAAAACAGTTGCTAAGATTGTCTAGCGTGACATTTAAAAAGAATATATTTTTCCCGGGGGAGAATTATTCAAAAAAATTTGGGAAAAATATTTTTGGGGCGTTTAATTGTTCAAATTTTTTAACACTATAATGTCATCTTCAGAAGACTTTACATCAGATAATCTCACAACGGCACAAAGCCAGTTTGACTCTTTTGCAGCAATGAAGAAAGAAAAATTGATAGATTTCATTGATCGATTCTTAAAGGTGGCAAATAATCTAAAGAAGCATGTTCCAGATCTCAGTAATCATGAACAGATTCAAAAGCTTCTTGACTCGCTTCCATCTACATGGAATTATCAAGTTAAAATGCTGAAGCAAGAAAGAGGTTATGTCGACACAAAACTTATGGATATGATCAACATACTAAAATCTCTCGAGCTGGATATTCAAAGAAAAGAATTTCAGCAAGCCGTGTTCCCACATCAAACCAACAAGCTTAATACTGATCTTGTTTCTTCTGTAACAAGCATACTTAATTACAAAGAAGAGATGATTGAAAACTTGAAGTTAATGAGAACTGATTCGGATGTGAATTTTGAATTCGAAGAAACTGTTAAAGAGAACTATGAAGCTCTGAGAGTCGACAATGACACTAAACCGGAGTCTGTGAGAACTGATGATGATAAGGTTGGAAAAGCTGATAAAAGAAAGAAAGAATCTGAGGCTGACGAGATGCTGAAGGTCAAAGAAGAGGAACAACAAGAAATCACAAGGGTTTGCAACTGTGAAAAGAGCTTAGCTGCAGAACGAACTATCATGGGTCTTCCCTATGAGACTATTCAGGATATGTGTTCTTCATCTTGCAAAATCAGATTATTTGGGATTTATAAGGCCAACAGATTGTTACTGGAAAATGAAAAGGAATTAAAAATATTAAATCAGGAATTAAAGAAAAATGAAATTGCTTTTTCAAGGAAACTTAATGAAGCATTGGCTGAAAATGATCTTTTAAGAAGAACCATTTTGGAGCGTAACGTTGAAATTAATATTTTGAGAGAAATGGCTGTTTTAGCTCAATTTGAAACAACTCAGCTTCAAACAAAGCTTGATAAATGGATCCTTTCACACATGAAAAAAGATGAGCTCATTGCTAAACAACAAGGGGTGCGGGTAAAACATGGGATTGGATATAAATCTGATGGTGAAGCTGTATTAAATTCAGTTCCACCTCCTTCTACTTTATGTTATTCACCAATCCCCAGACATCATTTAACAAATGATTTGATTGAAGCTGCAGAAACTAATTGTTTAAATGCAGGATTAAGCAGCGTTAATCTTAAAGAGGTTAAAGATGTGCAGGATTCACCTGTAGGTTTAGGATTCCTCAGGCAGGGGTCTGATAAGAAGATTAATGATGATTCCATTTCTGATGCTTCATCACCAATATCAGTTACTTCTCCAACCTTCTTCAACAAATTCAAAACAGGTAATATTCCTTCGTTTGTTCCTGTCAAGTTTGTTAAAGAAGGAACGGTTGTCGAATCATCAAGCAATCAGAATCCTATAAGCGAAGCCGACACAATAGGAGATGTCAATCAAGATCCGTTGGAGAAAGATCTGTGTATACGAGACTGGACAAGTTCAGATGATGAATCCATCATAGAGGTGCGTGTTGGTTCCTCACAGATCAAGATGTCTCCTAACATTGTCAAGTCACAAAAGCTTCCAAAAGCTGAATCAAGACCAATACGGATCTCTTCTCCAATTGCAAAGCAACCCAATCAATCTGTGAAGATCTCATTCCCTGTTCAGCATAGCAAATGCCAAAACAAGCAAGAATCTGCTACAAGCTCAAAGCAATCCTTCTCAGCACCTGCATCACACGGGACTACAAAGAATCAAAAGCCTTTCAAGGCTTGTTTTGAGTGTGGAAAAGAAGGTCATGTGGTGAAAAATTGTCCTCAAAGACTTGTTTCGGATGGTAAAGGCAAACCGAATTGCTTCTCTGGATCACAGTCCACAAAGAATGTTCAAGTTGGTAAAGGCAACACAGGTTGCTTCTCTGGTTCAAAAGGTAAAAAGCAAACATCTTTGAATGGTTGGACGAAAAACCCTTCATCCAAACCTTTTCATGTGAAGCCGGTTTCACATGATACAAAGATGAAAATGACTAAAGGTTCAAAACCAAATTCTTTTCCTTCTGGTCTTAAAAAGAAAATGATTTCCAAATTTAATTCATTCAAATCCAAGTTAATTGAACCGAAACAAATTTGGCAAATTAAAAGGAAGGATACAGCAACCCCTGATTGTTTAAACGGTTGTGTGTCGAAGCAGGTTTCTTATATTGATGAAAAAGGAACTTCCAGGACTTCGATGGCCTGGGTTCCCCTTTCAAACTAATTTGTTAATGAGTGCAGGAACAATTCAGGAGGACTGTTAGTAATCCGGTTTACTGACAGGGATCGTTCCTAATTCAAATTTGAGGCAGACAGGTTAAGGTCATGGTATTATATCCACAATCTAGATTTTTATCTGCATTATCATAGTTCTCACTTCACAGTCACTGATATTTCTTGAGAATTCATTTCTTATCTTCATATCAGTGTAGTTTGGAAGACTTTCTTTGATAAATTTTTATTTTGTACAGTTTTAAAAAAAAATTAAAATTAAAATTAAAAAAATTAAAAAAAAATTAAAAAATAATAAAAAAGTTTGCAAAATTAAAAATTTAGGAGGAGAGTTAAATAAAAATAAAATAGAACTGGGAACTTGTTTCGAGATGACGAGAAATGATTGTATATCTTCTTCATATGCTTGTTCTTGCATGACTTGCGTTTTAAAATAAGAAATGATCGTAACTGATGCTGTTATCTGATTTGCATCTTATTTTTAATTGCAAATAAATTAAAAAACAAACAGATTCTTTAATTAAATGCTTGGTAGACTTAGCCTGAAGAATAAAGTAGACAGCAGCATAATGATTTAAATTAAAATATATGCTTAAGGATGTCTGGATTTACGCAATCATTTTGGCCTGCACGAAAACTGAGTCCCGACAAAAATTGGATTGAGAATTGATCTTTCACCCACCATGATACAAATCATATAAGCCAGATCTTTGAGTCATGTTTGGTGTATTTATGTGTCTTGTGTTTGTGCTAATCTCCTCTGCTGTACGAAAGTACTGACCTTGAGTGATGATCTCCTCTGCTGTACGATAGTACTGACCTGGAGCTCTCATCGGCACATGATTAAATGGTCATCTCCTTTGTTATACGTGAGTATAGACCTGGAGCTCTCACCATTTTGGTCTAAGTAGTATCAAATCATCTAAATGATGAATTTATCACAGAAAGCAATATTCTGTCGATAATCACTTGCACACTAATGTACAAGCCTTGCTCTGTAAAGATCGTTACAAAATTCAAGAAATCCTGAGGTTGGGTGAGGGTTTTTGCCAAATGATTGTGGGGTCCTAGCATTCTAAAGCATTTAATCTAACCTTAACGAATCATCTTCTGCTTGTTGAAAAAGATAGGGCATGAGTTTAAGTGGACAAACATACCAGCAATCGTTATTAATCTGTTTGACAATTTCAAATATCATTCAAAGACTGTTATTAGATTCAGTTATCAGTGTGATCTCATTGCTTGTCGATGATTAAATTCATCTTTGTGCTAAAGTATATCTTGAGGATGTGATCTCATGATCGATTCAGTTCTCGGTTATAAAACAAATTTAGATAAAAAAAAAGAAATGTTATAATAAATGTATATAATAAAAATAAAAAATATAATAAATTTTTAGTTCAAAATTTCTTTTAGGTCTTCCATCTTATGCTGTTACAATTTTATCATTTTTCAAGCATTTCACAGAAATTGCGTACAAACGAACACGGATTCGCTTGTTTTTCACACACAGATAAACACGGGTTTATTTTTGTTAAAATGATTAGAAATGTCGAGATTGTGTTTGTGAATGTGTTTCAGATTTTTGCTTTAAGTGATGGCCGATCATCAGTTAAGCAGTGTACCTGATCAGAGAGCCTGTTCCTCAAGTTTGCAGAAGATACCGAGCTAGGAATCCTCCTCCTACATCTTCTGAAGCACTCAAGATTAGAGATTTGGGAAACATGTTCCAATATCCTTGTAAAGCTTGCACTCGAAAAGGGGGAGCATATAAATAAGGGGAGCTTATGAGGTGAAAAATCTTTCTCATCAGATTCAGAAAGATTCAAATTGAAGATCTTTCTATTGTTGACTTCTCGATGCTGATTTCGTTTGAAGACGTTGATAATGATAGACTAAGGGGGAGTATTGTTGGAGCTGTAAAAGATAGTCTATATTATCAACACAGTGAAAGTCAACAAAAGTCAACGTCACGGTCAAAGTCAACAAAAGTCAAACCCGACTCGTTCGAGACGAGGAACCGAGACGAGACGTTGAAGATTTAAATGACTAGGAGTTTTATTGTAATAAATATATTTTGTGTGAACAAAATATATTTTATCTTGATTTTAGTCATTTTTATGCTTAATATGTAATTTTGTATTAATTAGCCTAAGTCTAGGAGGTTAAGTGCAATTAGTGAATATTAGTCTAGACTATAAATAGGTTAATTGTCAATAGTGTTGGTTAATGGTTGCACGACCAATAGATTGAGGGATTATTTGTAAACAATATTATTTGCAATCTAATTGAAGATCAAAGGGGTTTTGATTGTGTTCATCATATTTTGATCTAATTCTTCATGATTGATTCAAGTTTGATCATCCTGGAGTTACAAAGTGTATTTTAATGTTCCGCTGCAATGTTTTTACGAGACAAATGTAAATATGTGTTTTATATGCGATGAATGACCAACTGTAAGCGTCTCGGGAACGGGGCCTTACAGTGCTTGTATGGTGTTATGGTATGCATTCCTGAGGTCCAGGAGGGTTAATTTAGGCTTAGAATGGGTTTGGATGAGCTTGGAGGCCGAAAATGGCATATTGGGTTCGGGATGAACTCCATTCTGCATCAGCTAGGGCTAGGCGACCGAATGGAGGCCATACGGCCGAATGAGAGGCGATTGAGGGTCATTCGCACGATTGGGATTCATTCGCACGATTGAGGGTTCAATCGCACGACTAAGGCTTCAGTCGCACGACTAGGAGTCCAGTCGCATGGGGGATCGCACGACTGAGGGTTCAGTCACATAGATGCTTATTCGCATGAGTCCATTCGCATGAGATCGGTCGCATGGGTGCCCATTCGCAGTAATCCCATTCGCACAAGGTCCATACGCACGATTGAATGTTCATCTGCATGAGTCCAGTCGCATGATGTTCAGTCGCATGGAGGCTATGCGACTGAAGGGTGTCCATACGCCTGAATAGGGCTGTTGCACTCGAAGGAATGTGTAGTTTGACTTCTAGCCATCGAGGGAAGGTGCAGATGTAAGTTTTGACGTAAAGTTTCTCGTAGGAGCATGTAAGATGACTACTATGGCCTTAGAGAGCATGTAGGGCATGATGATGATGATGATGTTGCATGTTTATGCATGTTATGTATGTATGATGTTGCCCTGTATGATGATGATGAATGTGTATGATATGTTCCTTATTATGATGTATGCTTATTTTTCTTGTGGCTTTACATGTCATGTTAATGAATGAATGAAGTAGTATGTGTAAAGTGAAAGATAATGAAAGAGGAACATGAAGTAAGAATGCATGCATTAATGAATGATGAATGAACGGAAGAAAGGCTTGCAAGCATATATATATGGGGTGAGCGACTTTGTGTTGCAAAAGACTCGGATGAAGTGCAATCATTTAGATTGCCTATGGGGTGAGCAACCTTGTCGTTGCAAAAGACTCGAGTAACGTGCTATCGTGATGTTGCCTTGGGGTGAGCAACCTTGTTGTTGCAAAAGACTCGGATAGCTCGCTATCATTAAGATGGGCAATGAGGTGAGCAACCCTAGGGGTGCAAAAGACTCGGATAGCGTGCAATCATTGAGATTTCTATTGAGGTGAGAGACTATGTTGTCGCAAAAGACTCGGAAGAATGGAAGTATGAAAGGAACGAAAGATAATGAATGAGATGAAAGATAATAATGACTTTATCTGTGTATACGTATGTTGAATGATCGCATGAGAAAAGGAATAGTTTTAATGAAAGTAAAGTATGTTTATTTTATAAAACTAGAACTCACTCAGTAACGCTGACTTTTTATATGTTTTCCAGTTGGCAGGTAAATGATTGCTAAGGATGGCACGGCAAGGCTACTCAGCTCTTTTGGGATGGCATCCTTTTATAAAGCTTTTGTGTTATAATGCAAACATGTATTTTCTAATCGGATAATGATGTATTATTGGGCAAAAGTGTTTATAATGAAATGAGATGTCGTTTTTGAATGTTTCCGCTGCAATGTTTTTATGAGACAAATGTAAATAAATGTTTTATGTGCGATGAATGACCAACAGTAGGCGTCCCGGGAACGGGGCCTTACAAAGCCTAACTAGTCATAGGGCTCAAATCAAATATCTAATTTCCAAGTTAACAGAGGCTCAAGCCTAACTAGTCATAGCTGAGGCAAAAGAAAAGAAGTATGCTATTGAAGAGCATAACTTCAAAACTATTCTTGCATCATCCTCCCACTCAAAGGTCTGTTATCAAAACAAAGGTGGGTTGGGAACCAATGAAATTGCTCCACCATATTCTTATGAGTCTGTAAGATAACCAAGATGTGGTACTGAAGAGCAAGAGGTTCCATATGCTGACCCCCTACCTCATGAGAAGAAGAATGATACAATTATGGAGACCATTATAGGGAAGAATCAGGTAGAAAAACCTATTAACACCAGTGATGATCAACTTCTGACCCCCAAAGCCAGAAGAAACAAAGCTAAGGCAGCAAGAAAGTGGTTGAGTCCAAGATAAAGATAGATCCAAAGCAAAAAGGTGTGCTTATCTCAGCTTGATTCCAAGTGGTCAGAAGTTTTGATCCAGGAAAAGAGTGTAGTACCAGCACTCCTATCCAGCTGAAGGATCAAAAACTAAAGGGGAAGACTGTAAGGATTCCTAGAAGTCTGATGCAACACAAAACATCCAAAGTCTCTCTGCAAGCAATGCACTAAAGAACTGAAGTAGAATTGCTTCGGAAGTTTTACACCATGCACTAGAAATATTCTAAGTGTAAAATCTTTCGAAGCCAAGACCAATATCTTCCGAAGCCAAAAGTGCAGTCTTCCGAAGCTTCAGAGACAAAGTCTTCCGAAGCCAAATAGTGAAGACAGATTTCTTCCGAAGACTTTTAGAGATATGCCTTTATCCGATGTACTTTACCATAAAGCTGGACCACCTTTCCGCTGCAACTCTGTAAAGTCACCAACTTACATGAGTTGGTGAAAGGTCCATACTTTTGGTAACTGTACGTTGAGGTCTTGAGTCCATGCTTTCTACTTTATGTACGTTTATCCATTTTGTAATATATTAGGATGTGAGCTATGGTATGTCATAGTCACAAGTCAAAAGGTAGATATGCCTTTTGATTCTACAATTGATTTTGTTTGTGTCTAGTCAATTGTATCCAGCTGGCTTTCAAAGTATAGCCGGCTGTAGGTTGTAGTATAAGTATTCCATGTTCTGGTATCTTTCTTTATGCTTTGTAACACTTGTAATAGAACTTGAGAAAGCAATATACTGCATCCTTGAAATCCAATCTCTTCTGTTCTCTTGTTCTGTCTCTTACTCATTACTTGTGTTCTTAGTATCATTATTATGGTTAATTCAGTTTACTGTTTGATTAAGTTTGGTTAATCTCCTCTTTGTGTTGTTGTGTTGTAAGGGACCACCCTTCACTGGTCCTGCAATTGGTATCAGAGCATTTCAGGCTCTTGATATAAGATCTCACCATCTTAAGATCCCTCACAAACACAAATACTAAACTTTCAAATGGCAGCCATTTCAAAGACTGATATGGAAACTGGAACCATGAACAAGTCCCCACTGATCACTCTTGATGACTTTGATACCTGGTGTATGAGACTGGAAGGTTTCATCAGGTCTCTAGAGTCAAGAATGTGGGAGTCTGTTAAAAATGGACCTTTCATACCCAGCACTCCTTCTGCTACTGGTGCTGGTATGATCCCCAAAGATGTGGCTAACTACTCTGATGAAGATAGGAAGAGAGTAGAGATTGATAGAAAAGCCATGACTGCTCTTCAAACTGCCTTCCAAACTCTGTGTACAGAGGTTTCAAGAAGTGCAAAACAGCTAAACAGTTGTGGGATGCACTAAAACTGATGTATGAAGGCTCCTCTAAAGCCAAGGAGAACAAGAAGGATCTCCTGAAGCAGCAGTTTGAAAACTTCACCTTCAAAACAGGTGAAACCATGACTCAGCAATACTTCAGGTGTGTTGAGATAGTGGATACCCTTGTGGATGGAGGAGTTCCTCTTGAAAACAGAGACATTGTAAGGAAGTTCATGTCCTCACTTCCTAGGCAATGGACACACTATTGTGTGGTGATCAAGAGGACTGAAAATCTCAAAACTCTTACTCTGACAGAGTTATATGGGATTCTTAGTGGCTACCAGATGGAGATGAACATGCAAGGTTCATCTGGCAACTCTAACAATCAATTGGGTTCATCCCTGCATGCGGTTGAAAGGGATAGCATAGAACCCCAACATCATCTCATATGCTACCCTGACAATTCACCAAAAGGTCCTTTCATCACCTTCCTAGAGACACCCAGGGAGAACTACACTCAAGGAAGCCCATTCCAAGAGACAAGCTCTTCTCAAGCCTTTGTGTCTTCTGATGAAAGTTGTGGCAACTCTCTTTTCATTCTTGAAGACCTGGATTGTATCCATCCAGATGATCTGGAATATATGGAAATAGTCCAGCAGATGGCTCTTCTCACTCATAGAGCCAAGAAGTTCTACAAGAGAACTGGAAGGAGGTTTCCAAGCAATGCAACTAGTGGAAAGTTGGCTTGGATAAAAGCAAGTCAAGTGTTACAACTGTAACCTGATGGGCCACTTTGCTAGAGAGTGTAAGGCACCTAAAACAAATGGTGGCCAAGCACAAACCAGACCAAACTATACTGAGAAAGCCCCTCAGAATGAGAAGTCAAAGCAACAAGCTGCTATTGCTGTTAAAGAATGAGGCTTTGACTAGAGCTTTCAGGTGGAAGATGCTTCTCCAAACCAAGCACTAATGGCAGATCGTGATGAAGCCAAGGTATTGGAACATCTCTGTACTCCTAAATGCATTGCTAAAGTCAACAGATACAGGTCCTATAACTTGGAGATGAGATCTGATCTCGAGTCCTTAAACATTTTAAAATCTGATTTTAGAAAGTCTGAAAATGATTATAAACTAAAGATAGAGGACTTAGAGAAAACCATTACAGTACAGATTTTAGGACTCAAATCCAGGATCTCATAACCAAGCTGACTGAGTGCCAGGCTGAGCTTGTGATCAGCAAAGCCAGGGCAGAAAAGAGTATTCTTGAAGAAGAGACCTTCAAAAACATGATATCCTCATCCCTTCACAACAAAGTGTGTTATCAAATTAGACAGGGACTGGGATCCAATGAGATAGCTCCTCCACACATAATCTTGTCTGTAAGATCTCCTAGGTGTGGAACTTGTGAAGATGAGCTTCCTCTCATAGATCCTATACGTAAAGAGGATGAAGAAAAGATAGTGAAGAATTCCTCTGAGAAGAGTGAAGAGGAGGATTCTAAGAAGGGCCACTATCCTTCTGAGGAGAAGAAGATTACTGTGATGACCAAGTCAATGAGAAAAGGAAGAGCAAAAGAAAAGCAAGGAAGGCTCAAGAGATCAAGGCTACTTTTGACTCTAAGCAGAAACAAATTTTTATCTCTGCAGGATTTGAAGTAGTAAAGACTAAAGACATCAACCAAAACTCTTCAGCTAAGAGTTCTGGTTCTTGTTTAAATCATCTCAGTACCAAGAAGAAGACTGATCTGCTTGTATCACTGCTGCACAACCTGGACCATCAAACTCCAAGAACAGTTTCCCAGCCCATAAGAACTGTCTCGCATCTGCAAAGATGAAGGTAGAGAAAGGATGTGACCAAAGACAGTCTTGTTCTCATAAGGAGACTCTTGTGAAGAAGAAAAGTTGGTGTCATGTGTGAAAGTACCTCTCACATTGCTAAGGATTGTCCATATAATCCGAAAGTACTGTCCATATGACCAAGACAAAGATTCAAAGAGTTCCAAGAAGATTCAAGCTTCGAAGGAAAGTCTGTTTCCTTCGGAAGCTCCAAAATCAAGAAGAAGGCAAATGGAAAATTACCTTCGGAAGAGAAGTTGGTCTCTAAGAAAGGAATTCTTCCAAAGCACTAAAGTCTGCTGCAGTGACTGTAGAATCTTCGAAGGTTCAGTCATCAAAATTCCGAAGTCCAAAAGCTTCCGAAGTTTTGAAGGTCAAGTCCCAAGACTCCAAAGTTGTGGTGGAAGTCTAAGAAGACCAAGTGACTGAAATTTCTCCATCAACAACAGCTCAAGATTCTCCTAGCACAACCATAGGATCTATTACTGTTGCATTACCTTCTATTATACTTAGTGAGCCCAAGACAAATAAGGCTTGGTTTCCAAATGTAACTAATCATTTCTTTGTGCAGGAACACTCAAGATAAAAAGAATGTCTGGATCATTGATAGTGGCTGTTCCAGGCACATGACAGGTAATAGGTCACTACTCCATAACTTTGAGAGGATTGATGGAGGACCAGTTGCTTTTGGAGGAGATGAAGGTGGTTACATTTCTGGAAGGGGCAAGGTCACAAATGGTAAGCTCAGCATTGAAAAAGTAAACTTTGTCAAGGAGCTTGGGTACAATCTTCTGGGTGTATCCCAATTTTGTGATCAGAGTCATAACATGCTCTTTACTGAGCATGAGTGCATTGTTCTCAAGCCTGGTGTGGTCATTCCTCATGAGCACATCCTGCTTAGAGCCCCCAGGAAAGGGAACATGTACAAGATGGACTTGCAAGAAACATCTCCCTCTGGAGAAGTTTCATGCTTTCTGTCTAAAGCCAATAGTGATGAGTCTTTCCTATGGCATAAAAGAATGTGCCATGTATAATTTAAGAACATGAATAAACTAATTAAACATGATTTGGTAACTGGAATGCCAAAGAAAGAGTTTACAAGTGATGATCATTGTGTTGCATGCCTAAAAGGGAAGCAACATAAGGTATCTCATAACCCTAAGGAAAGGAACTCCATCACTACTCCCCTACACTTATTACATATTGATATCTTTGGCCCCACTAGTGTAATGAGTCTAGGAAGGACCTCTTATTGTTTAGTGATCACAGATGATTTTACAAGATTCACTTGGGCTTTCTTTCTTAGATCTAAGGATGAGACCCCTGAGATTCTAAGAATTTCATCTTAAAGTTTGAGAATCAAAGTGATCACAAGGTCAACACCATAAGATGTGATCAAGGGACTGAATTCAAGAATCAAATCCTTGATACATTTTGTGATGAAAAAGGTATTACAAGACAATATAGTGCTCCCAGGACTCCTCAGCAAAATGGTGTTGCTGAGAGGAGAAACAAGACACTAATTGAAGCTGCAAGAACTATGTTGACTGACTCTAAACTGCCCATCACCTTCTGGGCAGAGGCAGTAAATACTGCTTGCTATGTGCAAAACAGAGTTTTAGTAGTTAAGACACATGGTAAGACTCCTTATGAACTTTGGCACAAGAGAAAACCTTTCATTGGTTTTCTCAGGTCATTTGGATGTCCTTGCACCATCCTGAATACCAAAGATCAAATTGCCAAATTTGCTGAGAAATCAAATGATGGACACTTCATTGGATACTCTTCCCAAGCTAAGGCTTATAGAGTATACAATCTCAAATGATGGACACTTCTGGTCCTAATTGGCTATTTGATCTTGATTTAGTTACCAACTGTTTTAACAAATCTTGTGAGAATGTTTCAGGATCTGCAGAAAATTTAAATACAGGTGATCCTGATCCAAGATTTGAGCTAAGAAGACATTCAACTCATACATCTTCAGCTCTAGTTGGAACTACTTCAGCAAATGAGGTTTCTATCAGCATTGCAATGACAAATGAAGCTGATACATCTGGGTTGCCTTCAAATTCCAGCTCAGAGGCTCCATAACCAGATAAAGATACCTCAATTGTGGAAGACAACAATGGTGATGGTGAAAGTGATCAAGAATTCCTTGATGCTAATAACCACACCATAGATGACAACATCAATGATGTCACACACTCATTGGATCAAGTCAATCTTGATAATTATGGTGCTGTGGAGGGTGAATCATCTATGCCAAATTTAAATTTCTCAAATTTAGATCTTTCTCAACAACTTGCTGTGATCCCTCAGCTAAGGATCCACAAGTCTCACCCCACCACAAACATCATTGGAGATGTTGTCACAGGTGTAAGAACAAGAGGACAAACCCATGAAGCAAATGTTTGTCTTCACTCTTGTTTCTTATCCCAGATAGAGCCAAAGAAAGTTGATGAAGCTCTAAAGGATGGAAGTTGGGTTGAAGCTATGCAACAAGAGTTGCTTCAATTCAAAGGCAAAAACTTTGGAACCTTTGTCCTCTTCCTCATGGGAAGACTACCATTGGAACCAAATGGGTGTTTAGGAATAAGAAGGATGATAGAGGAATTATCATCAAGAATAAGGCTAGACTAGTTGTTCAAGGATACACACAAGAATAAGGGATTGACTACACTGATGTATTTGCTCCTGTAGCAAGATTAGAAGCTATTAGGATATTCCTGGCATTTGCTGCATCCAAGAACTTCAAGGTCTTTCAACTTGATGTGAAGTGTGCTTTTCTGTATGGAGTGATTGATAAAGAGGTGTATGTCAAACAACCACCTGGTTTTGTAGATCCTGATCATCCTGATTATGTCTGTAAGCTTGACAAAGCTCTTTATGGGTTGCATCAGGCACCCAGGAAGTGGTATGAGACATTGTCTGAGTATCTTTGTAAACATGGATACAGGAGAGGTACTATAGATGGAACTCTCTTCATCAAAGGACAGGGAAATGACATATTGCTAGTTCAAGTGTATGTAGATGACATCATCTTTGGTTCAACTAATCAAAAGCTCTGCAAAGACTTTGAGAAGCTGATGAAAGACAGATTTGAAATGAGTGCAATGGGAGAACTCTATTTCTTTCTGGGAATTCAAGTGAAGCAAGTTGAAGATGGCATCTTCATGAGTCAGTCAAAGTATGTTCAGGACATACTCAAGAGGTTCAACATGACTGATTGTAAGATTGCTAAGACACCCATAGCCAGAAACCACTCCCTTGGACCTGATCTTAAGGGGGAGTGTGTAGATGAACACTTATACAGGGCTATGATTGGGTCTCTTATGTATCTTACAGCTAGCAGGCCTGATATCATGTTTGCTACATGTATTTGTGCAAAATATCAAGCCAACCCTAAGATGTCTCACCTCATCACTGTCAAAAGGAATTTAAGATACCTCAAAGGTGCTTCAACACTTGGTTTATGGTATCCAAAGAATCCTGAGTTCAATCTGTATGCGTATATAGATAGTGATTATGGTGGTTGCAACATGACTGCAAAGTCTACATCTGGGGGATGTCAATTCCTTGGTGGATGGGTTGTCTCATGGCAATGCAAGAAACAATCCCGTGTGTCTGCATCAACTGCTGAGGCTGAATACATTGTTGCTGCAAGTTGCTGTGCTCAAGTGCTTTGGATTCAAAATCAAATGCGGGACTATGGATTTAACTTCAAGGAGACTCCTATCCACATAGACAACAATAGTGCTATCTCTATCATTGGGAACCCTGTGCAGCACTCAAGGACCAACCACATCTATATCAGGTATCATTTAATAAGAGATAACTATGAAAAGGGATTAATTAAACTAGTCAAAGTTTATACAGATGAACAATATGTTGATCTGTTTACAAAAGCTTTTGATGAACAGAGATTTAAATATCTAATATCAACTATTGGGATGATTAACTTCAAATAGATCTTTTCTTAAAACTAATTCTAATTATTTCTTAAAATATGTGTGTCCTAAGTTGTCTAGTTCATCACTTTCATAAGCTCATGTTTTCTTTGGATAATAAAATCCTTTTTGAAGACTTTCCTTAGATTCTTGAAAATTTTCTGATCCTTCGGAAGGTATATTTTTACCTTCGGAAGCAAATCATGTCTTCAAAATAAATAACTGTCTAAGAAATTTTACCTTCGGAAGAGATTTCAATCTATCTTCCGAAGCTTAAATACTTGTCTCAGACACTTATTTGTTTTTAAGGACTTTTTCCTTCCGAAGCAAAATTAACTCTCGGAAGCTTTGTTGTTTTATATACAAAGCATTCAAGTGTTTATTTCTCTTCCGAAGCAAAATTTTCAAGATTCTCAAGAAAATCTTCCGAAGTCATTTTAGCTTCGGAAGCTTTTTCATTAAAACTTCCGAAGATAATTTACCTTCGGAAGCTTTTCGAATTCCAAGAAAACTACTTTTTGAGCAAAAGTAAACTACTTTTTCAGAGGTGGGACCGACATTCGGATTTCAAAGTTTATCCTCTTTCATTAACTTTGGTTCAAATCCTTTGCACATAAATACCCAACTGTTCCCCCTCTCTCTCACTATCTTCTTCAATTCTACTATTCCTCAAACCTAATTCCCAAACCGCCTTTGCTTTTCACCTTTCTTCATCCTTAAGCTTCTCAAATGGCCAACCTTAACCGCAGGAACAACCCAGATTTCTCCATGCAACTTCATAGGCAAGACAACCAGGTTGCTCTGTTAAGCTCTGAGAAAGATGATAGTTTCTTAGAGATTTGTCAGTTCTTAGCTTTATCAAATTACTTCACCTCCCTAACCATTGATCCTACTCTCTATGAGGATCATCTGCTTGAATTTTGGAAGACCTGCCAAGAGGTGATCATGGATGGGGAGAAGGCACTGTCTGCCACAGTGCAAGGGAGGACAATCTTCATCACTCCAGCCATCATCAACACTCATTTGCAGCTGGATGATGAAGAAGGTGAGTTGTCCTTCCCAAAGGAAGCCGTCAATCATTCCTTTAAGCAGATGGGCTATGAGGGAGATTTCTCTGTAAAGACCTTCAGGAAAGGAAGGTCTCATCCTAGTGGAAATACCTACTCCATGTGGTTATCCACAACTTGTCAAACAAGCATGGAGGGTGGGACCAGATTCCTGAGGATCTCTCCTTCATAGTGCATGGAATGGTTCAAGGGGTCAAGTTCAGGTACTCTCAATTTGTCTATACCAATTTGCTTGCTAACTTGAACTCCTTAGAGTATTATATGTTTCCTAGATATGTTCAACACATTCTCAACTGTGAACTGGGCTCACAGTTGAGGGAAATAGATAATATTCTTAAATTGGGACAGATGAAGCCCGGCATCTTTAAAATCATGAAGAAGCCAACTGTAGGCTTCTCAGGGGTAGAAACAGCCCTTGTCCCCAAAATATTAGAGCTCATTGCTCAAGGTGACAACCTAGCAACACAAGCTAGTGTTGAACCCACACCTTCTACTTCTCTACCACCAAAAAGGCCTCAAGTAACCCTCACCTACCAAAGAAAAACCAAACGAACCCGTGCTCAAGCTATTGAGTCTGTGCAGGTCCCCATATACTCATCTATACAGGAGGAAGTGGACAGTAGAGCTCCCACTTCCCCTGAGGAGCAAACCACTTCCCCTGAGAAGCTATTGAGTCTTTGCAAGTGATTACATTATTAAGACCTCAACCATGGCAACTCAGCCCATTGACATCTCAACTGAGAATGTCAATGAGCAGAGGAAATCCAGCAGCCAAGAACCTGAAGCTGGTGGTGAGAGAGAGGATTTTGGTCCAATCATCTCATCCCCCAATGATTCTTCTGATGAAGAAGAGGGAAAAATCTGAGGCTAAAGGTGCAAAATCTGTCAAAAACATGCTCCTATTTAGTCTCTAAGGTTAGTCACCTTGAATCTCAGGTGACTATCCTTCATAACAGGGTCAATGATCAGCAACTTGAGATATCTTATCTCAAGGAAAAACTAGCTGGGAGACCTTTAAGAAGAGTTCAACCAGGAACACAAGAACCTGTGAATGTGGTTGACCTAACCTCTAGCTCACCTATGCAAGAGGGTGATGCTACCAAAAAAGGGGAGAAAGTCATCACATACACATAACCTGGGAGCTCTTCAGAAAGTATGAACATTGAGGACTCACCATCCTCACTTGCAATTGTGCATACTTAGCAACTTCCTCAAGTTCACATTAATATGGACTCTATAGACTCTATCATCAGAAGTCTCTTTGAGGAAGGTATACCAAGGGCTATGTCATCCCCACCTCAAGGAACTTCAAACTACATTATTGGGTGGAGGTATGATGCTGATAGAAGAGCCCTTATTCTTCACATAGTTCAAGGGCAACAAGAAGAATTTGATTTTCAAACCTTGAACTACTATGAAGGTCTTGATCTGGTCAACATGCCACTTGTCAATCCAAGCAAATCAAGACAAGATGACAAGTTGGCACTCAGAATTCAAGACAGAATTACTGGAGAGTTCAGCCTATGAAGGAAACAAAGGCAATCAGGTAATGTCATTGGTCAACTAGATGCTGAGGCAGACCCTGAGATTAGTTTCAAAGGGAAAACCTTAACTACTTCAGAAATTCATTCCCTTAGTGAAACACCTGCTGGTGAAGGTGTCTTACAACCTCTCTCTGGCCAGAGCATGGATGCTACACCAAGCAATGAAGGCCAAACCTCTATCCACCCTGAGTCACAAAGGTCTGTGGGTGACAAAGGGAAAAGGATTTTGACTCCTGAGGAAATTGAGGAGGAGGAGAGAGAGAGGAAGAGGAAGCTAAGGGGAGAAAGTTCCTCTGGGTCTTCAGGTTTTATGCAAGCTGCAAATAGGGCTGCCCCCAGACCAAATACTCAAGATGATGAGTTGAGGGCAGTCAGGATTACTTACCTGCAGAACTATGACATAGATGAGATTATTTTTCTCCCCTTAGAGCAACTAAATGAACTGGCTGACATGGAAGTGTCAAGAGAGATGAAAGAAAAAGAGGATGCAAGGTTACTTCTCCAATTCAAAGAGGAGAAGAGACAAAAAAGACTCCACAAGCATGCTCCTACTCTCTCCCCAGTTCAAGAAAGCCATGTGCAAGAGACTATGGCTTCAACACAAGAACCTCAAGTAGACAAAGAAACAGACAGACAAAACATGATCAACTACCTGAGTGCCACAGGTCTCTACCAGACATCTGCACTCCTTCCCTTGTCCTTTGAGTATATTGAGTTTGAGTATCTCAAACAACTTGAACTTCAAGTGCTCAAAGAACAAAAAGCTGCAAAGAGAAAGATGAGGGAAGAGGCTGCAAAGTCAAGAGCCATCATCCAAAAGGGTATGAAGAAGTCTGCTGACAGACAAAGGATGATGAGCTTCTTGAAGCTATATGGATTCTCCGGAAGGAGACTTCGCCCTATGTCTCTATCCACAATGGATGAGCATATCAGGGTAATCAAGCAGAAGATCAAGAGTGGAGAGCTGATTGACTTACACTCTCTTCCAAGTCAAGTCCCACCTGAAGTGGAGGTTAAGGTTGAACAACCTGAGACAACACAACCCGAACCTCCTGCTGAGCCTCAGCAAGCTTCATCTTCTGATCCACAGCAGGGTCAAACTCCCTCTCCTTCTGAACCTGTGAGGGAGGAACACCCAACTGAGAAAGACAAGGATGATCAACAAGGTGCTGCAGACCAGTCTTCTCAGTTAAAGTCCTCTAAGAGGAAGAAGAGGATGTCTTCTAAACCAAAGTCTAAGAAGAAGAAGCCTAAATTATCTACCTCTACACCTCAGGCTGAGTCAGATCAACCTGAGGAAGTGCATGAAGAGGCAGCCCAATCAACTCCAATTCAAGTGGCTCCTCTTGCAGCTGAGACACCCATCTTATCCTGGACCTTCACTACTAATCCAGAGAGATGGCATGTGATCAGATATCAAGGTGTTGAGAATGTCTATACATGGCAAGACATCATCAACTTACCTCTGCATGATCTCTTTGAGATGAGAAGATACTGTGAGAGTCTGAATGATCCTGACCATCTAATGAAGAAGGGTATGGTCATCATTGTGCTGAAGACTACTAACATCTGAAGATCTTCTAAATGTTTTGGTAGCATCAGCCTAGGGGGAGTTTGTAAGGATTCCTATAAGTCTATTGCAACACAAAACATCCAAAGTCTCTTTGCAAGCAATGCACTAAAGAACTGAAGTAGAATTGCTTCGGAAGTTTTACACCATGCACTAGAAATATTCTAAGTTTAAAATCTTCCGAAGCCAAGACCAATATCTTCCGAAGCCAAAAAGTGAAGTCTTCCGAAGCTTCAGAGACAAAGTTTTCCGAATCCAAATAGTGAAGACAGATTTCTTCCATAGACTTTTAGATATATGCCTTTATCCGATGTACTTTACCATAAAGCTGGACCACCTTTCCGCTGCAACTCTGTAAAGTCACCAACATACATGAGTTGGTGAAAGGTTCATACTTTTGGTAACTGTACATTGAGGTCTTGAGTCCATGTTTTCTACTTTATGTACTTTTATCCTTTTTGTAATATATTAGGATGTAAGCTATGGCATGTCATAGTCACAAGTCAAAAGGCAGATATGCCTTTTGATTCTACAATTGATTTTGTTTGTGTCTAGTCAATTGTATCCATCTGGCTTTCAAAGTATAGCCGGCTGTTGGTTGTAGTATAAGTATTCCATGTTCTAGTATCTTTCTTTATGCTTTGTAACACTTGTAATAGAACTTGAGAAAGCAATATACTGCATCCTTGAAACCCAATCTCTTGTGTTCTCTTTGTTCTCTCTCTTATTCATTACTTGTGTTCTTAGTATCATTATTGTGGTTAATCCAGTTTACTGTTTGATTAAGTTTGGTTAATCTCCTCGTTGTGTTGTTGTGTTGTAAGTGACCACCCTTCACCGGTCCTACAAAGACTATTGAAGATGAAAAGAAGTGCAGGAAACAACAGTCATCACACCCCATGAAGAGTAACATTGAGTGCATAATGTGTGGTCTGCACAAGCACATGGCTAAAGAATGTTACTACAATCCTGCAAGCACATATTATGCAAATAATATTAAAAAAGAAGGAGTCAAGGAAGGTTTCACATTTGGACCTTATCATATGGTTCATGTGTTAAGAAAAGGAAAACTTGTTTCCAAAGCCAAATTTCTTTAAGAATAAACTATTCCAAAAGGAAAATAGCTTCGGAAGACAAGTCAAAGAAAATTCAAAAGAATGAAAGATTTCCTTTGGAACCTTCCGAAAAGAAGACTAGTTCGGAAGAAAAGGTGGTGAAAGCCTCTTCCGAGAAGAAAGAAGCCTTGGAAGAAAACCATGTTGCTCAAGCTTTATCAAGATCATCTACACTGATCAACCAAAGGATGGAATTGAAGATCAGAGAAGATGTTGCAGCCCAGACCTCTTCTTCACACATCACAATTGAACCCCCATGCATACATTTTTGTTAAATTATGTCATCCATATTGGAAGAGCCCAAGACCAACAAGGCTTGGTTTCCACTAGTAACCAACTTTTTCACCTTATGTGCAGGGACATCCACATTACAAAAACGAAAATATTTGGATAGTGGACAGTGGATAATCCAAGCACATGACAGGGAACAGATCTCTTCTTCAACAATTTCAACATTTTGATGCAGGACCTGTTCAGTTTGGAGGTGAAACTGAAGGATACATTTCTGGTAGAGGTAGTGTATCCAATGGTAAGTTAAAGCTCGACAAAGTAAACTTTGTTAAATAGCTTGAACACAAGCTTTTTAAGTGTTTTTCAATTCTGTGATCAAAAGCACCAAATGATTTTCATAGAACATGAGTGCATTATCCTCAAACCTGGGATGACAATTCCTCAAGAATTGGTGCTTCTTTGATCTCCCAGGAAAAGGGATATGTACAAGCTTGATATGAACAATACTTCCCCACTAGGTGAAGTATCATGCTTTCTTTCCAAAGCTAATGGTGATGAGTCAACTCTATGGAAAAAAAATATGGCATGTTAATTTTAAAACCATGAATAATTTGGTTAAAAATAACTTGATACATGGTGTGCCTAAAAAGAAAACTTTCTGCAAAGATAACTGTGTTGCATGTCTAAAGGAAAGCAATATCGTGTCTCTCATAAATCCAAAGAAGTTAACTCCATCACCACTCCATTACACTTATTGAACATGGATCTATTTGGTCCCACAAGTATAATGAGCATTGGAAGGAAATCATACTGTCTTGTGATTGTTGATGATTTTACTAGATTTACATGGGTATTCTTTTTAAGAAGTAAAGATGAAACTGCTGAAACTTTAAATTCTTTTATTCTTAAAATAGAAAATCAAATTGATCAAAAGGTTAAAATTATTAGTAGTGATCAAGGGCCGAGTTTAAGAATCAAGTTCTTGACTCATTTTGTAACTCAAAAGAGATTGCCAAACAATATAGTGCTCCTAGAACTCCTCAACAGAATAATGTTGCTGAGAGGAGAAATAGGACACTTATTAAGGCTGCTAGGACTGTGTTAGCTGATTCAAAACTGCTTCTAACATTTTGGGCAGAGGCAGTTAGCACTGCATGGTATGTGCAGAATAGAGTCCTTATAGTTAAGCCCCATGGAAAAACTCCTTATGAGTTATGGAACAAAAGACCACCATTCATTGGTTTTCTTAGGTCCTTTGGCAGTAGGTTTACCATACTTAACACAAAGGACAATTTGGCAAAATTCGATGAAAAGTTGGATGATGCTATATTTGTTGGATATTCATCCAACTTTATTGCTTATAGAGTTTACAACATCAAAAATCAATAATTTGAGGAATCATCCAATTTTGTTGTTAATGAGCACATTTCTTGTGTTAGGGGAAATGATCCTGACCATATCTTTGACTTAGAATTGTTTCCAAAATTTTCAAAATCTTCTTGTGAGAATGTTTCAGCTGGAACAGGAACTCAAAACGATTCAGATGATGATCAACAGTTTGAGCTACCCAGACCTCTTCCAAGTTCTCTAAGAATTGTTGAAAATCAAGCTCCCACAAATAGAAGACCTGAAAGCATGACTATCTTAGGAAAAAATGGAGCTTCAACTAGTTTTTAACAAAGTGAGCCTCAAAACTCATCAAGTGATAAATCAAAAACTGTACAACACCAAGTTGATGGATGCAACAATCAGGAGGAACAGACAACTTTTAATGATGCTACATAACAAAATGTTACTGATGTTGTCTCTCCTTCATTCAATCAGTCCTCATTGAATGAATGTGAGACATCAGCTGGTCCAAGTGTTCAAAATCTTGAGCAGAACTTTTCCAACCTAGATCTCTCCATGCAACTGGATATGATCCCTAGGCTTAGGATTCACAACACTCACCCAGTTAAGAACATCATTAGAGATGTTTCTAAAGGTGTGAGAACAAAAGGACAAACTCATAATGAAAATGCATATTTGTACTCATGCTTCCTTTCACAGATGGAACCAAGGAAGGTAGAAGAAGCCTTGAAGGATAGTAGTTGGGTTGAATCAATGCAAGAGGGGTTGCTTCAATTCAAAAGACAAAAGGTTTGGAACCTGTGTCCACTACCATTTGGTCAAGTACCCATTGGCACAAAGTGGCTATTCAAAAACAAAAAGGATGATAGAGGCTTGATTATCAAGAACAAGGCAAGACTGGTAGTTCAAGGGTACACACAAGAGGAAGGAATTGATTACACCGAGGTCTTTGCACTTGTTGCAAGACTTGAGGAAGTAAGGATCTTTCTTGCTTATGCAGCATCTAAGAATTTTATAGATTACCAGCTTGATGTCAAGTGTGCTTTTCTATATGGGGATATAGACAGAGAAGTCTATTTGTGCCAACCTCCAGGATTTGAAGACCCACAGCATCCCAACTACGTGTGCAATTTGGATAAAGCTCTCTATGGGTTGTACCAAGCACCTAGGCTGTGGTATGAGACCTTGTCTCAATTTCTCTTGAAGAATGGTTACACTAGAGGTACCATTGATAAGAAATTATTCATAAGGAAGACTGGAAAAGACATCTTGCTAGTACAAGTCTATGTTGATGACATCATATTTGGTTTCTCAAATGATCAAATGTGTAAAGACTTTGAAAGCATTATGAAGAAGAAGTTTAAGATGAGTTCCATGGGAAAATAGACTTTGTGAATCCAAAGGAATTATCAGTGTTAAAAGGGAATTAAGTTAATGTTTGCGGAATGAACATTAACCTTGTTTAATTGATTAATAAATAAATATCAAACACGATAAATGTTGATTATGAGGAACACAATGATATGAGCACAATAAATAAAAAAACATGATTTGATTCAAAAGTGTTTCATTAAAACTGATTAATGATTACAAATGAATAATCAATGAATGCTATAAACAATAATTGCTTTGAATGTGTTGATGTTGATGAAATATTGATGTGACGGCTGCTAGGGTTTGTGTTTGATTGATTGTGTGAATTGATGTGATGTTTTGTGTTTGCCATCTGGGCACCCGTGTGTTCTCTCGTATTGCTCGTCCTTTAATGTGAAACCTAGGACTCATATTTATAGGCATGCATGTTTCTGTTAAGGAAACACCAGATCTCTTGGGATTTGAAATTGTCTTGTTGACTTGTTGACTTGTTGACTTGTAACACTTGTATTATTTAGATACAAGTGTTTGGACTTCACAGCTGGATTGTCTTCCGCGGGTGATTGTATATCCGTAGAAGTTCACTCTTCCGCAGGAGTCTTCACTTGGAACACTTGAATCCTTGAACTCCAGAGCTGTTGTACATCCGCATAAGATCTTCGGATGTTAGTTTTTGTAAGAAACATATCTACAGAAGAACAAAAGTGTTCATCCGTAGATGTTTCTTACACTTAGTCAATTTCAGAAATTGACTAAGTCTAATGTTTGATCCTGCAATCATACACATAAATCAACACACATATGGGTTAACCTATATACATAAAGCATACATCAAAATTATAAATTACAAATATTCATTACAAGTTTTGATTAAAGTTCTAAGCCTATACAAAAGGATCTAGACCTATTGTTCCTAGATCTAACAATACTCCCCCTTAGGCTTAGATATTTGTAATCAACTCTTCAAAACTAACAGCTCCTTCATTCTTGACACCATCTTCTTGTTGAAATAAGATACTGCATCCTTTTGATCATCGTATTTGTACTTGATCTCCATTCTGCATATCTTTTGAAATGTCTCAAAACTTATTCCCAGAATGTCTTCTTCTGTTGTCAGAGTTTCCACAACACTTTGATTGTTGAATAATTCTAGCTCATCTTCCTCTGAGATTATCAGTTCTAAAACTTCTTCATAAGTAGATCCTTTCAGTAGTCCAGCCTCATGTCTTTTTCTTTTGTATGCCTTTGCGTGCAGCTTGTCAATCACTTGGATCATATGCACATATAGACATAGGTCATTTTGTGCTCTTTCATCAGTTACCTTTGGAAAGAATTTGTCATGTAGATACGATGTATAGCTTGGGTGAAGCAATTTGATCTCCACTGGGTCAAAAATTCTTATCTTGTCACCTTTCTTCCCTTCAACATTCCTCAGTAGCACCAGCTCTTTTGTTTTCTCAACATATTCCCACTCAATTATAGGAATAGTGAATTGATTTCCTGCAATGACTTTGATGGATGCTGTTTTTCTGTTAGTGTATCCAACCCTCCTTAAGAATTCATCATCAACTAATGTAGAGGAGTTGGTGTTTGATCTTCTTTCCTTTTGAAGTCTTTTCTTGTGTTCAGCATCTTCTCTCTTAGCCTCCTTCAGCACATCATCTATAAACCTTGTTTTCAGCCTACCCACAGACACAAAAAAGTCTCTTCCCCTTGGATGGATTGGATAGTTAGAGATGATTAAGCTTTTCAAGTCTTTAATGTCTCTCTCTCAGGAAGACTTAGTAATGATTCTAAATCATGGAAGTATTGGATTCTTCCAGATGTCCTCTTAATGATTGCACAATCCCAGTGTGGATCATATTTCCAGGCTATAATCTTGTTTTCTTCCACAAAACTGGGAGTTGTAATATGATCATGAGCTCTATCAGAGTTGACTTCTGTTCAGTGATTTCTCTAACTGTTGTTCCCAATGTCCATACTTTACCAGGGATAATTACACGAGGCTCTCTGATTAGTTTTTACTTCCCTTTGTGTTGATCTTTAGATTCAACAGTTATAGGATCAGCAGGGAGTTTGCTTTGTTGCTCATAGGATGGATTTGATGCTTCAGTTCTGAATCTCACCCCAGTGTCAAGCTCAACAGCCATTAGATGTTCCATCATCCTCCTAAGCTCACCAACTTTTCTTCCTTTAAGATCATGGGCCTTGTAGTTGTGACCCTGTAGCCAATAGATCATATTGTACTTGCTAAGCTTTGTTGTATCACAGTGGCCTAAATCTTTCTTGATTTTCTAAATAGATCGAAATGTTGTGAATGCTTCATAGTCACAATTAGGGACCATGAATTTAGCAAGCTCAAATTCTTTCAGTAGATCCTTCATTTCAGTCAGATTCATCCTCTCAACCAGGTCATATGGAAACCCATGGTTGATAAGGGTCATAAACATAGCTGACTCAGGCCTCTCTTTCAGTATGTCTTTTGTTGTAAGTAGATCATCAGCCTTTGATTCTTCTAGTTCTTAATGTGGTTATTCTTAAGTTAGTTCTTTCCCTTCAGCATCACTATCAGCTTCAGTATGAGTTACAGGCTTTGAAGTGGAAACATCCACTGAAGGAGTGTGCTCTGGAGATGTAAGCCTTGATCTTTTAGCTGAATCTTCAACATTGATCACTTCTTTCTTTGTAGAACCTAAGTACTTCCTCTTCCTGGTGTATAGAATAAGTTGCTTAGAAGTCTCAGCAGGTTCCTTTGTTTGTTTTGTTGCAGGAGCATTAGTTTCAATGTCCTTTATCTTCCTTCTCAGTCTTTCAATCTCCTCATCCTTTCTTTTCAGCTGAGCAAATTGTTCTTGTAGAGTCTTGTTAGCGTTGTTGCTCTCCAACACAATCTTTTCTTTTTCAGCCTTCTCTTGTGCACTTGACTCTTTTTGTTCTTTGACAAGCTCATGCAGAGCATAAATGACTTTATTGTTTTCTTGTATGTTCTCCCTCAATCTTTTCAAACTAGATTCTTGCTTTTTCAGCTGATCTTCCTTTTCCTTTATCAGACCCTTCAACTCTTGAATTATTTGCTTTCTATTCTTTGACTTGATAACAAGTTTGTTGTATTCAACCACCAGATAACTTTTTCTAACAGGGATGTCATCTTCACTTAGATCATCTTCATGATAAGCAATCACATCAACATAGTTGGCTTCTTCTCCCCTTCTTGTTGTTCAGCAGCCAGCTCATCATCATTTACTTCATTGTGGGCTACACTAACTGAGCTTGAGCTTTACTCAGCTGCTTGATCTGCCTTCTCTTTATGTTGTTGTTGATGTTGTTAAAGATCAATGACTGGAGAGACAGGTTCAGTATCATTTGAATGATCAGGGGATTCAGTTTCAGTTAGTGACAGTTGAACTGTACTTGCTTGTGAAGCTAACTCTGTCTCCCCGATGTAAATGCTCTCAGTGGATTGGTTTTCAGGAGTTAGAGGTTGTTGAAAAAGTTTTAATTGGAGTTGATTTGGTGATGGAGGGTGAATTGGAGAATTTGGTTGGGTGTTTTGACTGGCTGGTGATTGTGGTTGGGGAGATTGATGATGTATGGGTAATTGATGGGGTGAAGGTGAGGCTTGCACAGTGTTAGTAGGTGAACTCCCTTTTGGTTCTTCCCATATCAATTCTTGGGGTATGTTCTCATTAGAATCAGCCACATGTGCAAACATGGGCATATCTCCCCCTTCATACTTTCCACTGATCTTATTCAGTACAGATCTTCCCAAATGAGCCTGAACAAACACATCTCCATCTCTAGCTATTCGAGGTAGATCAGCATTGATGATTAATTGCAAGAACCATGGGAATATATACAATTTGTTAGCCTTTTGCACTCTGATGTGGTCACACAGGCAACTGAAGATGTACTTGGAGTAGTTGTATGTCCTTCCCTCAAAGATGCCAATGATCCCAGATGATATGTGCCTAGAGAATCTGTCAAGCCCAGACTTCCTGTTGGAGATGAACTTTAGGTATGTGTGACATAGGAATTTGTTAGGCTTAATCTTCCTTTCTTTATCTCCCCTTTTTTCAAAATCACCAGCATATCCCATCAAATAGAATACTTTCTCTATGTATTCATTCTCGAACACATCAAGGTGACCAACTTCTTGTTCTCCCAACTCTAGAACCCTCCTGATGGTCTGTTCATCCAACCTCAGTTTTTGATTCTTCACTTCCGCCACGATAACTTTTGATTCTCCATCTTCTTCTATTCATGCGGAGATCCAGAAATCAACTATATGTGATTGATGAATCACAGGCTCTGCTATTAGAGCATAGAATAGCCTGGATCGTCGTAGATATCTGATGATGTCCGACACCCTTCCGATACAGGGTCATCAGCATTCAGAAATGCACATACATTATGCTCTCTTGCAAATCAATTAGACATCTATTCATGAGAGTTACAAAGAATAGATTAGAATCAACATTTCAGATATAAGAATGCGAATAGTTTTAATGATAATCAAGAATCAAACAGTTCATTATTGATGATTATGAAATGTTTTACCTACAAAACAATGATCTGAGATCACGATTATGTGTTTGTTTGATATTTTGTTTCGGTAGTTTTGAATGTTTGTGAAAGGGGGAAAAGGTTTGTTGAGTGGGTTTTCTAGGTCTAAAAAGTGTTTTGAAAAAGTGAATAATGAATATTTAAGTCAAAAACATCATTTAAGAACACTCGAACATATTAATTTCATTTATTTAATAAAGTGTGTCCCATTTTTTTTATTACTCTTCCGTGGAATTTATTTGTTCCGCATATTTCAGTTCATCCGTAGGATATCTGCGGATGCCTAACTTAAAAACTGAAATTTAAAATTGAGTTAAAGTATAACTTGATTTTCCATAGGTTACCAATCTATGGAAATGAATTATACTTGTTAAATATTAACTCATCCATAGGTTACCAATCTACGGATAGTCATATTTTACTCCCCTTAAGCTTCGCACTGTAGCTTTTGCTGATGCTTGAAATGCACTGTAGCTTCTGCTGATGCTTGAAATGCACTAATTGAAACTTATTTTATTGTATGGTCCTAATCAACTGATAGAACTATTTATTGCTGTTGGACTTTATTGACTTTGTTTTCATGACAATTTATGCACAAGAAGATTTATAAATTTAAAAACTTCATGTATCCAAAAGCCAAGTTAGTGCTCAGGTTTCAATTCCTTCATATTGACAATTCATTTGACAATTTTGTTGTTAACTTGTTTTCATGAATCTACTCCCCCTAAATTCTTGATAAATGATGAATGTAGGAATTTATCATAAATTTATAAGATGAATATTATGAAAGACACATGTTTGTCCAAACATACCAAAATGAAATTAAAATAAACGAAATTGAAATGAGTACTATGTACAAGCATATATACACATAGAATGGGATCATACTATTACACTTAGCATCTTCCTGATTAATTAATTTGTTGAAATGATACATGATCTTAGTTCTGATTGCAAGTATGTTTGTCCACTTAAATCCATACAAGAGTATTGTGTCAACTATGCATGTTGTTTATCATGTTTTCATGTTTATTAGTGAGTAACTGTTATGGGCTTCAGATTTAAATCACTTAGAGTTTGTCCTCCCTTTGTGAGTCAAATCAACACTTTTTTACACTTAGAAACTATGTACTTTAAGTTATAAGTTCTATCTTGAGATGCATTTGACATCTCATTAATGCATTGACGTAATAGCTCTAAATTTAATATATAGATGATCACAGAGGATTCTTTTGAGAGCTTAGATATGATCATCATCAGGTCACCAGGTCTTTACTTCCTTAAAACAGAGGTGCCTTTAACCCAGGACTTTGTTTGCACAAAACAGAGGGATGATGAGGATCATGATCTTTTCACCAGTTGGTTACAAATGTATACCATGGTGATCATACACACAGGTCTTTGTTTACACAAAACAGAGGTAATATAATTTACAAAGATAGATATTATAAAGTGTTGGTATATAGTATGCTTAGATGAGTGATTTGGTCACATCAGAATAAGACTCACTTGTTGTATCCTAAAAATGAAGTTTCCCACAAACAGTCACTTTGCATTATGTTAGGCATGCTCTTAGTGTAGTTTTCACTCAAGATGAACCTACTCACATATCAAGTAACTTTGATCAAATATTAATGATATTTAAGAACTCAGGAAGTAAGCAAAGGCATAGTGTACTATCATTTCCCATACATATGTCATGCTAAATTAAAAGACACAATAAATAAAGATAATATTTTTGTATTTTGTATGATTTTCTGAATGTTTTTGGTTTTTATTTATTTACAAGGACAGTCACATGCTTTTCTTGATTGATGATGATTAATCTAAGTTAATCATGTCGAAAGACTCAATTAAAAAATTAAATCTAACTGAATCAAAGGCTTTAGTGAATAAATCACCAAGCTGATTTGTGGTATCCACTTTGAATAACTTGATCAAACTATTTACTAAGCAATCTCTTAGAAAATGGTATCTTATTTCAATATGCTTTGTTTTAATATGTTGCACAGGATTAACAGTTATAAACATAGCAGCTGAATTGTCAATGTAAATTAGAGTCTGAAGGAAATTGTAACGGTAATCAAGCAATTGGTTTTGCAACCAAAGGACTTGAGAGCAACCAGCTGAAGCAGCTATGTACTCAGCCTCAGCTGTGGATACAGAAACGTTTGTTTGCTTTTTGCACTGCAAACATAATGTCAGGTCTACTGGCAGTTAAATACATAAGTGATCCTATCATTGGTCTATACAATTTTTGATCAATAGACTTTCCTGTAGGATCAGGTACAAATTATTGAGGCAGGTGTTTTGCAGGAAGATGTATCAGCAAGGTTGTACTTCTTCAATATTTGATGTATGTACTTTTCTTGATTGATGAAAATGTCATCTGTCTTCTCATGAACTTGTAGACGAAGGAAGAAAGTTAATTCTCCCATTGAACTCCTCTGAAACTCAGATTTCATTAACTCTTCAAAGCTTACACATAATCTCTTGTTAGTTGATCCAAAGATAATGTCATCAACATAAATTTGGACCACCATGAGATCTTGATGTTCTTGTTTAAGAAAGAGAGTCTTATCATATTGAGAGTTAATTATTTGATAATACATTAAATGTTAATTATATTATTTATGTCCTTCCAAATTATGAAACAATTTCTTTAATAATTAATAAACATGTTTTTTTAATCGTAGAAATTAAATTTTGAAACAAAGTTTTATGAAATATGAAGTTTTTAATGCAAATGACTTTTTTTAAAAAATGACTTTGTTTAAAAAAGTATTGTTAAAAATATTTGAAGCGTTTAAAAATAATTTTTTTAAACCAAAAGAGTTTTAAAGATGAAAGTTTGGAAAACTATTATTATTGCTTTATTACCTAATTTATTATGATTTGTAATTTAAAAATATTTTATCTCAAAAATATTTTCTTTTATTTTTGAATATTAATAAATAACTATTAATTTAATATTTTTATTTAGCTTGTTTATAATACGGGTTTCTAAACTTTATATAATAAAAGAAACGAGGTTAAGACACGTGGCGTGATTTTAGACATTACATTGGCACTTGACATATTCTCAATAAGTTATTGCCATGTGTCATTTATTAGCTTTCTTTAAATTGAAACAACCATCATAGTTTATAACTAATTCATAATACATTATATTAACTTTAAAATTAAAATATGTATGTTAAGTTATTTAAGAAAAATGAAATCACTGATCTAGATCAACTATTTAAAGCCACAAATGTATGCATACTTTTATTTAAGCTCAATTCTCAAAAATGGTTATGTTTTTAAAATACTAAATCCGTCATTAATATATTCAAACAACATTAATTTATATAAAAAATAACGACCTTTCACATTTTATTATTACTATGCAATTATTTTTTATAATTTATAAAATTAATATGCATGTAGATATTTTTAATCAATTTATAGTTTTTGGCTTTGAGTTTATACAAATGCATGTTATCTAAGTAAACGAAGTACTAAATTATTAAACTTTATTTAAAAATTATTGTTAGGTCTAGAAACAGTAGATCTAGTCATTATGTATAGGCTTAGTACTTGAATTAATATCTGTAATGAACTTTTGTACTTCATTATTGTGTATGCATTAAATATATAGGTTAACCCATTTATATATGGGTTGATTTATGCTTGGCTGCAGGTACAAACATAATACTTGGTCAATTACTGAAATTGACCAAGTGTAAGAAACATCTACGGATGAACATTTCGTTCTTCCGTAGATATATATTTTACAAGTAACAAAACATCCGAAGATCATCTACGGATGAACAAATCAACTGGAGTTCCAAGTGAATTTCAAGAAATGCTGCGGAAGAACAAAACATCTGCGGAAGAACAAAACATCTGCGGAAGAACAAAACATCTACGGAAGACAATATTTCTGCGGAGTCCAAACACTTGCATAATACAAGTGTTACAAGTCAACAACTCAACAAGGCGGTTATACGAATCCCGAGAAATCCGATGATTCCTTATCAGAAACAAATCAAATCCCAAGAGATCCGGTGTTTCCTATAACTGAAACATCTTTGTCTATAAATATGGATCCTAGGTTTCGATTCAAGGACGATTGATTCAGACGATTGATTGATTGAGAACAGCAATAGCAATACAACAATTATCAAAAGTCTTTCGATCATCAAAAACATATACAACATCATAGCATTTATTGATATCGTACATTCATTCTTTTGTAATCACCAACACATTATAATAAAATACTGATTAATCATTAATTGTGTTTTGTTTCGTGTGTTCTTGATATTTCATTGATATTTAAAGTTGCTTAAATACAATTAAACCAAATCAACGTTAATTCCGCTAACGTTGACTTGTCATCGATTCACACTGATAATTCCTGTTGACGATCCTTGGATTCACAGGTGGTATCAGAGCCAAGTGCTCATTGATTTAGATCAATTGATCTATCAGTGTTAGTTGTGTTTTAATTGTGTTTGATTTCGCTTAACAGCAATCGTTTTTAATTAACCTGTTTCTATATTCAAATCAATTGAATAGTAGATCTTGTTAACATCATGAGCAACTTCAGTGGTTCATCTTACCAACCCCCAAAGTTGGAAACAAAAGCAGATTTCAAGTCGTGGAAAATCAAGTTCAGGAATCATGTAAACTATACTGATTCTGACTTGTGGATTTCCATCACTGAAGGTCCTTATATTCCACCCACTCTTGGGCCGGATTATAATGACAAAAATCAACCAATCAGTACAAAAGATCTATCACCTGATGATGTCAAAAAGGTTAAAGTCGATATAAAAGCATACAGTCTGCTTAGTATGGCTTTACCTGAAGAGATATTAATCAGGTGTGAGAACTATAAAACAACTCACTCCTTATGGAAGATTCTTCACACTCTCTGCGAAGGGAGTGATGAGATAAGAAGTATAAGGAGAGACACCCTCAGATCACAATATGAAACTTTTCATCATATTGAGGGTGAATCAATTCCTCAGCAACTTCATAGATTCATGCAGTTAGTCACTGAGATGAATATTCTAGAGTTGAAGTATACTAGTGAGGAATTAAACAAGAAAATGCTCCACACTTTGCCAGAAAGTTGGAAGCATACTGTGTCCATGTTCAAGAACACTATAGATCTGAAAGCTACTGGATTAGATACTCTGGTTGCAAAAGTGGAAGCTCTTGAAATGGACGAAAAATCAAGAAACAAGAGTGTGAGAACTCATGTCTCACCCTATCACTTCAAAGAAACAAATAATGTAGGAAGTGCTTTTATTTCAAACAATGAAAGTGATAACTCTTGTGCTAGGAGTGATGATGAGGAGGAAGTTAGCTTCTATGTTTCAAAACCTTCAAAGAAATCATCTCAAGACAAGCAGCAGAAGAATAAAGGAAGAACTGCTGATAGACAAGATACAACTGCAGCAACAACTAAGTCTTCCTTTTCAGCAAATCAGTCAGAACCAATAACTGTGATATTGGACTCTGAAGAACAAAGAGCAGCCTTTGCAGCTTTTAGCTCAAGTTTTCAAGCATATCTGGGAAGCTCTCTAACATCAGCCAATATCTGCCAACAAGACTTAGAAGAACTACCTCCAGATGTAGTGAAAGAGATGGATCTACAATGGCAGATGGCCATGATTGCTTATAGAGCTAAGCAATATCTCAGGAGAAATAAGAACTTGGCTTCAGCAAGCAAAACATCAAAGATTGATGTTGACAAATCAAAAGTGAGATGCTACAAATGCAATCTCTATGGACATTTCTCAAGAGAATGCAATCAACAGTCTTATCCAGAGATGAGACAACATCAGCAGCATCAACAACATCAGATTCAAGCAAATCAACAATCTTCTCAAAGACCTCTGCACAAGCAATCTCAACTGATCAATGCTTCCCCACCAGCCACCAAAGAATCAGCAGGACCAAGTAACTCAAAGGAGTCAGGGCTGATCATACTTCAAGATGGAACGTGTGACTGGAGTTTGTATGAGAAGGAAGTTTTGGAAGAAAATCAAGCATTGATGGCCCATATGGATCAAACAGTTCCACCTATGGCAAAAGAGGTAAAAGAAAGATTGTGTTCATCAACTTGTGTTGAGGAAGTTGAACGATATAGAGTCCATGCTCAACAGTTGGCTGATAAAGTAAAAGAAACAATGATTTTGAATGAATCTCATGTTAGAGAACATAAATTATATCAAATAAAAATTAATTCTTTGCAAAAGGATTTAGAAAAATTTGTTTCTGAAAATTATAGCCTAAAAGCCCAAGTTGAGCATTTGACCACTTTCTTAACAAAATCCATGGCTGATCATGCATCAACTGAAGTGAAACTTCAAAAGTTTCAATTATCATCTCAGCAATATGAGAAATTACTAAATTCTCATATTGAATCAAAGAAAAGGTCTGGGTTGGGTTATAATGCGGTTGCACCACCTATAAATGATAATTACACATCCTTACCTACAACAATGACAAACACTCTGTCAAATCATTTTGTGCCTAGCACTAAGTTTGAAAAAGATTCAACTAAAACTAAAATTAATGATAAAGCTGAGGTGTGTGAAACTGAATCATCTGAATCAGAATCATTAGATCAAAATGATTCAGAATTTGATTATGATAAGTGTGATGACTTGGATGATTCTGATGAACATGATGTTGATCAAACAAGCACTGGTAAAAATTTTCAACTGAAAGCCCATATTCCAAAAGTGCTTGAAGAAAAAAGTTGCCATACCCTCCTAAACAAAGAAACATGTTGAAGACCATCTGCAAGAGGATAGCTCAATTGAATGAAGGTCTTCAAGAACTAAGTATGCAAGAATCCTCCAAGAAATTGACTGATGAATCTGTCATCACTGAGGAAAGAGGTAAATTCAAAGGAAAGAAAAAGGCATCAGCAGATCATCAACTGAACAAGAAAACTTCAGCTGCTGATCTACGGAAGAGAAATTCAGCCCCAAACGATCAAAATGTGCACAAAATTGAAAAAGGTGAAGCACATTCAAAGCTAAAGAAGAAAGAGCCACAACAAAAATCAGCAAACAAAAGGAATGATTCTGAGAAAGAATCAGAAGAAAAGTATTGCAAATGGTGTGACATGAAAAATCACAACACTGAAGATTGTTACTTCAGCAGCTATTGTTCTATTTGCAATATGAACAATCATATGACTGCTGATTGTTACTTCAACAAACATTGTTCTATTTGCAACAAAAATAATCATTCCACACAGGAATGTTATTTCAACAAAAAGAACAAGACAAAAGGCTCAAAGAAGAAAGAATCAGACAAATCTGAATCAGATTCCCAATCTACGGATTCTGCAAAGGGTTCAAAACTGAAGAAGCATGAACAAAAATCAAAGGCAAAACCAAAGGACAAATCATCATCAAGTGTTAATATACTGAGGAAAAGACCATCTTTCCAGCAGTCAAAAACACCACACAAAAGAGTGGATTTGTCAGACAAGGAATCAAAGGATGATGATTCATTCTTTGATAAATTTGAAAAAGGCATTCATATACCTCTTTCAAAAACAAAAGATAGTGAGACATTTAAAGGTTCATTATCAAAACAAAAGACTCAAGCAAATGAAGTTGATCTAAGTAAAGCAGAAAATATGAATCATGAATCTACTTCATCAACATCCCATTCAGCAGAATCATCCTCATCCAAATCAAATCAGAATGAATCAATCAAATCTGAAACTGAAACTTCAGAAAATATTCATGAAAGAGTAACTGTTTTAGATCCTGTTGACAAACCCAAGATCACTAAGACTTGGGTTGTCACTTCTAACTGATTTTCTTTTCTGATTGCAGGAACAATATTGGAGAGCTGACAACATGTGGTATGTTGACAGTGGTTGTTCCAGGCATATGACAGGAAACTGTTCTCTTCTCCATGATTTCAAACATAAAAATGCTTCTTATGTGGCATTTGGTGGGGATAAAAAGGGAGGTTAAATTGTTGGTGAAGGAATGATAACCAATGGTGTACTTAAATTTGATAAAGTAAATTACTGTAAAAACTTACAGTATAATTTACTTAGTGTATCTCAAATCTGTGATCAAAACTACACTACATTGTTTGATGACACTAACTGTTACATTCTTAAGCCAGGATTTATTGTCCCAGAAGATTGGATTCTCCTCAAAGCAGCAAGAAAAGGAAACACTTATGTCTTGGATATGAACAACACTTCTCTCACAAAACATGAAACTTGTCTTATATCTAAACTTTCAGAAGATTTGTCACAATTATGGCATAGAAGACTTGTTCATTCTAACATGAAAAACATGAATAAATTGGTGAAACATGACCTGGTCATTGGATTACCAAATAAAGAGTTCCATTGCTCAACTCATTGCTCTTCTTGTTACAAAGGAAAACAACACAGAGTGTCACATAAACCAAAAACAATCAATACTAATACTACACCACTCAAATTGCTTCACATGGATCTTTTTGGTCCAACCAATGTCATGAGCATTGGAAAAAGGCAATATTGTTTGGTGATAGTTGATGATTTCACTAGATTTACATGGGTCTTTTTCTTAAAACAAAAGAGTGAAACATCAGAAATATTAATGGACTTTGTCATCAAGATTGAGAATCAACTTGATACAAAAGTCAAAATTTTCAGGAGTGATAATGGTACTGAATTTGTTAACTTTGAAATAGATTCTTTTTGCAGGGGCAAAGGTATTGCAAGACAATTCAGTGCACCAAGGACTCCACAACAAAATGGAGTTGCTGAACGAAGAAACAGAACTCTCATTGAAGCAGCAAGAACAATGCTAGCTGATTCACAACTACCTATTACCTTTTGGGCTGAGGCTGTGAATACTGCATGCAATGTTCAAAATAGAACATTAATTGTCAAAGAACATAACAAAACTCCTTATGAGCTCCTATTTAAAAGAAAACCTTACATAGGATATCTAAGAGTATTTGGATGTCAAGTAACTGTTTGAACATAAAAGAGTCATTAGGAAAATTTTCAGAAAAAGCATATGATGGTTTCTTTGTTGGATATTCTTCAACATCAAAATCATATAGAGTGTATATTCCATAGCATAACATTATGGAAGAGACCCCTAATGTATCTTTTGATGAAAATGTGTTCACTAAGTCAGTTAAAGGTTCATCATGGTTATTTGACATAGATGCTTTGTCTAAATCTTTTAACTATGATCATTTGACAAATGCAGGTTCTGATGAAGTATGCTATCAATTTGTTCCACCTGTTATGACTGAAGTAACTTTATCTGCTGATCCCCCAAGGATACATCCATCTTCATGTGACAATACTTCAGCAGAAGCAGATATTACATGTGGAACTGACCAAAATATATCCGGAGAAATTCCTTCGGAAGAACAAAATGCATCAGAAATTCCTTCGGAAGAACAAAATGCATCAGGAGTTCCTTCGGAAGAACAGCATGCATCAGGAGAAATTCATTCGGAAGAACAGCATGCATCAGGAGAAATTCCTTCGGAAGAACAAAATGCATCAGGAGTTCATTCGGAAGAACAGCATGCATCAGGAGAAATTCATTCGGAAGAACAAAATGCATCCGGAGTTCTTTCGGAAGATCAGCATGTATCCGGAGAACTTCCTTCGGAAGACCAAAATGTATCCGGAGCAGCTCCTACGGAAGAACAAACTACTTCCGCAGAATTTACTGCGGAAGAGTAAAATCCAACTGCAGATACTACTGTAGCTCAATTTGATTATTTCTTGAATTCTCAAATTGAGATGAATCAGTCAGAGGCAATGGAAATGACTAATCTGGAATCATCCATTCCAGTTGAGTCAACTCCATCTATGAGAATTCATAAGACTCATCCACTTAACAATATCATTGGAAATCCTGACAAGAGAACTACAAGGAGCCAAAGTGGTACAGCCAACCTTTGTCTTTTCAACTGTTTTCTTTCTCAAGTGGTGCCTCCTAACATTACAGCTGCTTTAAAAGACAATAGCTGGATTGAAGCTATGCAAGAAGAACTTCAACAGTTCAGAAAGCAAAAAGTATGGTGTCTTTTTGATTTACCTGAAGGTCAACATCCTATTGGAACTAGATGGCTATACAAAAACAAACTGGATGATAGAGGGATTATTGTCCAAAACAAAGCAAGGTTGATAGCACAAGGATACACTCAAGAAGAAGGCATAGATTATGATGAAGTTTTTGCACCAGTTGCAAGAATTGAGGCAATAAGAGTGTTCTTGGCATATGCATCATACAAGAAATTCACTGTGTATCAAATGGATGTCAAGTGTGCATTCTTATATGGGAAAATTGATGAGGAAGTTTATGTGTCTCAACCCCCCGGATTTGAAGATCCTCATTATCCTCACAGGGTATACAAACTAGATAAAGCCTTATATGGTCTTCATCAAGCACCAAGAAAATGGTATGAAACACTATCGTCTTTCTTACTCAAGCATGGCTACAAAAGAGGAACTATTGATCCGACACTCTTTCTCAAACAAGAACATCAAGATCTCTTAGTAGTTCAAGTATATGTTGATGACATTATATTTGGATCAACAAATAGGAGATTGTGTGTGAATTTTGAAGAACTGATGAAATCTGAATTTCAGATGAGCTCAATGGGTGAATTAACATTCTTCCTTGGCCTTCAAGTTCATCAAAGAGCAGACGGAATATTCATCAATCAAGAAAAATACATACATCAAATACTGAAGAAATACAATCTTGCTGATGTATCCTCATGCAAAACACCAGCATCAACAATTGATAAAATTGCTCCTGATCCCACTGGAAAATCTATTGATCAAAAATTATTTAGATCCATGATAGGTTCACTTATGTACTTAACTGCCAGTAGACCTGATATTATGTTTGCTGTGTGTGTTTGTGCTAGGTACCAATTTGATCCAAAGGAGTCTCATCTCAATGCTGTCAAAAGAATTTTCAGATACCTCAAGGGAAAACCAGGACTTGGTCTATGGTACCCCAAGGATGGAGACTTTACACTCTACTCATACTCAGATAGTGACTATGGTGGATGTAACAGCAATAGAAAATCAACAACCGGTGGATGTCAATTCATTGGACCCAGGCTAGTGTCATGGCAGTGCAAGAAACAAACAAATGTTTCTGTATCCACAGCTGAGGCTGAGTACATTGCTGCTTCAGCCGGGTGTTCTCAAGTACTTTGGTTACAAAACCAATTGCTTGACTATGGTTACAACTTTCTTCAAACATCAATCTATATAGACAATTCTGCTGCTATGTTTATAACTGCTAATCCTGTGCAACATAGTAAAACAAAACATATAGAGATTAGGTATCATTTTCTGAGAGATTGCTCAGAAAAGGGATTGATTAAGTTAGTCAAAGTGGATACATCAAATCAGCTTGCTGATTTATTCACTAAAGCCTTTGATTCAGTCCGATTTAATTTTCTGATTGAGTCTCTAGGTATGATTAACTTAGATTAAATCAAGTCCAAACAAACAACATGATGTGTGCAATAATGCATCAGTATGCCTTATGCATGGGAAATGATAGTAAACTATAGCTTTGCCTATTTCTGCATAAACAAATAACAATATATCTCAACAAGTTTCTTGATAAGTGAGTAGGTTCAACTTGAGTGGAAACAAATCTTAGTGCTTGCAAAACATAATATTGTCATTATTGTCTGTGGGAAACTTCATTTTGAGAAAACAAAGTGAGTCTTATCCTAATGTGATCAAATCATTCATCTGAACACACTATGTAAAACACTTTATACTATCTATCTTTGCAAATCATACTCCCTCTGTTTTGTGTGAACAAAGACCTGGGTGTATGATCACCATACTGAATATCAGTATCAATGGTGAAAAGATCATGCTCATCATCATCCCTCTGTTTTGTGTGAACAAAGACCTGGGTTAAAGGCACCTCTGTTTTACGTGAGTAAAGACCTGGTGACCTGATGATGATCATATCTAAAGCTCTCAAAAGAATCCTAAGTGATCAACTGTATATTATCCTGAGCTTTATCAACATCGCATCAATGAGATGCCAAATACATCTCAAGATAGCTATTATAATTTAAAGTACATAGTCTTAAGTGTGAAAAAGTGATGATTTGACTTACAAAGGGAGGACAACACCTTTGTGAATCAAATGTGAAGTCCATGACAGTTATTTCTAAAACAATAAAACATGATAAACAGCAAGCCTAGTTGATACATGAGCTCTTGTATGGATTTATAAGGACAATATACTTGCAATCAGAACTTGTTCTAGCATCAACTATACAACATAACTAATCAGGAAGAGGCTTAGCATTATAGTATGATCCCATCTTAAGTGCATCTGATCATTATCATATATTTAGAGTTTATGTTATTCCTCTTAAAGAAATTTATGATAAATGCTTAAGTTCATCATTAATCACAAATTTAGGGGGAGTAGAATTCATGAAAAAGCATCTATATCAGCAGCAGCAATGTCTATATTTTTATCAATTTGAAGAAATTGAAACCTGAGCATCACCTTAGCCGTTGGTTACATGAAATTTATTTTAAATTTTCTTGTACTAAATTGTCATGTATACAAAGCCAACGAGGTCCTATAGCAATAATTGGTTCAACCAGTGGAGTTGGGCCATACATACAACTGTGTGTAAATCAATATTAGTATATTAATGTTTATCCGTAGATTGGTAAACTACGGATAAATAAAGATCAATAACAGTAGAAGTTGTTGATCCGTAGATGTACTACGGAAGAGTAAATTGTGGATCACACAATTAATGTGAAATTACTTCTACGGAAGAGTACAATGTGGGACCCAGTGAATAAATCCGAGAAAATTAATATGTCTGAGGGTATAAATAAAGAGATTTGACTTGTCAAATGCATTATTCACTTTTTTCAGCTCACTTTTTCAGACCTAGAAATTCTCACTCAACAAATTTTTCCCACTTTCTCAACATTCAAAATTTACCAAATCAAACCTTAAGCAAACATATATCTGTGTTCTTAATCAGCGTTTATTAAGGTAAAACATGTCGTAATCATCAAGAATGAACAAGTTGATTCTTGTTTTATCTCACAACTGTTCGTATTCTTATATCAATAATGTGATTCTAACGAAGTCTTTTCTTATGAACAGATGGATCAACGATTTGCAAAAGAGCATAATGTGTGTGCTTTCTTGAACCCTGACGATCCTGTGTCAGAAGGATGTCAAGAAATTATGAGATATTTGAGAAGATCAAGGGTATTCTATGCACTATCTGCAGAGCCAACGATTTATCGCTCGCATATCAGTGATTTCTGGAATTCTGCACATATAGAAGAAGATGATGAAGGAATTATTGCAGAAGTAAAGAATCGAAGGCTGAGAATAGACGAACAAACAATAAGAAGGGTACTAGAACTGGGAGATGTTGAAGTTGGACACCCTGATGTATTTGATAATGAATACATAGAAAAGGTTTTTCTCCTAATGGGGTATGATGGAGACTTTGAAAAGGGAGAAATCAAGAAGGGAAGACTCTGTAAGCCATACAGATTTTTGTGTCACACTTATCTGAAGTGTATGTCAAACAGAAAATCTGGGCTTGACAGATTTTCAAGACATATATCATCTGGTATCATTGGCATCTTTGAGGGAAGGACCTACAACTACTCAAAGTACATCTTTAATTGTTTGTGTGATCACATTCGAGTACAGAAGGCTGATAAGATGTATATGTTTCCAAGGTTCATTCAGATCATCATTAATGCAGACCTGCCTGGAACATCTGTGGAGGGTGGTGTGTTTATCCAAGCACACCTTGGCAGATCTGTGCTGAACAAAATCTCAGGGAGATATGAAGGAGGTGACATAGACATGTTTGCTCATGTGATTGATGCTAATGCAGACATACCTCAAGAGCTTGTTTGGGAAATTGATGAAGAGAGCTCTGCTACCAGCTCTGCTCAAGACACTCCATCACCAGAAGCATCACCTCAACAACAAACACCCCAAACACAATCACCAGCCAGCCAAAATACAGAACCTATCTCTCCAATCCTCCATCTATCACCACAACAACAACAAACACCCCAAACACAATCACCTGCCAGTCAAAATACTGAACCAATATCTCCCATTCAACCCCAATCACCAATTCAGCCTCAGATGCAACTCTACCAACAACTTCCAAATTCAGATACTGAGAGCATCTACACTGGAGAGACAGAATTAGTCTCAGAAGCAAGTACAGTCAAACTGTCATTATCCAAGACTGAATCCCCTGTGCATTCAAATGAAACTGAACAAGTTTCTCCAGTGACTGATCAGCAACAACAACAAACTCTTCAAGAGCATGAAGATCAAGCCACTGAACCAAAGTCAAGCTCAGCAAGTGTTGATCATGAGGAAGTAAAAGAAGATGAGATTGAGTCTCAGCATCAGGAAAGAGATACAGAAGCAGATCAGGTTGATGTGATTGCTTATAATGAAGATGATCTGAGTGATGATGACATTCCTGTGAGCAAAAGTTATCTGGTGGCTGAGTACAACAAGCTGGTGCTCAAATCAAATAAAAGAAAGGCAAGAATACAAGAGCTGAAGGGCATAATAAAAGAAAAGGATGAAGAATTGATAAGACAGCAAGCAAGAATAAAGAGACTGAGAGAAGATGCTCAAAGTGATAAAGAAGTCATTGATGCTCTGCTAGACAAGGAAGCTGAGCTTAAAGAGTCAGCAGAGACTGAGAAGAAAGATAAAGAAAAGATCATGAAGAGACTTGAACAAGCATCTGGCACTATGACTGCTCAGTCAAACATTATAAAGAGAAAAGAAGAAGAAATTGAGCAACTTAAACTGAAGATCAGTTCATTGGAATCTCATGCTAAGGCTTCAACTGCTCAAACAAAACAAAGTCCTGAGGCATCAAAAGAAATGATCTTGTACTCAAGGAAAAGAAAGTACCTTGGTACTACTGAAAGAAGCCAACTAATGAAAGTATTTCAAAAAAACAAAAGCTGACTTCTCCTGAACACACCCCCTCAATAGACTATCTACTGAGAAGCCTATCTCTGAAAAGAAAGATGAAAGTGATAAAGAGTGGGAAGAATTAATCAAAGAAGACTCTCCTCCAAAACAAGAAGTCTCAAAGGCTGATGATCTTCTGACTACAAGTGACATATTTGAAGAGAGGCCTGAATCAACCATGTTCATGACACTTATAAACCATGGTTTCCCTTATGACATGGTTGAAAGACTAAACATGACAGAGATGAAGAATCTGTTAAAAGAATTTGAGCTTGCATGCTTTATGATTCCAAATTGTGATTATGAAGCCTTCAGCACCTTTCAATCAATTCAAAACACAAAGAAGGAGTTGGGACATTGTGACACAGCCAAGCTGAGCAAATACAACATGACTTGCTGGTTACAAGGACATAACTACAAACCTCATGAGCTTAAAGGAAGAACAGTAGGGGAACTCAGAAGGATGATGGAGCATGTGATGAAAGTTGAGCTAGATACTGGAGTAAAATTCAGAACTGAAGCTCCACATCCATCTTATGAACAACAAAGCAAACTTCCTGCTGAACCTATAACAGTTGAACCTAAAGATCAGCACAAAGGAAAAGAGAAATTGATTAGAGAGCCAAGAGAAGTTATCCCCGGAAAAGTATGGCCACTTGGGACTGCAGTTAGAGAGATAACTGAGCAAAAGTCCACTCTAATACAACTGATAGATCATCTCACAACTCCCAGCTCTGCGGAAGAAAACAAGATCATGGCCTGGAAATATGATCCAGACTGGGATTGTGCTGTTATTAAAAGAACATCTGGAAGAGTTGAATACTTCCATGATGTACTCTCAGTGTTGAGTCTGCCAGAAAATGACATCAAAGATCTTCAAAGTTTAATCATCAGCAACTATCCAATTCACCCTAGAGGAAGAGATTTCTCAACCCTAGTGGGAAAGTTGAAAACAAAATTCAAAGATGATGTGCTTATAGAAGCCAAAAGAGAAGATGTAGAACATCAAAAGAGAATCAAAGGGCTAAAAAGATTCAAGACCAATGCCTCAGAACATGTAGATGATGAATTCTTGAAGAGGATTGGCTACAACAACAGAAACAAAGCAGCACTTAAATGCATTGAAGGGACTCAATTCACATACCCAATCACTGAATGGGGATATGTTGAGAAGACAAAAGAGTTGGTCCTACTGAGAAATGCTGAGAACAAGAAAGCTGAAAAGATCAGAATCTTTGATCCTGTGGAAATCAAACTGCTCCATCCCAGCTACACCTCATATCTTAATGACAAATTCTTTCCCAAGCTGTCTGATGAAAAAGCACAAAATGATCTGTTCCTACATGTCCATGTGATTCAAGTAGTAGACAAACTACATGCCAAAGCATATAAAAGAAGAAGATTTAATGCTGGACTACTGAAGGGAACAACCTTTGATGAAGTAACAGAACTAAGAATAACAGAACAAGATGAGCTAGAAGTGGTGAATAACAACAAGGTGTTAGACACACTCACTACAGAGGAAGATGTTCTGGGAATTAGTTATGAGACTCTGAAGAAGATCAGCAAGATGAAGATCAACTATAAGTATGATGATCAGAAGACTGCTGTCTCCTACTTCTACAACAAGATGATTGCAAGAATCAAAGATCTTGCAGTTTTGAAGGACTGATTGCAAGTAGCTAAGCCTAAGGGGGAGTATTGTTAGGTCTAGAAACAGTAGATCTAGTCATTATGTATAGGCTTAGTACTTGAATTAATATCTGTAATGAACTTTTGTACTTCATTATTGTGTATGCATTAAATATATAGGTTAACCCATTTATATATGTGTTGATTTATGCTTGGCTGCAGGTACAAACATAATACTTGGTCAATTACTGAAATTGACCAAGTGTAAGAAACATCTACGGATGAACATTTCGTTCTTCCGTAGATATATATTTTACAAGTAACAAAACATCCGAAGATCATCTACGGATGAACAAATCAACTGGAGTTCCAAGTGAATTTCAAGAAATGCTGCGGAAGAACAAAACATCTGCGGAAGAACAAAACATCTGCGGAAGAACAAAACATCTACGGAAGACAATATTTCTGCGGAGTCCAAACACTTGCATAATACAAGTGTTACAAGTCAACAAGTCAACAAGGCGGTTATACGAATCCCGAGAAATCCGATGATTCCTTATCAGAAACAAATCAAATCCCAAGAGATCCGGTGTTTCCTATAACTGAAACATCTTTGTCTATAAATATGGATCCTAGGTTTCGATTCAAGGACGATTGATTCAGACGATTGATTGATTGAGAACAGCAATAGCAATACAACAATCATCAAAAGTCTTTCGATCATCAAAAACATATACAACATCATAGCATTTATTGATATCGTACATTCATTCTTTTGTAATCACCAACACATTATAATAAAATATTGATTAATCATTAATTGTGTTTTGTTTCGTGTGTTCTTGATATTTCATTGATATTTAAAGTTGCTTAAATACAATTAAACCAAATCAACGTTAATTCCGCTAACGTTGACTTGTCATCGATTCACACTGATAATTCCTGTTGACGATCCTTGGATTCACAATTATATACTTTATTCAATATGTGTTAAAGTTTCTAAGTCAAACTATAAAATTACTAATTTACATCATTTTGTTTATAGTATAAAATAATATATATAATTTGTAAACACAAATATTTTTACCTAATATAATATACAATTTAAAAATAATCAAGTTTTAAATTTTTATATATCTCATAAATTGTTCAAATATAGTATACTGGATTTATATTTCACATAATACTAATATTTCACAACTTAATTACTGTATTTTGAAAATATTTATGTTTAAAATCCTTTTATTTCTCATACTCTATTTCAAGATAATAATTATAGAGTTCCTTTTAATGTTGTTATAGTAATTTTTTAAAAGTACCATACAAAATTATAGCCATGATTTATTTTTCATTTATTACGCCTATGACTTTTTAATTTATTATTTAAAAATCATATCCCTTAAATTTTAATAGATAGTTATTTAATAAAATATTTATTCTTTATACGACTGCTTTGCTCCTATAATATATAAATTTGAAATTTGAAAATCTCATTATTAGAATTTTGATAATTATATGTTTACAAAAATCAGTTGATATTGATAAACAACTAAACAACTCATTATATTTACAATATAGTAACTACAATTAGCAATCCATTTCATCAATATCATCCTAAAATATTGCTATCTTAAAACTAGCATGTATGACTATTAATTATCAATTGATGTAAAATATACATTACCTAAAAATATTATATTTTAGAAGGATCAAAAAGTTTTAAATATTGAATTTTATGTAACTCAAAAATATTTTATTATCTATAAAATTTCTCTAAATAATCATCCTATATTATTGTCTAAATTCATAATACTTTGTTATATAGAGAGATTTACATTCTCAATAAAATACATCTATAATTGATATTGTTTATTCAATATTATCGTTTTGCTTTGACAATACTTTATTATGACGTGCAACTAGGTGAATATTTTAGGCATTCATTATAATTATCATTGTTTTTTTTCCTACATAATACACTAACATAACGCAATACAGATTTTAAAAATCTAATTTAAGATCATTTCTAACCATGCTAGTAATGTTTATAGTTTTGTTTCTATCCTCGTTTCTTAATGTTTTTCTTTTTCTATATTGTCTATCTTTTCTATTTAATTTGTAGGTCTTTTATAGTATTTCATATCATTTTATTAAAAAAATCTTGATATATCATGTGATGATTATACCATCAAGGTTCGTATAATTTGATTGTCGAAGCGACCAAGTATAACAATTCGTTAGACTTTTACTGTATTGAGTAATTACTTAGAGTCAAACTATTAAGAGTGAGTTTGTTTTTTAAACAAACAGTTTTTACACACGGATTATTGTATGTCGTATTATCAAGAGTAACAAGGTCTCTTCATTAAACTCAAGTAAGAGCTAGCTTGCAATGAAAATGAGTGGCCTGAAATGGGTTAAAGTTGTTATATTGGATGTGAATGATGAGCTTTCAAATACAACTTCAAATGTCGTCTACAAATAAACTTTTAGAGATTTGTAAACATTTTATGTTTTTTTCTATGTATTTAAATTTGTCATGTAATTTGATTTTGTAGATATTTTTTAAATTCTTACGTTCTTACATTACAAACATATATTCCCATGACTACAATATTTTAAATGTATTTAATGATTATTTTATTTTTTTAACACATCTAACACACGGATCGTTAGGCTATTTAAGTGTATAATAAAAAAAAATAGATGCTCTTAAAATTAGTAAATGAAAATTTTGTTATTATTTTATTATAATACTGTGATATCTGACACAAGACCCACAAGATGTACAAACCATTAATTAAACCAACTCTATTGGATTATAAGGTATAAGTACAATAGAACATATGTATAAACATAACTTCATTAATATCATATATTATATGAGTTTTACATATTACAAGACTACGGGGATGACCCATTGACTCATCACCCATATAAATATTGGATTCAAACTAAAAATTGTTTAGACTCGAGTTATATATATATATATATAATCAACATTGATCAATATTATAATTCTCAGCAACAGATTTTGGGTTACCCTCCAACAAACAGAAAACCGGCGGAATGGTAAGCGTCTGTAGAGCCCCATATGCATTCCAACAAAATGGACTCCTCATTATTTGGCCTTGTGAAGGCACCAATTCCACATCAGAAAATGTTAAGTTTATGCATGGTACACTACTACTGCACCCTAAATGCATGGCCGGACTTCTAGCATCATAAGTTCCTCTAATCTTCTCGTAGATTATGTCAGAGATATGCACTGCTGATGTTTGGTTTGGGCACATTCCTTTGGCTTGGCAATAGTACTGGTCTATTATGATTGGGTTTCGAACATTGTCCATATGAATGTTGGAAAACCTCACTTTTGACACTAACCCCAACCCACCTTGCCATGTCTTTATTCGAACTCCATTGTCAGAATGTCTAATCACTGAGTCTGTCACCGTTATGTTTGATACACATGCTCGTGTGTTACGCATACCGAGGCTGCCAATGCTGGATGCACACAACAAATAAGTATTTGAATATAAAATCAACAACTAAAAGTATCATTAACCACTCGTTTTAATTTATCTGAATAATAAAAGATCTATTATATATGTATTCATGAAGAGTTTGTCCGACGTATAAAAAAATAAAACAAAAGAGGCAACTGTCAATTTGGTTTAACCAAAGTCATTTATTTGTAACTAATATAATATTATGTCATATTGGGTTATCATATCCATAATTATTATAACGAGATAGGTACATGCGCGATGTAACATGTAACATAACACCCTATACGAAGAACGCATAGACGTTTGTAACAAAAAGTTGATGTTTTTAAAGAAGTATAGCTATACTATACTAAAATTAGATAAAATAAAATATTCGATTTTATGGTGTAATTATATTAAAAAATAATCTTATATAGATAAAGTTCTATGCATTTAAAAAGAGTAGAGATTTTTAAAAAGTTAATAATTGTAGACTATTTCCACTTGTACCCCTCGAGCCCCCTTTCATGAATGATCATTTTATCTTTAATTTAAATCGTTAATCACTTAGATGAATGGTTGATATATTTATTGTAGACTTACTATAAAAATAACACTTCGTATTATAAACTTTTTTTTATTAAAGCAAGATTTTGGGTGAACATTTTACTAATAATATTATTATTTATTTATTTTTAATTTAAAAACAATAGTTTTAATAAATTAAAAATAGATCTTTTTATAAATGTAATTTCTAAAGAAATATTTTTTATAAATTAAAAATTTGCTAAAACAACACACTTTTTAAAAATAGAAAATATTTTTAAAATCAATGTTTCTAAAAATTAAAATATTTATAAACCAAAATAATTAAAATTCGAGTATAAGGAGATATTTAAAAATAATTTTTTTAACATTTTCTTTTGAAACAAAATATTTAAACTTTTTTTTTAAATAGCAAAAAAATCTAAAACAAATTTTCTCTAAAAAATTATCATTATTCTATTATTTATAGTTTTCACTACTACGTAATTTAAATTATATCTTATCTCAAAATATCGTTTTATAATTAATAAATTTTCGGTACTAACTATTTAGTGTTGTAGTTATTCAACTCATGGTAATAAACGAGGGTACTTACCTAACGTATTATAATATAGTATAAATTATAAAGATTTCGTAATGTTATTAACGTCTTAACCAGATATAAATAAATCTTCAAAAATTAAAGTTGGGAGCCACTCTAAATCTGACTGATTTTGATCCTTTAAGGAAGTTATAGGATACGTCAAGTTTGTTTATTTAATGATTGTTAGCTTTAAACATTTGATGGTGGTTGCTAGCATGAATAATATTAACAGCATCATGATTAACTTGGCATTGGCGATTTTATGGTAACAATTAATTATCAGAGTTGTAATTTATAAAATCGAGTCAAACATTATCAAACCATAGTGAACTTGAAACTTTTTGTTTAATAAAACTCACCATTAATAAAACACAACACGCGAATCGGATCTCATACAAACCACAATTTGAGTGCTTAGTAAGATAGGGTGGTGTGTGTTTAGTTGGACTCTAAAACAATGTGTTTAACCTATTTGTGAGGTTGATCCACCTATTTTTTGGTCTAAAATAATATTAACTAATTTCTTGTAATTTTTATGAAACTTATGTTTGAGAAAATACCCATTTCACTTGCTATTGCTTGGATCTCTTTTGATCTGCTGTGGTTTTAAAAGTAAAGTAATAATTAATTAAATATTATTAATTAAAAAAAACATTAAGTTTAAAGACGTTTTTTGTATAAGGTTATATAGTCTGCACTAATAGAAATATCGAGGTGCACTAAGAACTAAAAGATAAATACTTCAAGTTCTGTTAAAAATAAATTTATATTTAATTAATGTATGAAAAATGTCAGTGCTTAAAAGATTAGAATATATTTTAAACAAATGTACAAAGTAGTTGTGCCCATATTTATGGGTTTGGCACAAAAGGTAACGGAAGAATGTTTACCTTATTCCATGGCTTGGACCACATGTTATGTTCTTTATGTCAACATTATAACTTCCAGCCCCAATTGAGACACAATCATCACCTGCATATTGCACACCCACAAACTTATTAATCATTTTTAATATATCTTTATTAACTTCATAAATGTTAGTTAACTATCAAGTGTATATCCCACGTTACAGCAATGTTACTAACATGATTATATACATAGAGGAAACTGTATAAAGTTATCATGATTTTAAATATTTAAAAAGATTTTGAATAAAATTACATTGACTACTTAGCTTTTGTAAATTATCATGAAACTACATTTCAAACAAAACTTGTTTCAAAAAGTAAAACAAAAATAAGCACATGACAACAACCTATTTTTCTTTTATAAAACATAATATCTTAAAGATTATAAGAATAAAAAAACATAAACATTGTAACGTGCCATGTGTCTATGTATATGGATGAATAAAAACAATTATCTAACTTCAAGGTCTTCATTGTATTGAAGAAACTTGAGGGGATGTTCGTGTGAATTTATATACTACGTGACGGTAAGATTGATTAAATCATTTTATATCAATACTTACATTTTAATATAATGAAAAGAATTTAATTAGATTTATATTTAAGTCAAGCATAAACTAACAGTAGGTTTGTTTAAATTATCTCACACTAATACTTACATTCTAAATAATAAAGTTTGTTTAAACTAGATTTATATTTAAGTCAAGCATAAATTAGTTGTACCATGTGCTTTAAGTTTACATTGATATTCACATTCTTCTAACACCTTTTAGCCCACGTGGACAAATCACAGAAAACTTATAAATGTAATATTGACAATTAATAATGTAATTACCATTGGATATAAGTGAATTGTATATTCTCACATCGTTTGTGTTCTCGATGTGGATTCCGTCAGTGTTGGGGCTTAGAGAAGGAGCTTTAATATTTAATGACTCAATGTGTATCTTGTTACACCCATCAAATCGGAAATTGAATTGCGGGCTGTTCTTTACTTTAAGCCCTTTGACGCTAACATTTGTGCTCATGAAAAACCTAATAGCCTGCATTCCGCCAAAAGAGAAATAGTATTTCTTTTTGTCATTCGTTACAAAACAAGACGTTTACAATAATTAGTGTAAAACTTACAACGGGGCTATCACAAGGGCCTGCCAATGTCGTTCCATTTGGTCCCTATCAATTAATCAATAACATTCTTAGTATAGAATATATTTAAATTTGCTGGTAATTAAGTATTTTTGAATTCATTGTCACGGGTATCCAAGATAATCAACCTAGAAAAGCGCAATGCTTTTAGTTACGATTAGAAAAAAAGAAGTATATTCACGATCTTTTAGTTGATAAATATACCGCTTATTATGAAAATAAAAAGCAACAAATTTTTTAGATCAATTTGCACGTAATCCTTTCATTAATATTAAATACTTTATAAAAGGTAATATAATAAGTAGTAATTTATTAAAATATATACAATTTTAAAACATATGATCAAAGGACGCACATACTTTATGAGGTTTGCAAGGAAGATCCCACCACTTTTCTCCTCTTCCATCTATAACTCCACCACCTTGTAGAGACATGCCATTCACCCTATAAAACACAAGCCATTGTCTCCTGCTCATCCCTTTTGGCCACACACTTGGTCCATCTGGTGCCATTATTGTTCCTTCAATCTTAACAAACACAAGAGATTATATATATATATATATATATTATATATATATATATATATATATATATATATATTATATATATATAATATAACTCACAACCAAATCATGCATCAACATACTAAAATTACCTGAAACACAAGCCTATTTCCACAACTTCCAGTGAATATTGTGGAATATATATATATATAACTCACAACCAAATCATGCATCAACATACTAAACATATATATATGCGTCTATTGACATTAACTATGTATAATAATATTACCTGAAACACAAGCCTATTTCCACAACTTCCAGTGAATATTGTGGACTGTATCAAGAAACTATAATGCTTCGGAACAAGAAGGATGGAGGGGTCATCGCTTTGACAAGCCGCATCCCAAGCCATTTTGAAAGCTTGTGTATCATCCGTCACACCATCTCCAACAGACCCGAAGGATCTCACGTCGAAAACCCTTGAAGCAGACTGAAGTTGGGGAGCTGCAGCCGGTTGGGGTGCAGGAGAAGGCGCAAGGGAAATGTGAGAGTCGACAGTACCACAACCAAGGTAAAGACTCAAGACAAGGAGCACATGGAAAGTGCAGCAGAGAGATGATACCGATACCATGGTGATCGAGCTACAACTAGAAGACGGTCCGTGTAGGAATGGATAGGATGTATTTATAAGACAGATAAGTAGGCAAAAGGAATCACACTTACTGCATATATGTATGGTACTAAACGTTATCAGCACCCTAGATTCGTAGGGCTTAATTTGGGTTGAAATATAGCAAGGCAGCCACGCTTTAAGGAAGTTGAAATGTGGTTTGCTTCAAGGTAAAGACTTTTGGAGGTGTGGGTTTGTGTGACCACAATCGATGTGCAACTTGCACACCAACGGAATGGAATTATATATATTAATTGCATAGGACGAGGGGTTTCTTCTCTTTATTTATACTCTGTTGAAGCATGTTGTAACTAGTGGAAGTGTGGCTTAAAGTTATTATTTTTCAATCATAGCGCTCAGCCGACCATCAATTATTTGGTAGGAATTTCGGTTAATTAAATACCTCAATGGAAATTTAAATCAACAGAAACACTTTGTAACATCAAATAACTTAACGTGTGTTCATCATTGTTTTTGCATCCGAGCCATTCTGAATTTACAAATTAGAGCGCGCACTAGTTTGGTGTGCTTCGATCTGCAAGAGTAATTCAGTTTTTCCATATCTATAACCCAAGAGACTCTGGTGAATCCGGTTGAGCAATCGAAACTTTTGGTCCCATTTAATCAAACATAACATGGCAAAATGCAACTCCCTGATGACATTTTTTATTATATTTATTATGTTAAATGGACTATACCTATATAAATCGATCATGTCCACTACTGGTGGCGTATATGTTTTTTTTTGTTGAATTAAGTTCGAAAATACTTTTTGATCCATCTCCGTTTAGCGGCTCAAATATTTATTATATGCTTATAAAGTAACTATAACATCATAAAAAAAATCTTACTTTTCTTTAGAAAGTGCGGTTTTTTTAATAATAAAAGACCACCAAAAACCCCATAAGGAGTATGGAATTTGTGGTTTGGACGGTGGAGTGTGCATATGAGGATGCAGAAACAAGAAATAAAAGTGGCTAGTGGAACATAGATGTCAGACGAAATGAAAGAGGCCGAGTGGAAGTTATATGTCACAGGAAAAACAATTTCAATCTCTTTTTTATTCTTCTCATTCTATTTGTTAACCAACATCTTCATATATAACGAAAACATAAAAGACCTATGAAGCCGTAGTAATCACGTTTTTCAATTGGTGTAAGTTATTGATCGAGGTCAATGAATTTAGAATTCTTGGCTGACGGATTGCAAAAAAATAAATAAATAAAACTAGCGGGATGTCAAAATTATATTTAATATTTATCATCTTAATTATTATTTAAACAATCTACGTTGCAATTTGGGTGTTGTGAAAACAAGAAAGAATGTGGTGCATAACAATAGAAAAATATCAATTGGGGGTATGATTGGTGAAATAAAAGCATCTCACTTGTGGGTTTATAACAGATCAAGGAAGATTGGAGGAAGCAAGAGGAACTTGTACGTGCTCAATTACCATCTCAATGTAAAGTAGCATTCTATTTCGTTGGTGTCAAAATTGAATGAGATGTCGAAATCTCAAGTTGTTGCATGATCTTTAAGAGAATTGTAGTTAGTCTCACATTGGTGTGTGAAAAAATGTGTTAAAATTTTGGACACAAAATAATTATATTTATATATTTTTTATATAAATAGTTATTTATTTATTGTTATAAGTTCTCGTTTTGTAACAAACTATAACGTGTCCAAACTGAATGTAGATGAATTAGATATCGATGCTCGAAGTTGAGTGGTCGGAATGAAGAAAGTAAAACTTGGGTGATTATAGTAATAAATTGTTGTAATTTCTTGTATAATGTTAATAAAACTATGTATTGATTAACATGAATGTTTTATGTTTTGAACAAGTCTTTTAATAAATATTATGAATGTTTATTATGGATCATAATTTTTATTAAAAGTGATATTAAACATGTCAAGAATAAAATGAGAGTTTTAATTTGGTCTCATAAAACATTTCATAAATCAAATGGAATTTTTAGTTATGAATCATAAAACTCATATTAACATGAAGTTTTTAGCATGAGTATATAACTAAACTCGTGATGAAAAGAAAAGTAAAGAAAAAAAATTATTCTGAGTTTTATAGAAATTTAGAGAGGTGCACTCTCTAAATTGTTCTTCATACACCATCATCTTTAATATTTTTCCACAAAACATCATAACACATATTTTACCCGTTGATCTATCGGGGCCAAGACACTCTCCGACAGTACATATTGCTTTGGCTATTGTACCCTGGGAGACAGACGCGTTGTCTTGACTAGTGATAGGTTCAAATGGATCGATCTATGTTGATGTTGTAATGCAATTAACAATTATATGAACAAAGTAATCAATATATACAAATATAACAAAAATTCATAGTAGTTTCTATTGATAGTTGCAAAGGATTACAATGTACAATTGAAAGAGTTCTAAGTATTCTGCAAAAGTCTACCCGTACAAAAATACATACAATCCAATTTATACTAATCAAAGAAACTAAGAAACATATATTTACAAATAAGTCCCTACACTATGAAAAAACACAAAACTAAAGACTAAATGCTAATCTTCAAAGGCTCCAACAATACTTCCCCTAAGATTGGCATGTTGTCTTTAGTCAAAATAGTCTTTGGGTTCTTCTTTGATCTTGAACATGGGCTTCTCTTTATATAGTCCAGTTCTCTTATCGCCGACTTGAACTTGCTCGCCAAAATAGTCATTTGTCTTAATTTCCATAGCATCCATCACAAGGAGAGTTTCCTTTGATAGACCTACTATATTTATATTGGCATAAAACTCTATCAGAGTTGGGTGATCTTTAGAACACACTTGCTCGATATTCTCTTAAACACTATATTTCGAATGTCATTCTTGACGATATTTGCATAAGCCAGAGCTTTCCTTAAGGAAATTTGCTCCATGACTGCATTCATCACTTTTATAATCATCATGAAGTATTTCTTGTCATTCTCTGCATCTACTGATGAAACTTGCTCAAACTTCTGATTTGACAAAAATGATATATAACTTGGATGTAGGAGTTTCAGCTCAAACACTCCAAAAAGACTAATCAAGTCCTTATCCCAATCATCATTATTCCTGACAAGCATGAGGTAGAATGTATTTGAATCATAGAACCATCGCAGGTTGGTTTGGAAGTTTGAGTTCCCTCTATCACTTTCAATCCTGGATGCGTCACCTTCTTAAAATATTTATCACCAAATACTTCCAAATAGCTTTCTTCTATTTTTGAGCTTGATTCTCCTTTCTTACCTTTCCCTTCAAAGTATCAAAATACATCTTATCTTTTCTATCACAACATGTTTTGAGAAAAGCTAGCATTCTAATAATTCCTCTGTCAAGAAGTTTTACAAAGTTTTCTCCTCTCGAAGCCTTGGAAGGATTGATAAGAAGCAACTTATGTAATTCTTTCAGATCCTATACTAGTAGAGTAATGATACTAGAGTAAAAGTGATATACATCACATATTGCATTTACTCTTTTTATCAGAAAGGCATCAAACACATCATCATATTTCCATGCTACAATCTTTACTTCTTTAGTCTTGTCAAGCACAATCATAGCATTTAACAACTCAGAAATTGATTGCACTGTTTGAAGCACATTCTTTATTATATCACCTGCTGATCTTGCCTTGTTCCACATCTGCTTTTTGTAACACCCCGAAAAATCAAAACGAGTTATCAAGGATAATGGGCTTAATTAATGGGTATTTAAGAAAAGAAGGAAATGGATTATGGGCTAAATTGGGTTTATAGGAAAGAGCCTAAGTGATTAAGGGCCCATAATCAGCCCCCTTAACCCACCAAAGCAGCCTTCATCTTCCTCATTTGCAACCCTAGCCACCCAAATTCGTAAAGAGAGAAAGTAGAGAGAGAAAGTGAAGAAAACTCAAGATTTGGAGCTTCAAGGGTTAAGAGATTGAAGATCTGGGTGTTGGAGCATCAAACTATCATAAAGGAGCAACAAATCCAGGTAAGAATCGGCCTCTAAACCCTTCTGTAGATCAAACCTGGATTCTAGGGTTTTGGGTTTTAAAAAGTTGCAAAGAATCGCATAAAGGTCACATTTTTACGTATGAAAACATGTATAAAGCTTAGATTTAGCCTCATGGATGATAAACTAAGGGTTTGGACGTAAAAAGTTGCGATTTTGGATTAAAAATGGGTTGGTTCGTCATTTCAGCTTGATCTGCGAAACTGTCTGTGCATCCAGCGAAATTGCTTATTCAAGCTGCGAAACTATGAGTCTTATGTGAAACTATAGTTTCGCAGGTAATTTCGCAGCCATGGAATTCCAACGAAAGTTGGCAGCGAAACTGGCAATGAAAGTGCCAGCGAAACTGCTTTTCTGTCAGCGAAATTAGCAGCGAAATTAGGCAGAAATTAACCTCTTTAAGTGTTAACTTATCTGCAGGTTGTGTAGTGTGATCCTAGCCTAGAAAGTTTAGTCTAGAAGATTACTCACGGTATCCAGGTGAGTTCTAGATCCCCTATTTATAAGTTTTTCCATGTTTTGGGGCTATTATGCATACTAAATATACGTTTTAAATGACCGAGATTTTAAGAGGTTTTAACAGGAAGATCGATTTTTCTATAAGGAAATGTGTTATATCGATTTTCCAGGTCAGCCCAGCCCCAGCCAGGGGCGTTGCCCCTTGGCCCCACTAGGGGCTGCTGCCCCTAGAACCCCGCTATCAGGGCTGCCGCCCCTGAACCCCAGCTGTCCCGCGGAGGGTCGGTTATGTGTTATGATGACTAGTACTTGGTATGTTGTGTACTTAATAAGTTAAGTATTATATATTAAAGTGGAAGATTAAATTAATGAAAAGTGAACTTAATGAATGTTACCCCCGGGCCCATTTGATGATGAAAAGTCTTGCAAGCACTATGATCGACTTCACTTACGTGAGTCTGATGTATGATGATTGATCCGTATTCATGAGAGGGCTATGTGCCTTGCAGTGTGGATCCACTGTCGGGGGTTAGCTACCATGATGATGTGTACCGACAGGGATCGACATTCGTTGTCGATCAACATGGAGCTCTTGCTTTGTGCAATCTCATTTATGATGAAAATGAAAGATAATAAAAGAATGAAAGATAATGAACATGCTTATTATGATGCAAGAAACGTTATGCATTATGATGTATGCGTGGTTGGTATATGAAGGATAAAGTTTATTTTTTTCTTATTTATCTAAAACTAGAACTCACTCAACGAAGCTGACTTTTATGCATAATAGTCGGCAGGTAAATGATGCTGCTAAGGATGGCACAAGGTGGGAAGCTACTTGGATGGCAATGGATGGCATTCCTGTATGAAATCTTTTATTGTAATTTAAGGAAAAAGTACTAAGTTTTAATTACAATCAAAGGACAAATATATGATCCCAATATCAACTGCAAGTTTAAGTAAATGTTTATTTTATTCCGCTGCATTGTTTTGTTATTAAAATGATTTTATGCTATGATTAACCAATTGTGAGGTTTTCCGGGAACGGGGCCTTACACTTTTGATCTAATGATACTTTTTAAGCTTGCTTCTCAGAACTAGGAAACATCTTCAGCAGCTCTCTTCTATTTTCATGACTTCTTCTCAGTAACTCCATTGACTTTATTTCTTGTGGTTTTAACATTTTGGTTCTCTTCGTAATCTCTAAGTATTGAGGATTATCCATGTCAAGAATGATCATTTTGTTATAAATTTCTCTATCTCTTAGAAACTTCTTACCAATTTCATCATTGATTCTTCTTGTAATCTATTCAGCCTCTTCCTTGGATAATTCTTGGATTGCAACCAAGTCCTTAGAGAATAAATACTCATATCATCAGGATCAGGATGGTGCAATTATGACACAGGAATATCGTCTATGTTTAAACTTTCACTCATAGGTTCCCATTCACCATGCTCTAGGCTAATCTCATTGGGATCAACTGGTGCTGATGACTCTGCTAGTATGCATTTTTCATATTTCTCATTGATCTGAGTCACAGTCAACCCATCTAAGAACACTCGATTATATTTCTTCTTGATTAGATAATTGTATCTATCTTCAAAGTCAATTGGAATTGGGATATCATCTTGGACATTTGTCATTGGAGAATCAACCAACTCACATACAACTTCATCTTCAAGTACTTCATCATACCAATCATCTAGAAAGTCAGAGTCAATATCATCAAGAGCTTTAATTTGCTTTTCACTTCTTCTTCCTCAACATTCACAGCTTCTTCACCAATCTTTTGAATCTTAGTCGGTTCAAAAGATGGTTCTATTCAGATTCATCCATCTTTTTTTTCCTTTTTCGGCTTCAGAAATCATTTTAATCACAACTAATTGAGATTCTTCTTCAGTCTCAGTCATAATCACTTCAGGCTCTTTTTCTTTTTCTTGTACACTTTCTTTCAACTTCTCTATCTCTTCATTCAATCTTTTGACTTTTTCTTCAAGTTCACTTATCATCAAGTCTTTCTTTTCACCATCAGCTTTTAACAAAGCATTCTCATCTTGTAATTTCTTTATTAATTCATTTTGATCAACAATCTTAGCTTTCAAATCATCTATAACATATTCATCACTGTCATTCTCAGTTTGAATACAAGCATCATTAGTTTGTTTCATCATTGATTCATCTACAATCATAATTTGTTGTTCTTGAACAGGAGATGGTACACCAGAAGTTTTATTCTGTGTAATTGGCTCAGATAGTATAGCATCAATATAATCAAAATCAAAAGTTTGATTTTGATCCAAGCTAGTATCATCATTCTCTTAAACACCCACCTTATCAATATTCTCATCATCTCCCTCTTGAGTATTAACCTTAGCGTTAGTTTCATCATTCCTAACATTTTCATCTCTGTGGTCAGATACAGTTTCTTCACTATCCATCTCTTGGTTAGTGTCTTCTATGTTTCCCCCACTATCACCACCTTGGTTATCATCACCATCATCATCAACTTGGTCATTACCACCATCATCATCATCACTAGAAGAACTTTCATCATTAACATGTTCTTCTTCATCCTCATCATCATCATCTTCTTATTCTATAATCACTTCTTCAAATACATCCTCAATTAAATCATAAGGATCTACATGCTCATCTTTAATCAAATGAAAGTGTTGTTGATTAATATCAACCTCATCTCTAGCAACAGCTCTCATATAATCAAACATAGGCACATTCTCAACACCAGTAATGATTGCTAGTCTTTTGTAGACAACCTCAGACATGTGTTCCAAGTCTAATCTATCACCTTCTACACCATAGACATATAAATCTGCTCTTCATTGATAATCAACTGAAGGAATCTAGGATACATCAGGTACTTATTCATCTTCTCTTTCTCCAAGTTAAAAATGCATCCATTCATGATCCATTTAGCCATATTATATCTTCTATTTGTGGCCAATGCAAATATAGGAGAAGTTATGTCCACTGGAAATGAATTCCATCCTGCACTTCTCTTGGACATGCAATGTTGGAAGATATAGCATAGAAGCTTCCAATGATTGTATACTCTAACTCTAAAGAACTGTTTCTTCGGGAAGTTATCTGGATGACCCATCAACATAAAAGTTTCTCTACACTCATTAAAAGTGAACTCTGATAAGTCATGGGCTTCATTGTCACCCAGTCTCAAAGCAACTCAAACACTTCTATCATCCTGTCTCCAGTAACAAACCCTCTCAAGACTTTCTTCCCTTCATCATGTATCTCAATCTCAGCTGTTCTCCAGAACATGTTTATCAATCTTGCATATATGGCTGAACGAGCACACATAGCATACACATATCTTGTTCTCAGAATGAATCTAATCATCTCCTCATACCAGCTACTTCTCTCACATCCTCATCTAGAAATGCAGCTACATTATACTTTGACTCAAACTTGCGCTCAGTCATCTGTCAATCACAAAGAAACAAGTATAAGTATAAAAGATTACATTGAATAAAATCTCATAATGTTGTATCAAGTTTATATTCAATAACACTTAAGAATATTTCTAAGTATTTTACACGCTTGATTTTCTAAAAATGTATTGGATAAAAATCAACCATTATTGTGAGATTAAAATCATGTAACAAGTTATGAACACTTAGTTAATTTTCAAAATTTACTTCATAGATTTTAAATTTTAAAATTTGATCAATTTCATTCAAAATTTTCTAAGTGTTGAACACTTACTATTATATATCCAATCAAATTTTAGAAAGTTATAATCAATTAAGTAATTTGTTTCTTGTTAGATATGTGAACATTAAGGGAATTTTTGTGATTAACAAGTGAAAATTTATTTGAAAATCATATTGTCGATTCATTTCTGATGATAATTTATTATTATTATTTTTAACTGAAGAACACACGGATCATCAAGAAATTTTATGATGAAATTAAGTTTTGATGATGTTAATGTGGTCGAAATCATGTGTTATTAACAATTTCAGATTCAATTTTGAACATTTCATCACATTTGATCATCAAATTTCAAGTCTTACAACATTCTTAGGGTTCGAACGCCCGAATAGGGTTTAAACGTCCAATCGAATGTGATGTTAATGGACTGTGATTAGATGATATGCACTCAACAAGTTGTTTAGAATCATTGATTATACCTTAATATTACAATAATCTCAGTAAATAAGTCTAAAAAAGAGTGAATGGTGATTCTCGGGTGCGAATGAATATGAACAGAGTGTTTAGAGTGTGTGAATGAAGAGTGAAATGAAATTCTGTTAAGTGTTGTATTTATACAAGTGTGAAAAATCCTTCAACGCATGGCCATTGTGTAGGCGCATGACCACTGTTGCATGAGGCTTAGGCGCATTGGCACTGTACAGGCATATTACTCCTGTTTAGGCGCATGAGACCTAGACGCATGAACTAACTTGGTCAAATTTTTTTCAAAGGACTTAGGCGCATGGGCACTGTTCAGGCGCATGAGTACTGTTCAGGCGCATGACCTCTCCTGAAACACCTAACACTTGGACAATTTCATGAACCCTCAGTTCGTATGAGAACTGTTTAAGTGTATGGGCTTTCACGGAGTCTACACTTGGTTTATTTTCAACATAAAACATCTGGTACTGTTCAGACGCATGATCTAGGATAAAAACGCCCAACACTTGACCAAATTTTCAGACTTATGACAACTATTTAGGTGCATGAGTTGGATCCAAAACGCCCAACACTTTGTCAAATATCTAAAAATTCATCATACTCCTAAAGTTGGACTTATGATCACTGTTTAGGCGCATGAGGACCTTTCCATACATCTAACACTTGGAATTTTTTTACCAAATTCATCCAAACCCTAATTTTAAAATTTGTTACTGTTCTTCATGAAGTTTTCAACCCTTGGTCAAAGTTTGACTATTTGACTTTTTGACTACACAAAAACTTTGACTTTTTGACTTTAACATTTAAAAATTCTATTTCTCACTCAAACTTTTATCTTTTATTTTTCAATTAATTTCCCGTCATTTTAGTCTTATTTTTTTTTTTAAATTTTCAAAAAAATTACAAATAATCTCAACTCTTTTATTGCAAGAAGCTTTACCATATTTCAAATCAAAATCAATTTGAAATCTCTTCAGGTTAATTTTTGTATCATATCAAACACACACATACTTGTAAACTTTTAGCATCATTCTTTTCATCCAGATATTTATTTGAATTTCTCTTTTTCACCCCCTAAACTTTTAGGTTCACAAACTTTGAAGTTTATATAAGTTGAAAATTGAGAATAACCAATCATTATCAACATGTCTGCATACATAAAATCATGCAAAAATCAAAAGAAAGCATAATAAAAATGTACTATATACATAATGAATCATAATCATGACAAACAATGTAAATAGGATTTTTAAGAAAATTGAACCCGTAATCCAGCAGTTGGTTTTGTAACCAAAGGATTTGAGAACTTCCTGCTGATGCAGCTATGTACTCAGCTTCTGCAGTTAAGACTGAAACATTTGTTTGTTTCTTACACTGCCATGAGACTAATCTGGGACCTAAAAACTGACAACCACCCGTAGTAGATTTACGATCTTGACAACATCCCCCATAATCACTATCAGTATATCCATGTAACTCGAAGTTTCCTTCATAAGAATACCATAACCCCAAAGCTGGTTTTCCTTTGAGATATGTGAATATGCGTTTGACTGCAATTAGGTGGGATTCCTTCGAGTCTGATTGATACCTGGCACATACACAAACAACATACATTATATCAGGTCTAGATGTAGTAGGATACATCAGAGATCCAATCATAGATCTGTATAAAGTTTGGTCTATTGATTTTCCTTTCGGATCAGGATCAATCTTGGTATTGACATCACTTGGAGTTTTGATAGATTGACAATCTTGTAGTTTGAACTTTTTCAAGAGCTTGTCAATAAATTTCTCTTGATTGATAAAAATACCATCTGTAGATTGTTTCACTTGTAATCCAAGAAAAAAGTTTATCTCTCCCATAGAACTCATCTGGAAGCGAGATTTCATGATCTCTTCAAATTCTGAGCACAATTCTGACTAGTAGAACCATATGATATTGTTCACATACACTTGAATACATAAGAGATCATTTGCATCTTTTTTTATGAATAAATTTGGATCAATTTTCCCTCTTGTGTATCCATGTTGGATCAAATGCTGGGACAATGTCTTATACTAGATTCTAGAAGCTTGATGTAGACCATATAAAGCTTTGCTCAGCTTGTACACACAATGAGGGAATTCAGCATCTTTAAAACCTTGAGGTTGCTTGACATACACATCATCTGTGATTGGTCCATACAAAAAGGCACCTTTGACGTCCATTTGGTACACCTTGAATTTCATATAAGAAGCATATGCCAGGAAGACACGAATTGCTTCAAGTCTTGCAACTGGAGCAAACACTTCATCATAATCAATTCCTTCCTCTTAGGTGTATCCTTGTGCTACTAGTCTCGCCTTGTTTTGTACAATGATTCCTTGATCATCTGATTTGTTTTTGAACAACCATTTTGTGCCAATAGCATTCTCTCCTTCAGGCAAATCCACAAGCTTCCACACTTCCTGTTTACGGAACTATAGTAACTCTTCTTGCATAGCCTCAATCCAACTATTGTCATGTAACGCTTCAGTGATGTTTTAGGAACAATTTGAAACACGAATATAAGCAAATGTTTGCTTGTTTTGAATGACTTTTCGTTGTTCTCTCATTCAAAGGACCAATAATCTGTGATATAGGATGTTTCTTGTGAATACGAGACGTTGGAATATCATCTTCTTGAACATTCACATCAAGATTAGTCTAGTTCAAGTTGGAAAGCTGATGGAACAAGGTTTAAAAATGTGGAGTGAAATTCGGAACATGAGTTGGTGAGTTGATAAAGTAATCAAGCTTGTCATTCACATCTACATCTCCAGATATAGATGAAGTTCTAGACTCAGGTTGTAGAATTTCTGGTCCATTATTAGGAATTTGTTGAGAAACATCTGAATTTTGAGGAACAAGATGATATTCTTGATCTTGTTGATCATGAGATTCATTGAATATGGGGTCTTTGACAAATGAAAAGAATGGATAGTCTGGGCTTGAATAATCCATATCATCAGAGTCTGAATCATCGCTAAAGGATCCAAGATCTCCTACCTGTTTCCAGTAGAGCACAATTCTGAATGAAACACATAGTTGATATGGCTTCATCCCAGAAAGTGATAGGAATCATAGCATCTTCTAACATTGCACGGGCTGCCTCAATCAACGTTCGATTCTTTCTTTCTGCAACTTCATTTTGTTGTGGAGTTATAGGAGCACTGAACTGATGAGCGACCCTTTTTCCTACGCAGAACATGTCAACATTAGCATTCTTGAGTTCTGTTCTATTATCAGTTCTAGTTAGTTTTACGTTTTGATCAAGTTGATTTTCTACTTTAGTGATAAATTCTTTTAATAATTCAGTCGTTTCAGATTTCGCACACAAAAAGGAAACCCAAGAAAATCTTGTATAATCATCAATGATAACTAAACAATATGATTTCTTTCCAATACTTTGCATATTTACTGGACCGAATATATCCATGTACAGCATCTGTAGAGGCTTGGAATTTGAGTTTTGCTTGGAATTATAAGACGCTCTGTGTTGCTTCCTTTTCAAACATGCTTTACAAAGATCTTATGTAGCAAACTTCTTGGATGGAATGCCTACTACATGATTTCCTGCTGCAAATTTGTTTCTGTTTTTAAAGTTGGAATGCCCGAGACGTCTATACCATAGCTGGCTTTCATCATTTGAGGCGTGAGCAATTAGGCAAGTTGTTTCTGTTGAAGGATCAACTTGAGACATATCTAGCTTGTAGACATCTCGATCTTGGACAGCTTTAACAACCACCCATTCCTTGCTAATATGAAAACCTGGCTTTAAAATATAACAATAAGAGTCATCAAATAAAGCAGAATACGATATATCATATATTTGGGAAACGCTTAACAAATTAAAGTTCAACTGAGCACAGAAGTTGATTTTATCAAAGCTTATTATCCCATTAGATACCGTTCCTTTTCCGGTAATCTTTCCACCTGCATCTCTACTAAAAGTTACATGTGTACTATCTTTTGACTTAAAGTCTTGAAGTAAGGCTTGATTGCCTGTCATATGCCGGCTACACCCACTATCAACATACCACGTGTTTATTGGTCGTCTTGGGCGTACCTGCATTTCAAAGACAATTAAGTTGAGTTATCAACCCAAGGCGAGATGGTCTTGGGCTTGCCAAACTTATCCTAATGGTAAATTGCTGAAAATGGAGCTTGTTAACATCAGGTTTCTTTTGAAATTTTGGATTTTCAAATCCACTTTAAACAACTGTTTGATTATCTTTTCTTTGTTTTGACCTCAAAGCATTAAAACAATTTTCAAGATCATCATTAAGAAACTTTGAACCATCATTTGAAACATTTTTAGTAAAGTTTTTCTTGTTAAATGTGCAATTGTTCATTCTCACTAGTCGTGAAATGAAATTTCCTTGTTTATACTGTTATGGTCTTACAATATAATACTCATCATAATAAGAATTGATTCTTCTGAGAGATCTCAAGCCTAAGGAAGGTTGTTTTGATTAACCTTGAAAACCAAAATTTTGATTTCTTTGAAATCTTTGATTACCATAATCTTTCCTAGGCGAGTTCTTCCTGAAGTAACAATCCTCAATATTATGATTTCGTTCATCACACAAGGCATAATATTTGTTGAAATAACAATCAGCAGTTGAGTGATTTGTCATACCACAAATGTGACAATATTTGTTGAAGTAACAATCATATGTGTTATGATTATGCATATCACATATGTCACAGTGCCTTTGTGGATGTTTGAACAACATTTGATTAACCCTAGATGTGAAAGCCACATTTGATCCTTGTTTAGATTTAGGGGTAGTTAGATTAATATGTTATTTTTGATTGGTGAGTTTGTTCTTTTGAGTTTTAGGATTTGGCTTTTGAACATTTGCACAATTCTTTGACTCCTTAGAAACAAATCTTTTATAAACAGCGGAAGACTTAGGACCTGAACCTGTTTTCAAATAAGAGTTAGATTTGATCTTAGGTTTTGATGTCAGTTCAGAGATTGTGTTCATGTTAAAAGTTCCTGATGACACAAACTTCACAGGTTTTATGTGAATCGATTGATTGATTTGGTTCAGACTTTTTAGCTTTTGTAGCTGTTTTTCTTCTTCTTTGATTTCTTGTTCTTGATGAAGTTTTATTACTTTGAGCTTGAATTGAATCTTGAGAAGATTCATTTTCAGATTCTTTAAGTTTTTGATCAATTTGGTTTGATTCATTAGAGCTTGAATCACTAGAACAGAAAGTTTCTGATTTCTCTTCTTTAGATTTCTCTTTCTTCTTGTTATTGATTTCAGTACCTTTTTCAGCATCTATTTCAAGTTCACACTTTTCAATAACACTCTCACCTTTTGGAACAAACAACTTTTCATTCTTATGTCGAGGTTTATATGATTTGACTTCTATAGGATGACCATTTTTGATCTTTTCCGAGTCTTTCTCCTCGAATATTTCAATATTTATCTTTTTGATTTCACTTTCGATAGTAGATTTAACATTCTTTTTCTTTTCTTGAAATTCTTTGAGCTTAGCTTTGTTCTCTGGTGAATGATCATGATCATCAAAGTTTTCAGGTAAGGTATTAGAGATAGATTCAGGCATAGGTTCATGTGTGAATCCTAAACCTGTTTTATCTTTGTCTTTTCTACCATTTACCAATTTCTCAATAATAGTTTTTGAGCTTTTCACTTTTGCTAAATCAATCTGAGTTGATGCATGTGCCAATTTCTCTTGTTCTAATGTTTTGGTCATCTCTTCAAGTTGCTTCTTTACTAGTTCAAGTTCTTTTAAGGTTTTGTTCCAAGAACTTTGAAGAAATATGATTTTGTCATCAGAAATTTTATGATCAGCTTTGAGATTATTTTGAATGAGTAGGTTCTATAGTGTTCTACTTGTTCAAAACATGCTTTAGTGCATATTTTCTCTCTTACTTCCACTAGGATTTCAGGATGAGAATTTGAAGACTCAGTATCAGATGAAGAGTTTTCAACCTTAGGTTGTTCTGACTGTGCCATAAGAGTAACTTCTTCTGAATGTTCCTTTGGGTCAGATTTGTCACTCCAGTCATAGTCTTCCTCATTATCTGATTCACCTTCTGCTTTGGATCTTTGTCTTCAGACTAGTCTTCATTTTTCATCTCAGCAATAAGTGCTAGACAAGAAGTAAGATCTGTTGTAAACTATTCTGCATACGCACTCCATTCATAGCCATCCTTAATGATAACAACTAGAGCTTTCTTTGGCTCTTTAGCTTTTTGTTATTCTTCTTTTAGTTCTTGCATTGGAAGACTCTTATATGCCTCCTGAAATGTCTTCCGAGAATGTTGATGATATCTTTGACTGCTAGAGCTGCTTTGACCATTGCCTCCTTGTTTCTTGGAGCTTTGCAATCTTTGGAAAAGTGGCCATGGCTACTACAGTTAAAACACCTTGACTTTGTCTTATCAAAGCCAACTGTTTTGTTTGTGTCACACCCCGACCGACGACGGAATCAACGGGGCGGACGAATGTGAAACGATTGTTCATAGCACATGGAACTAAATAAGTTGGAATAATATTAAATACCATTTTTCATTAAACAATACAACACAATTAAGTCTTTGAAATACAAAAAAAAAATATAAACAACAACATAAGATTTTCAAATAAACTAAGTCCAAGTCCTATATGAGCAAAAAGAGTTCCTCAAGTAGCAGTCTTGAAACATGTTAAAAATAAAGGGTCAACTTTGAAAGTTGGTGAGTTTCCATAGGTTAAACATACATATATATATATAAGATTTACAAGTAGCAATTCATGTCAATGGTTATTGCAGGACCGTTTAAGGGCTTAAACACAATTACAACACAACAACACAATGAGGAGACTAACTAAACTTTAATCAAACAGTGAACTGGGTTAACCAAAGTGATACAAAGAACACAAGTAAAGCAAGAGACAGAACAAGAGAGTATGGGTTTCAAGGAGGCAGTATATTGCTTTCTCAAGTTCTTTTACAAGTGTTACAAAGCATAAGAAAGATACAAGAACTTGAAATACTTATACTACAACCTACAGCAACCTACAGCCGGCTATACTTTGAAAGCCAGCTGGATACAATTGACTAGACACTAACAAAATCAATTGTAGGATCAAAAGGTATATCTGCCTTTTGACCTTGTGACTATGACATGCCATAGCTCACATCCTTATACATTACAAAAAGGATAAAGTACATAAAGTGGAAAGTTACAGACTCAAGACCTCAATGTACAGTTACCAAAAGCATGAACCTTTTCACCAACTCATGTAAGTTGGTGACTTTACAGAGATGCAGCGGAAAAGGTGCTTTATGGAACAGTACATCAGATAAAGCATGTGTACTAAAAGTCTTCGGAAGAAATCTGTCTTCATAGGTTGAAGCTTCGGAAGACTTTGTCTCTGAAGCTTCGGAAGACTTCATGTTTGGCTTCGAAAGATATTGGTCTTGGCTTCGGAAGATTTTACACTTAGAGTAATTTCTAATGCATTGTGTAAAACTTCCGAAGCATTCTTCACTTCAGTACTTAGTGCATGTTGCTGAGACACTTAGGATGTTTTGGGTTGAATCAGACTTCAGGAATCCTTACAAACTCCCCCTAGGATTGGTAGAGTAAGTCCAGGACAAGATGGGTGTCTCAGTAGTTAGAGGAGCCACTTGAATAGGAGTTGATTGGGCTGCCTCATCATGCACTTCCTCAGGTTGATCTGATTCAGCCTGAGGTGCAGAGGTAGATGACTTTGGCTTCTTCTTTTTAGTCTTTGGTTTAGAAGCCATCCTCTTCTTCCTCTTGGATGTCTTTAACTGAGAAGACTGGTCTGCAGCATCATGTTGATCATCAGTGTCTTTCTCAGTTGGGTGTTCCTCCCTCACAGGTTCAGAAGGAGAGGGAGTTTGACCCTGCCTAGGATAAGAAGATGAAGCTTGCTGAGGCTCAGCTGGAGGTGCTGGTTGAGGTGTCTCTGGTTGTTCAAACTTGACCTCCACTTCAGGTGGGACTTGACTTGGAAGAGAGTGCAAGTCAATGAGTTCTCCACTTTTAATCTTCTGCTTGATCACCCTTATATGCTCATCCATAGTGGATAGAGACATGGGGCCAAGTCTCCTTCCGGAGAATCCATATAGCTTCAAGAAGCTCACCCTTCTTTGTCTGTCAGCAGACTTCTTTGCATTCTTTTGAATGATGGCTCTTGACTTTGCAGCTTCTTCCCTTAGCTTCCTTTTAGTTGTCTTTCTTTCTTTGACTAGCTCAAGCTCAAGTTGCTTTAGGTACTCGAACTCAATGAAGTCATAGGACAGGGAAGAAGTGCATCTGCCTGATAGAAGCCTGTGGCACTCAGGTAGTTGATCATCTTGATCCTATCTTCTTCTTTATCTACCTGAGGTTCTTGTGGAGCCACATCTTCCTGTGCAGGACTTTCTTGAACTGGTGAGAGAGTGGGAGCATGCTTGTAAAGTCTTTTCTGTCTCTTCTCCTCTTTGAATTGGAGAAGTAGCCTTGCATCCTCTTTCTCCTTCATCTCTCTTGACACTTCCATGTCAGCCAGTTCATTTAACTCTTCTAAGGGGAGGGAGATGATTTCATCAATGTCATAGTTCCTGGTCTGTAAGTAGATAATCCTGACTGCCCTTAACTCATCATCTTGAGTATTTGGTCTGGGGGCAGCCCTGATTGCAGCTTGCATGAAGCTAGATGATCCAGTAGAACTTTCTCCCCTTAGTCTCCTTTTCCTCTCTCTCTCTTCCTCCTCAATTTCCTCAGAAGTCATTATCTTTTTCCCTTTGTCACCAACAGACCTTTGCGACTCAGGGTGGATTGAGGCTTGGCCTTCATTGCTTGGTGTAGCTTCCATGCTCTGGCCAGAGAGAGGCTGAGAAACACCTTCACCAGCAGGTGTCTCAGATGGAGTTTGGACCTCTGCAGCAGTTGGTGATGATGAGACAGGGGTCTCAGGTTCTGCCACTGGGCCTTCAGTCAAGGTTTCCCCTATGAAACTAATCTTAGGGTCCAGCTCAACATCCAGTTGACCGATGACATTGCCTGATTGCCTAAGTCTCCTTCTTAGAGTGAACTCTGCAAGGATCCTGTCTTGGATTCTTTGAGCCAGCCTGTCAGCTTGTCTTGAATTGCTTGGATTGACAAGTGGCAAGTTGACTAAATCCAGTCTTTCATAGAAGCTCAGGCTTTGGAATTGAAAAACTTCTTGTTGGCCTTGAACTCTGTGAAGTATAAGGGCTTCTGTCATCATCATACCTCCACCTTATGATGTAGTTGCCAGTTCCTTGTGGTGGAGATGAGACAGCCCTTGGTATCCCTTCCTCAAAGAGACTCCTGATGAGTGAGTCTATAGAGTCCACATTAATGTGAACTTGAGGAAGTTGCTGAGAATGCACAACAGCAAGTGAGGATGGTGAGTCCTCTATGTCCATTCTCTCTGAAGAACTCCCAGGTTCTGTGGTTGTAATAACTTTCTCCCCCTTTTTGGTAGCATCACCCACTTGCATAGGTGAGCTGGAGGATAAGTCAATCACTTCCACAGGTTCTTGTGTTCCTGGTTGAGCTCTCCTTAAAGGTCTCCAGCTAGTTTTTCCTTCAGATATGAAATCTGGAGTTGCTGATCATTGACCCTGTTTTGCAGGGTAGTCACCTGAGATTCCAAGTGACTAACCTTAGAGACTAAATAGGTGCATGTTTTTGACAATTTCTGCACCTTTAGTCTCAAATTCCCCTCATCTTCATCAGAAGAATCATTGGGGGATGAGATGATTGGACCAAAGTCCTCTCTCTCACCACCAACTTGAGTTTCTTGGCTGCTGGTTTTCCTCTGCTCACTGGCAGCCTCAGTTGAGATGCAAGTGGGCTGAGTTGCCATGGTTGAGGTCTTAATGATGTAATCACTTTCAAAAGTGAGAGCCTCTTCCATATGGACATCCTGAACAGGTTCAGAAGTGTCCACCTCAGTAGTAGGTGACTGATGTGGGATAGACTGAGGAGAGTCAGAGGTACTCATCTCTCTTTGAGTAGGGGAGGAGAAGAGAGACTCATGGTACTCACTGAATCCTAAGTCTTCATCAGTGTAAAAGGATAGGTTGGGAATTGGTTGGTTGAGATCCAAAGGCTGGGGATGGTAGCTGTCCCCTGAAGGTTGTTCACTTGAGTGTTGAGACTCAGAGTGAAGGCTTACAGGACCGTTTAAGGGCTAGTAAGCTCATCAGGGTGAGCTTGAGGAACCTCAGCCCTGATAGGTGAAGTAATGGGAGTGGTTTGCTCCTCAGGAGAAGTGGGAGCTCTAGTGTCCACTTCTTCCTGTAAGGTTGAGTATTTGGGGGCCTGCACAGACTCAATAGCCTGAGCAGGGGTTCGTTTGGATTTTCTTTGGTAGGTGAGGGTGATTTCTGGTCTTTTTAGGGGTAAGGATAAAAGAGGTGTGGGTTCAACACTAGCTTGTGTTGCTAGGTTGTCACCTTGAGCAATGAGCTCTAACATTTTTGGACTAGGGCTGTTTCTACCCCTGAGAAGCCTACAGTTGGCTTCTTCATTATTTTAAAGATGCCGGGCTTCATCTGTCCCAATTTAAGAATATTACTTGTTTCCCTCAACTGTGAGCCCAGTTCACAGTTGAGAATGTGTTGAACATATCTAGGAAACATGTAATACTCTAAGGAGTCTAAGTTTGCAAGTAAATTAGTATAAACAAATTGTGAATACCTGAACTTGACCCCCTGAACCATTCCATGAACTATAAAGGAGAGATCCTCAGGAATCTGGTCCCATCCACCATGCTTGTTTGATAAGCTGTGGATAACCACATGGAGCAGGAATTTCCATTGGGATGAGACCTTCCCTTTCCTGAAGGTCTTTACAGAGAAATCTCCCTCATAGCCCATCTGCTCAAAAGAATGATTAACAGCTTCTTTTGGGAAGGACACCTCACCTTCTTCATCATCCAGCTGCAAATGTTGGTTAATGATGGCCGGAGTGATGAAGATTGTCCTCCCTTGCACTGTGGCAGACAGTGCCTTCTCCCCATCCATAATGACCTCTTGGCAGGTCTTCCAGAATTCAAGCAAGTGATCCTCATATAGAGTAGGATCAATGGTCAGGGAGGTGAAATAGTTTGACAGAGTCAAGAATTGGCAAATCTCTGAGAAACTTGCATCTTTCTCAGAGCTTAACAGAGCAACTTGATTATGTTGCCTGTGAAGTTGCATGGAGAAATCTGGGTTGTTTCTGCGGTTAAGGTTGGCCATTTCAGAAGCTTAAGGGTGAAGAAAGGTAGAAAGCAAAGGCGGTTTAGAGAATTAGGTTAGAGGAAAAGTAGAATTGAGGAAGATAGTGGGAAAGAGGGGGAACCGTTGGGTATTTATGTGAAAAGGGATTTGAACCAAAGTTAATGAAAGAGGATAAACTTTGAAATCCGGAAGTCGGTCCCACCTCTGAAAAGGTAGTTTACTTTTGCTCAAAAAGTAGTTTTCTTGGAATTCGAAAAGCTTCCGAAGGTTATTTGTCTTCGGAAGTTTTGATTGAAAAAGCTTCCGAAGCTAAAATGGCTTCGGAAGATTTTCCTGAGAGTCTTGAAGATTTATGCTTCGGAAGAGAAATAAACCCTTGGATGCTTTGTATAGAATAAACAAAGCTTCCGAAGGTTAATTTTGCTTCGGAAGGAAAAGGTCTTAAAAATGAATAAGTGTCTGAGATAAGAATTTTAAGCTTCGGAAGATGAATTTTGACTTCTTCCGAAGGTAAAATCTCTTAGACAGTTATTTATTTTGAAGACATGTTTTTCTTCCGAAGATAAAATTTTATCTTCCGAAGTATCAAAAATTTTCAAGAATCTAAGGAAAGTCTTCAAAAAGATTTTACATCCAAAGAAACATGAGCTTATGAAAGTGATGAACTAGACAACTTAGGACACACATATTTTAAGAAGAAATAATTAGAATTAGTTTTAAGAAAAAGTCTACTCAAAGTTAATCATCCCAATAGCTGATATCAGATACTTAAATCTCTGTTCATCAAAAGCTTTTGTGAACAGATCAGCATATTGTTCATCTGTATGAACTTTGACTAGTTTAATTAATCCCTTTTTATAGTTATCTCTTATTAAATGATACCTGATGTTGATGTGTTTGGTCCTTGAGTGCTGCACAGGGTTCTCAGTGATAGAGATAGCACTATTGTTGTCTATGTGGATAGGAGTCTCTTTGAAGTTAAATCCATAGTCCAGCATCTGATTTTGAATCCAAAGCACTTGAGCACAGCAGCTTGCAGCAGCAATGTATTCAGCCTCAGCAGTTGATGCAGACACACAGGATTGTTTCTTGCATTGCCATGAGACAACCCTTCCACCAAGGAATTGACATCCCCCAGATGTAGACTTTGCAGTCATGTTGCAACCACCATAATCACTATCTGTATAGGCATACAGATTGAAATTAGGATTCTTTGGATACCATAGACCAAGTGTTGAAGCACCTTTGAGGTATCTTAAAATCCTTTTCACAGTGATTAAGTGAGACATCTTAGGGTTGGCTTGATATCTTGCACAAATACATGTAGCAAACATGATATCAGGCCTGCTAGCTGTAAGATACATAAGAGACCCAATCATAGCCCTGTATAAATGTTCATCTACACACTCCCCCTCAAGATCTGGACCAAGGGAGTGGTTTCTGGCTATGGGTGTCTTAGCAATCTTACAATCAGTCATGTTGAACCTCTTGAGTATGTCTTGAACATACTTTGACTGACTTATGAAGATGCCATCTTCAACCTGCTTCACTTGAATTCCCAGAAAGAAGTTGAGTTCTCCCATTGAACTCATCTCAAATCTGTCTTTCATCAGCTTCTCAAAGTCTTTGCAGAGCTTTGGATTAGTTGAACCAAAGATGATGTCATCTACATATACTTGAACCAGCAATAAGTCATTTCCCTGTCCTTTGATGAAGAGAGTTCCATCTATAGTACCTCTCCTGTATCCATGTTTACAAAGATACTCAGATAGTGTCTCATACCACTTCCTGGGTGCCTGATGCAGCCCATAAAGAGCTTTTCAAGCTTGCAGACATAATCAGGATGATCAGGGTCTACAAAACCAGGTGGCTGTTTGACATAAACCTCCTCATCAATCACTCCATATAAGAAAGCACACTTTACATCAAGTTGGTAGACCTTGAAGTTCTTGGATGCAGCAAATGCCAGGAATATCCTAACAGCTTCTAGTCTTGCTACAGGAGCAAAGACATCAGTGTAGTCAATCCCTTCTTCTTGTGTGTATCCTTGAACAACTAGTCTTGCCTTGTTCTTGATGATGATTCCTCTATCATCCTTCTTATTCCTAAAAACCCATTTGGTTCCAATGGTAGTTTCCCATGAGGAAGAGGACAAAGGTTCCAAACTTTCTGCCTTTTGAATTGAAGCAGCTCTTGTTGCATAGCTTCAACCCAACTTCCATCCTTTAGAGCTTCATCAACTTTCTTGGGCTCTATCTGAGATAAGAAACAAGAGTGAAGACAAACATTTGCTTCATGGGTTTGTCCTCTTGTTCTTACCCCTGTGACAACATCTCCAATGATGTTTGTGGTGGGGTGAGACTTGTGGATCCTTAGCTGAGGGATCACAGCAAGTTGCTGAGAAAGATCCAAATTTGAGAAATTTAGATCTGGTCTGGAAGATTCACCCTCCACATTATCACACTTATCAAGATTAACTTGATCCAATGAGTGTGTGACATCATTGATGTTGTCATCTATGGTATGGTTATTAGCATCAAGAAATTCCTGATCACTATCACCATCACCATTGTTGTCTTCACAAGTGAGGTGTCTTTATCTGGTTGAGAGGCCTCTGAGCTGGAATTTGAAGGCATGCCAGATGTATCAGCTGAATTTGTCATTGTTGTGCTGATAGAAACCTCATTTGCTGAAGTAGTTCCAACTGGAGCTGAAGATGTATGAGTTGAAGGTCTTCCTAGCTCAAATCTTGGATCAGGATCACCTGTATTTAAATTTTCTGCAGATCCTGAAACATGCTCACAAGATTTGTTAAAACAGTTGGTAACTAAATCAAGATCAAACAGCCAATCCGGACCAGAACCAGCTACACAAGGAGTGTGCTCATTGAAAGTCACATTGGCTGACTCTCTCAACAATTCTAGTTCTGAGATTGTATACTCTATAAGCTTTAGCTTGGGAAGAGTATCCAATGAAGTGTCCATCATCTGATTTCTCAGCAAACTTGGCAATTTGATCTTTGTAATCAGATGGTGCAGGGACATCCAAATGACCTGAGAAAACCAATGAAAGTTTCCTCTTGTGCCAGTTCATAGGAGTCTTACCATGTGTCTTAACTACTAAAACTCTGTTTTGCACATAGCAAGCAGTATTAACTGCCTCTGCCCAGAAGGTGATAGGCAGTTTAGAGTCAGACAACATAGTTCTTGCAGCTTCAATAAGTGTCCTGTTTCTCCTCTCAGCAACTCCGTTTTGCTGAGGAGTCCTGGGAGCACTATATTGTCTTGTAATACCTTTTTCATCACAAAATGTATCAAGGATTTGGTTCTTGAATTCAGTTCCTTGATCACATCTTATGGTTTTGACCTTGTGATCACATTGATTCTCAACTTTTAAGATGAAATTCTTCAGAATCTCAGGGGTTTCATCCTTAGTTCTAAGGAAGAAGACCCAAGTGAATCTTGTAAAATCATCTGTGATCACCAAACAATAAGAGGTCCTTCCTAAACTCATTACACTGGTGGGGCCAAAGAGATCCATATGTAACAAGTGTAGGGGAGTAGTGATGGAGTTCTTTCCTTAGGCTTGTGAGATACCTTGTGTTGCTTCCCTTTCAGGCATGCAACACAATGATCATCACTTGTAAACTCTTTCTTTGGCATTCCAGTTACCAGATCATGTTTAATTAATTTATTCATGTTCTTAAAGTTTACATGGCACATTCTTTTATGCCATAGGAAAGACTCATCACTATTTGCTTTAGATAGAAAGCATGAAACTTCTCCAGAGGGAGATGTTTCTTGCAAATCCATCTTGTACATGTTCCCTTTCCTGGGGGCTCTGAGCAGGATATGCTCATGAGGAATGACCACACCAGGCTTGAGAACAATGCACTCATGCTCAGTAAAGAGCATGTTATGACTCTGATCACAAAATTGGGATACACTCAGAAGATTGTACCCAAGCTCCTTAACAAAGTTTACCTTCTCAATGCTGAGCTTACCATTTGTGACCTTGCCCCTTCCAGAAATGTAACCACCTTCATCTCCTCCAAAAGCAACTGGTCCTCCATCAATTCTCTCAAAATTATGGAGTAGAGACCTATTGCCTGTCATGTGCCTGGAACAGCCACTGTCAATTATCCAGACATTCCTGTTTGTCTTGAGCTGTTCCTGCACAAAGAAAATGATTAGTTACATTTGGAAACCCAAGCCTTACTTGTCTTGGGCTCATTAAGTGTAATAGAAGGTAATGCAACAGTAATAGATCCTATGGTTGTACTATGGGGATCTTCAGCTGTTGTTGATGGAGAAACCTCAGTCATTTGGTCTTTCTTAGACTTCCACACCACCTTTGGAGTCTTGGACTTGACCTTCAAAACCTTAGAAGCTTTTGGAACTTCACAAGTTTTGATGACTGAACCTTCGGAAGAATCTACAGTCACTGCAGCAGACTTCAGTGCTTCGGAAGAACTCCTTTCTTCCGAGACCAACTTTGCTTCCGAAGGTAATTTTCCATTTACCTTCTTCTTTGATTTGGAGCTTCCGAAGGAAACAGACTTTCCTTCCGAAGCTTGAGACTTCTTGAGACTCTTTGAAGTCTTTGTTTGGTCATGTGGATGTACTTTTAGGATTGTATGGGCAATCCTTAGCAATGTGAGAAGTACTTTCACACATGACACATAACATTTTCTTCTTCAAACAAGTCTCCTTTTGAGAGCAAGACTGGCTTTGGTCACATCCCTTCTCCACCTTCATCTTGGTAGATGCTGAGACAGTTCTTTTGGGCTGTGAACTGTTCTTGGAGTTTGATGGTCCAGGCTGTGCAGCAGTGGTACACAGCAGCTCAGTCTTCTTCTTTGCACTGAGATGATTTGAACAAGAACCAAGACTCTTAGCTGAGGAGTCTTGGTTGATGTCTTCAGTCCTTACTACTTTGAAACCTGCAGAGATAAACACTTGTTTCTGCTTAGCATCAAAAGTAGCCTTGATTTCTTGAGCCTTCTTTGCTTTCCTTTTGCTCTTCCTGATCAAGTTCTTTCTTTTGGACTTGGTCATCACAGTTGATTTCTTCTCCTCAGAAGGATAGTGGCCCTTGGAAGAATCCTCTTCTTCACTCTTCTCAGAGGAATTCTTCACTATCACTTCTTCATCATCCTCACTTACAGGATCTATGAGAGGAAGCTCATCTTCACAAGTTTCACACCTAGGAGATCTTACAGACAAGATTGTGTGTGGAGGAGCTATCTCATTTGATCCCAGTCCCTGTCTATTTTGATAACAAACTTTGTTGTGCAGGGATGAGGATATCATGTTCTTGAAGGTCTCTTCTTCAAGAACACTCTTCTCTGCCTTGGCTTTGCTGATCACAAGCTCAGCCTGGCACTCAGTCAATTAGTGATGAGATCTTGGATCTGAGTTCTAAAATCTGTATGTTCATGTTTTAGTACTGAAATGGTTTTCTCCAAGTCCTCTATCTTTAACTTGTAATCATTTTTAGACTTTCTAAAATCAGATTTTAATATGTTTAATGACTCAAGATCAGATCTCATCTCTAAGTTGTAGGACCTGTATCTATTCACTTTAGCAATGCATTCAGGAGAGCAGAGATGTTCCAATACCTTGGCTTCATCATGGTCAGCCATCAGTGCTTGGTTTGGAGAAGCATCTTCCACCTGAAAGCTCCAGTCAAAGCCTCCTTCTTCAACAGCAACAGCAGCATGTTGCTTTGTCTTCTCAGCCTGAGGGGCTTTGTCAGTGTAGTTTGGTCTGGGTTGTGTTTGGCCCCCATTTGCTTTAGGTGCCTTACACTCCCTAGCAAAGTGACCCATAAGGTTACAGTTGTAACATTTAACTTTGCTTTTATCCAGCCCAAACTTACCACTGGTAGCATTGCTTGGAAATCTTCTTCCTGTCCTCTTGTAGAACTTCTTGGCTCTGTGAGTGAGGAGAGCCATCTTCTGAACTATCTCCATGTATTCCAGATCATCTGGATGGATACAGTCCAGGTCTTCAAGAGTGAAGAGATAATTCCCACAGCTTTCATCAGTAGACACAAAGGCTTGAGAAGAACTTGTCTCTTGGAATGGGCTTCCTTGAGTAAAGTTCTCCCTTGGTGTCTCCGGGAAGGTGATGAAAGGACCCTTTTGTGAGTTGTCAGGGTAGCATATGAGATGATGTTGGGGTTCTATGCTGTCCCTTTCAACCACATGAAGGGCTGAACCCATTTGATTGTTGGAGTTGCCAGATGAACCTTGCATGTTCATCTCCATCTGGTATCCACTGAGAATCCCATACAACTCTATAAGAGTAAGAGTCTTAAGGTTCTCAGTCCTCTTGATCACCACACAATAGTGTGTCCATTGCCTAGGAAGTGAGGACATGAACTTCCTTACAATGTCCCTGTTCTCAAGAGGAACTCCTCCATCCACTAGGGTATCCACAATCTCAACATACCTGAAGTATTGTTGGGTCATGGTTTCACCTGCTTTGAAGGTGAAATTCTCAAACTGCTGCTTCAGAAGATCTTTCTTGTTCTCCTTGGCTTCAGAGGAGCCTTCATACATCAGCTTCAGTGCATCCCACAGCTGTTTGGCTGTCTTGCACTTCTTAAAACCTATGTATACAGAGTTTGGGAGAGCAGTCTGAAGAGCAGTCATGGCCTTCCTGTCAATCTCTACTCTTTTTCTATCTTCATCTGAGTAGTTGGCCACATCTTTAGGAATCATACCAGCACCAGTAGCAGAGGGGGTGCTGGGTATGAAAGGTCCATTCTCAACAGATTCCCACATTCTTGAATCAAGAGACCTGATGAAGCCTTCCATCCTCATGCACCAGGTGTCAAAATCATCAAGAGTGATCAGTGGGGATTTGTTCATGGTTCCAGTCTCCATATCAGTCTTTGAGATGGAAGCCATTTGAAGAGTTTAGTTTTTGTGTGTGTGAGGGATCTTAAGATGGTTAGATCTTATATCAAGAGCCTGGAAAGCTCTGATACCAATTGCAGGACCGTTTAAGGGCTTAAACACAATTACAACACAACAACACAATGAGGAGACTAACTAAACTTTAATCAAACAGTGAACTGGGTTAACCAAAGTGATACAAAGAACACAAGTAAAGCAAGAGACAGAACAAGAGAGTATGGGTTTCAAGGAGGCAGTATATTGCTTTCTCAAGTTCTTTTATAAGTGTTACAAAGCATAGAGAAAGATACAAGAACTTGAAATACTTATACTACAACCTACAGCCGGCTATACTTTGAAAACCAGCTGGATACAATTGACTAGACACTAACAAAATCAATTGTAGGATCAAAAGGCATATCTGCCTTTTGACCTTGTGACTATGACATGCCATAGCTCACATCCTTATACATTACAAAAAGGATAAAGTACATAAAGTGGAAAGTTACAGACTCAAGACCTCAATGTACAGTTACCAAAAGCATGAACCTTTTCACCAACTCATGTAAGTTGGTGACTTTACAGAGATGCAGCGGAAAAGGTGCTTTATGGAACAGTACATTAGATAAAGCATGTGTACTAAAAGTCTTCGGAAGAAATCTGTCTTCATAGGTTGAAGCTTCGGAAGACTTTGTCTCTGAAGCTTCGGAAGACTTCATGTTTGGCTTCGGAAGATATTGGTCTTGGCTTCGGAAGATTTTACACTTAGAGTATTTTCTAATGCATTGTGTAAAACTTCCGAAGCATTCTTCACTTCAGTACTTAGTGCATGTTGCTGAGACACTTAGGATGTTTTGGGTTGCATCAGACTTCAGGAATCCTTATAGTTATGAATTAAGCAAGTTTATAGAACACATATAGCTACAATCAAACCTCGACCAAGATTAAGATTACAAGTTTATAACGATTGGCTAAGTGTACTTGGTTCCCATGATGAACAAGTCATACGTCATCTGGAGCCTGCAATACATCGGCTTTAGCACGAAATATGCTAGTCACGCCCATAGATTTGTGACGTCGCTAGGCTAGCAATAGTTAATGATTGTCAACATATAATGTATCTCATATAACACTCACAATAATACCAATAACCATGATAAAAAGTAAAGATGAATTGCATGTGCGTTTATAAGTATCAAGATGTTTACAAGTGTAAGTTTATAAGGTTAAAATGTTTCACCCCAAAAGGTGTGAAATAAAGTAAAAAGAGGCATGAAGAAACTCACATGATATATATAAGGTGATGATAAGAATTTAAACGAGACTCCAACGATTTCTTTTACAAGTTACCTAAACGTATTGATTCTAAGTTTAAGTTCAATAATGAGATTAACAATTAGACGTGAACTAGGGTTTCAATTGGATGGAGGTTTAAATAATTATATAAAATAATGAATCCATTATGTTTTGGTTCAATAAAGATGGAACAAATCAATTAAGATTAAGAATGATAAAGAATGATTCACTAATTTAATTTATTGCCTTAATGAAGATTAAGTATAATATGTGAAAAGAAATAATTAATTTAATAATTAATTATTTAAAATTTGATAAAGAGAATTAATTGAATACTTATTTAAATGACTTTAAAATTATTTAAAATCATTTTATAAAGTTTTGAACTTTTAAATGATTTATTATAAAGGTCTTATAATACAAAACCTTAAAAATAAGAATAAAAGTATTATTGTTTTATAAGTTTCAAGAATTTAAATAAAAGTTTAAGGAATAAATTTATTAACTATTTAAGATATAACATGGTTAAATAAATCATTGAATAATTAATTATTTAAATAATTTCTTAAATAATCATTTGTATAATTACCTATTTAAAGTATTTGTAATATGTAAGTTAAAAGTGTTTTTGAAATAATCCAAATTTGAGCTATAATATATTTATAACATATAATGACTAAATAATATTTTTATAACTTTTTTACTCTTTAAAAATAATTAAATTAAAGAATTATAAGTTTTAAAACCTTTAAAAAAATAACTTAATAATTTCATAAATGTTTTATTTAACAAAATAATTTTTTTAAGATTTCTGAATATAATAATAATTTTCTGAATAAAAAATGTAAGAAATCAATTAAACAAAAAGGTTGGCTGAGGCCCGGTTCGAACCCGGGACCTCCTACCTATGGAAGTAGTGTTGTAACCGCTAGGCCAAAGCCCAGAACTTCTTTTAAAATACAAATTAATTAATAAAAATCATACTTCAAATAGTCCCCTAAATCAACATGAATCCTAGTTTGATCTTGATCCAAATTGAACATCAATTCGTTATTGTTGATAAAATCAAACATAGGGCTTTTGTTTTCCACTTAAAATCAAGTACAATGATATGTTTAATCACCTGGTTTTGTTCTAGATAGATGGTGATGAAGATAGGAACGATCGCGGGTGTGATAGATCCTGTTCAAGACTATTGCTTTGATTATAATCCAATTGGTTTGTTGTGAAGCTTCCTCAAATGATTGAACAATAACCCTCTACCAATTGCAACATATGTTGCTCAGATAGGTCTTTCAATAGAGTTGCAGGTCGATGATGAAGGTGGTAATCGATTTCAATGTTTGTGTATATTTGGAATGAAATTGAGTGTCAATATAGTTAAATCGTATTGATTCAAGTGTTTGCCCTCAATCATAAAGGTATGATTTGATCAGTTTCGAATCGAACGAGTTCATATTTTGGTTGCAATTATCGGTTTCGAGTGCACAGCCTTAATCAACCAAATTAATTCGATTAACACAGACTTTATGTTCGAAACTGATGTGCATTTGATATGGAACGGTTATTTGAAATAAAATTGACTATTGCGAGTGTTTTCAAGGTCGCCGGACTTGCGGACGGAGGTTTGGCCGGAAAATCGGGGATGGGGGCGGGGGGTTTGGGTTGTTTTAGTCAATTTACAATTTTGGTCCCTCCATTTTGATAGTTATTATTTTATGTCTAATCTTTGGAAATAAAGTTTCAAAAATTACAAATTTGGAACCCAAAGTTTATAACTCAACATGTAACTAGTTACTCAAATTATTTACTTAACAACTTTATAAAGATTTTAAATCTTGTATTTTTTATAAATTAATTGTTAAGATGATTTAAACCTTGTAATTGATAATAGTCTTTATAGCCCTTTATAAATCTTAAAAAAAATTATACAATTTTATTATTTATTATAACTTTAATTAAGACCATAATTAAGAATAAGCTCTATTAATGTTTATAAAACGTGTGAACTGAATTGTTTGAAATTAAATGGTTTAATTCTTATAATCATTTATGAAACCTTATAAGTTTTGCAATAAATTTCACTACATAAATTATAAAATTAAAATTGAATTTAAATGGTATACTCTATGTATTTGAAAGATTAAAACAACTTAAATAGCTAACTTATGACTTTGCTTTCTAAAATTGACAAACATGTTCGGGTCATATTTTCAAAATGGGTAGATGTTACAGTCTCATTGTATATAAAATTTAAATTGAATATAAATGGTATACTCATTGTATTTGAAAGATTAAAACAACTTAAATAGCTAACTTATGACTTTGCTTTCTAAAATTGACAAACGGGTTCGGGACATATTTTCAAAATGGGCAGATGTTATAGTCTCCCCTACTTTAAGAAATTTCATCCCGAAATTTAATCACGAGAGAACTAATTTCAAGGAGATGAGAAGACTTGGATTTCATTATGATGTTTTACTATGCTTAAGTTTCTTAAATTTCATAATTCATGATTTCATGTGTTTCTTAGCTAAGGGTACAAGATTATTAATTTAAAATTTTAAGTGATATGCTTTTGTATTTCAAACGGTTCAAGACGATTAAGAATGTTTTGTCATGAGGGAAGAACCAAGCATTAGTTCGATACGAGACTCGGCTTAACGAACAGGAGAAATATTTTTAAGACACTTTCGGATGGGATACGAATTCATAGGAGCTTCTCAAAGCAAAAGACTTCGACATGATTCTTAGATGATCGATTCTTGTTTACTATATAATTGAGATTTCAAAATTACATTAGTTTATAATTTGATACGTGTGACATCCGTCACTTTAAGGTCCGTCAATTAACGTGATTGTCAGTTATCTATTCTTTGATCGGTCATTCCTCATCTTTATTTGACTCTTTATGTGGATATCATGTGTGCTCTATTATCGTTGTGTGTGCATTCGTTATAACCTTATGTTAACCTTAAAAAGACTTTTAAAACTTTCATTTTTGAAACCGTCAAATATATCATTTTATAAATATATTAAATGTTTTTAATATAACCATTTCTTAAGTCATAACAACATTAAATGAACTTTTACAATTATAATAAAACATCTAATAAAGTCGTTTTTCAACCGAACCAAATTTGGGAAATCTCGGGGGTTAAGGGCAGGGACTAAACTTGTAATTTTGCAAACTTGGGCTGGGTATAAATACCCTCTTACCAGCCCTAGAAACCCATTTCACCATCTTCTTCATCTTCATCCTCTACACACACAAAATCACCATTCTAGCACCAAATCCAACCCGAGAGGTCTTGTGTTCTTCGTCTTGACACCGTCTACAGCTTAGACTACCCCTTTCTAGCAGGTAGTTGTCTTTGGTTGTCCGTTTTCTAGCCATTTCACGGCTGTCCAAAACTAGGGTTTCGGGTGTTCGGGTTCAACCCGAACACACAAGGTCGTATGGGTGCGTGTGAGGTCTCTCTGCTTGTGTTTCACGTTTGTGTATGTTTGTTGAGTGTTTCTGGAAGTCCTTGTGGTGTAAAACCCATGTTTAGAGCAGCTCGGGGGCTGCTCACCCCGACCACAGTCGCGATTCTGCAGATCAGGAGACTGGGTCATCCATGCGATTGAGCCGTGCGACTGAGTGGGTCGTGCGACTGAATCATGCGTTTGAGTCAATCGCGCGACTAAGTTGTGCGACTAGGCATGTCGTGCGACTGAGTTGTGCGACTGAGTGTCTGTATGCGATTGAGTCATGCGTGCGAATGAGTGTATGCGATTGAGTCCTGCGATTGAGTGATTGTGTGCGATTGAGTCAGGTGACCGACTGAATGTGTGCGAATGTGCATGATTCGCACGACTGGAGTCCAATCGCACGAATGGAGGTTCAATCGTACGAAAGTAGCTAATTCGCACGATTGAAGGTTGATTCGTGCGTATGGAAGTTGAGTCGTGCGATTGGGTGTTGTGTGGTACGACTGAATGCCAGTCATACGAATGAAGGCTCAATCGTACGAATGAAGCTGATTCGCACGATTGAGGGTTGATTCGCACGAATGGAGGTTGAGTCGTGCGTCTGCCTTGTTATGCGACTGAAGTTGTTGAGTTTGATTCCTTGTGCGTGGTGTGAGTATGTCATGTGATGTTGAGGTAACATTAACACAATAATGCCATTGTTCGGCCACAAAGATTAAAGTCAACGCGAGAAAGGGCACACATACTATTTTGAACAAATTTAAACCAACGCTTTACAACGAACAATTGACTTATAACTATTGACACTTATCCAATGCTTCTTCAATAACAACGAGACTCTTACTTAAACATCATCATTAATGGCGACAATGTCTTGTACTTGGATCTACATAAGATCTAGTACGTGTGTCAGTCTGTGTGTGTTATACGCGACCCAGCCGATACGACCCGAACCGACCCATCATTATTGTGCGCTTATATATACATCATATCATTAATGCTATACAATAACTGTCAATAGGTGTTTGACTGTTTATTTGCATTCAACATTTGGGATACATCGATCATACATACTTACCACCTAACAAGTGAGTTTCGTGGCCCCTTTTTACGCTTATACAATATTTCAATCATTTACAACTTGGGGGAAAAGTATGCTTACACACTTTCAATGCTGTACAACTTACATACATTTTACATACAAGGAATCAACGTGATACTGTGTTGCAAGTACTAATTGATACATGCTTGGGTCTGCTGTGTGGTTCTATCTTTGCAACTATTTGATTCCAGTGTGGGAACCGACGGTTAGGTATTGGTAGTACTACTGGGTTGACACCCCCCACCCTCGTTCGATGGTATACTAGTTGGTACCGTCAGTGGCCAGGAACAGGCCCTTGGGTGAATATATGCCGACAATTTCTTTGTGTACGTCGCTAGGTTTGGTTGCAAAGCTCATGTCATGTGATATTTACTTGTGTATATAACTGTATTCACGGTATTCCGCAACGCTTACATTATACAACATCACTTACATTTTTATTACATAAACCTGCGAGCTCACCAACAATTATGTTGACCGTTTTAAGCATATCTTTTCAGGTGATCAATCAAGTCCAGGAATCTAGGTGTGCTGCCTTAGTGGAGACCCTAGGATGCATTTTTGGGACTTAACATGTTATGATAAACAATCTTTTGAACAATGTTAACGCTTGTAAACAATTATCATCGTTTGAAACTTGTTCCCGGGTTGTGGGAATTAACATTTACAATTTCATCTTTATGTGTATATGTGTTATCTTTATCATGTTGCTTATGGCTATGTTGTCGTGAACATTGACTAAACACGACACAAGCCCCCTTGTTGTCGGGTGTCGTCATGACACGCTTGTCATCATTTATTTATATTGCATCTCTATCGCTTACCATGTGTTATGACGATCCCGGTCTCGTGACATCCCCGTGTTTCCGCTTTTAGCGGGGGTGTGACAGATTGGTATCAGAGCCATTGGTTATAGAGAATTAGGCAATACGCTTGACCTAGACTATAACCTAGGAACCTTCATGTAGATTTGCATGCTAGGACTCTGTATGCATATTATATCTCGTGTATGTGTTCCTCGCCGCTTGATTTGTTCATCTATTTGTTATGTGATCTTTCCACCCTATGAGAGAGCCCTTGTGCTCACTCTTTTATGGGGATACTTCTATTGAATCTTCCGTTCCCTCTGCGCGCCGAGTTAGTTTATCAGATCTGGGTATTAAACCCGAAGAGATCTACACAGATCATGCTATTGCGCTTGACCTTGGACATTGAGATTAAACCTGAGGATGCCTTGTCTGAAACCTCGAAAGAGGAAGGAATTAGACAACCTCCGCTAGACTAAACGTGATTGTATGCATGGACTTACAACTGTTGTGATGGATTATCATTGAGACAATATCAATTCATGGTGTGTGAACTGCACGAATTGCATGTGATGTGTGATGACAATAAGTAGGATATTGACATGGAAATAATGGACTTGATGAGTGTTATGGATATACACTTTCAATTGATTTAAGCTTATGTGTTTACTTTTCTATGATTAGAACATGCCGCCTCGAAGAGTTACCCGTAGCAATAGTGGCGGGAGTGAAGCCCCAAGGGGCAGAGGCCGAGGCAGAGGCAGAGCACCAAGAACAAACGATGCTCCTGCCAGTAACAGTCCAGGAACAGGGAACGCTGACATGGCAGCCCTGATCGCTCAGCAATTGGCCGCGCTCATTCCTACTATTGTGGCCCAAGTGAGCGACGCACTCAAACAACACCACCCTCACGGGGATGGTGGCAAAGATGATGGAGCCCGAGGTGGGATCGAAACTGAGACGGGAAACGGAAACCCGACCGGAAACGAGAGCAACCAGGAAACCGGAAATGGTGGTACTGCCGGTATTAAGACTGGGGTGGTTAATGCTCGTCGGGGATGTTCGTACAAGGAGTTTGTGGCTTGTAAGCCGAGGGAATTTGATGGGAAAGGTGGGGCGATAGCCCTAACCAGGTGGTTGGAAAAGATGGAGGCAGTGATCGACATCAGTGAGTGCCTCGACAGTCAAAGGATCAAGTATGCCACTTGTTCTCTACAGGGTAAGGCCCTAACCTGGTGGAACACCCAGGTTCAAGCTAGAGGAAGAGAATCTGCGATGCAGATGTCATGGGATGAATTCAAAGCCTTGATCACCGAGGAATACTGCCCTCTCAACGAGATGCAGAAGTTAGAGCATGAGTTCTGGAATCATGCCATGGTGGGGGCAGGGCATGCAGCTTACACTGATCGTTTTCATGAGCTTGCAAGATTGGTTCCGCATCTGGTTACGCCGGAATCAAAGAGGATCGAGAGGTACATTTGGGGACTCGCGCCTCAAATTAGAGCTATGGTCACAGCAACCGCTCCTCCTACTATTCAGAGCGCAATTCTGAAAGCTGGCGCTTTGACTGATGAGATGGTTAGAACTGGGGTTTTGGGCAGAGGAGCATAGAAGAGGAAAGATGTTGGGGAATTGAGCCGGTCGAGTGCCGGAAAGTTTGAGAAGAGGGTCAAGACGACCAGGAATTTTGCGGCCGTGTCTCAGGCCAGGAGAGAGTATGTGGGGCCGCACCCCAAATGTGACAGGTGCATTTATCATCATCCCCTAGGGACGCAGTGCCAGGTGTGCGCTAACTGTAGGCGCCCGGGTCATTTGGCAAGAGATTGCAGAACTGCGCCGAATCTTGTAGCACCCGTCAACGCGGTTAACCCCGCCGGGAATGCAAGGGCTTGCTTTGAGTGTGGGAGCCCCGATCACTACAGGAATATGTGCCCCAGGCTGAATCGGGCACCGGGTCAGCAACGAAACAACCAGCAGCAGGTGATGGCTATCGCTGGGAATCGAGGCCCGACTACTCAGGGGAATACGGCTCGGGGACGTGCATTCGTCATTGGAGCCAATGATGCTCGTCAGGACCCGAATGTTGTCACGGGTACGCACTTACTCAATCATCACTTCGCATCTATATTATTTGATACTGGAGCAGACAATAGTTTTATATCTGCCGAGTTCGTGCAATTGCTTGATTTGAGTCCTAGTAGGCTAGAAACTAGCTACTCTGTAGAAATGGCCAATGGTAGGGTTGTTCAGGCCGATGAGATTATTAGGAAGTGTTCGTTAACGCTGGAGGATCATGCCTTTGATATAGATTTGATACCCTTCGAGTTAGGAAGCTTCGATGTGATTGTGGGTATGGATTGGTTATCGCAAAATGGAGCAGAGATTGTCTGTCGGGACAAAGTCGTACGTATCCCTATGCCAAACGGGGAAGTACTTAAGGTTCAAGGAGAACGACCGGGTAAGAACTTAAAGCTTATTTCCTGCATGAAAGCACGCCAGAGCTTACGAAAGCAGTGCTACGCTTTTCTGGCTCATGTAGTTGAAAAGAAAGACGAAGAAAGGAAACTGGCGGACATTCCAGTGGTACGGGATTACCCAGAAGTATTTCCAGATGACTTGTCTGGTTTACCTCCTCCACGACAGGTGGAATTCCGTATTGAGTTGGTTCCTGGAGCTACACCGGTAGCAAAAACGCCATATCGACTAGCGCCATCCGAGATGCAAGAGTTGTCTAGTCAGTTACAGGAACTACTGGAGAAGGGTTTTATTCGACCGAGTCATTCACCGTGGGGAGCGCCGGTACTATTTGTCAAGAAGAAGGATGGATCGTTCCGCATGTGCATCGATTACCGTGAACTGAACAAGTTGACGGTGAAGAACCAATATCCTCTCCCTAGGATCGACGATCTATTTGATCAGCTGCAAGGAGCTTCGTATTTTTCAAAGATCGATCTTCGTTCTGGTTATCATCAGCTAAGGGTTTTCGAGGACGACATACCGAAGACTGCGTTCAGGACTCGTTATGGGCACTATGACTTCTTGGTCATGCCGTTCGGATTGACCAACGCACCAGCTGTGTTCATGGATCTAATGAATCGGGTGTGCAAACCTTACTTGGATAAGTTTGTGATCGTGTTCATTGACGATATACTTATCTACTCCCGATCACAAGAGGATCATGTAGAACATCTTCGGGCAATTCTGGAGCTGCTACGAGAAGAGAAACTTTTCGGCCAATTCTCAAAGTGCGAGTTTTGGTTGCGGGAAGTGAAGTTTTTGGGTCATGTGGTCAATGAGGACGGGATTCACGTAGATCCCGGCAAGATCGAAGCAGTGAAGAAATGGGATACGCCCCAGACACCATCAGAGATACGACAATTCTTGGGATTGGCCGGTTATTATCGTCGCTTCATCGCGAACTTTTCAAAGATCGCGCAATCGTTGACCCTGCTTACTCAGAAAGACAAGAAGTTTGACTGGGGATATGCACAAGAACAAGCGTTCCAAACGTTGAAAGAGAAGTTGTGCAACGCGCCAATATTGTCTCTCCCAAACGGAACAGATGATTTTGTGGTTTACTGCGACGCGTTACATCAAGGATTGGGATGTGTATTGATGCAGAAGGATAAGGTGATTGCCTACGCTTCGCGACAGCTTAAAGTGCACGAAAAGAACTACACCACTCACGATCTTGAGTTGGGCGTTGTAGTATTTGCACTCAAAATTTGGAGGCATTACCTGTATGGCACCAAATGCATCATCTTCACTGATCATAAGAGCCTTCAACATATTCTGGATCAGAAGGAACTTAATATGCGCCAACGACGTTGGGTAGAGCTACTCAGTGACTACGATTGTGAAATCCGGTATCATCCGGGGAAAGCTAACGTGGTGGCTGATGCTTTCAGCCGCAAAGAACGTGTGAAACCACTACGTGCACGAGCGTTGGGATTGACCATCCAAACCAACTTGAAAGCTCAGATCCAAATTGCACAAAGTGAGGCGTTGAAAGAAGAAAACCTTGCGGGAGAAGAATTCCGGGGGTTAGATAAACAGATGATATGAAAGGATGACGGTATTCAGTACTTTATGGATCGCATATGGGTACCCAAATGGGGAGGTGTTCGAACCTTAGTCATGGATGAAGCCCACAAGACACGAAATTCTATTCATCCTGGTGCAGACAAGATGTATCATGATCTTAAGGATCTGTACTGGGGGCCAGGCATGAAGAAAGACATTGCCTTATACGTCAGCCAATGCTTGACGTGTTCGAAAGTCAAAGCTGAACATCAGAAACCATCGGGATTATTACAGCAACCTGAAATTCCCGACTGGAAATGGGAGAACATAGCTATGGATTTCATTACCAAACTCCCTAGAACAAGCAGCTGTCATGACTCGATATGGGTCATTGTTGATCGAATGACAAAGTCAGCACATTTCTTGCCTATCCGAGAAGACTACAAGATGGATAAGTTGGCGAGATTGTACATTAAAGAAGTCGTGACACGGCACGGGGTGCCGGTGTCAATCATATCCGACCGTGATAGCCGATTCACTTCATGTTTTTGGCAGACACTACAGAAAACGATGGGCACTCGGTTAGACATGAGTACAGCCTATCACCCTTAGACAGATGGCCAAAGTGAACGAACTCTACAGACGCTAGAAGACATGTTAAGAGCGTGTGTAATCGATTTTGGTGGTAGTTGGGATGCTCATCTACCGTTGATTGAGTTCTCCTACAACAACAGCTACCATACAAGCATTGGATGTGCTCCCTTTGAAGCGTTGTATGGAAGGAAATGCAGATCTCCCGTTTGTTGGGCCGAGATTGGTGAAAGTCAACTAACAGGCCCAGAGATCATCCAAGAAACAACAGACAAGATTTTCCAAATCAAAGATCGACTAAAAGCCGCGCGAGATCGCCAAAAGAGCTATGCCGACAATCGTCGGAAGCCTCTAGAATTCAATGTTGGGGATCGTGTGTTACTCAAAGTTTCCCCTTGGAAAGGAGTCGTTCGATTCGGAAAGAAAGGGAAGTTAGCCCCAAGATACGTTGGACCATTTGAGATCACTGAGAGAATCGGTCCAGTGGCTTACCGGTTAAGGTTGCCACAAGAGCTTAGCGGTGTGCATGATACATTTCACGTGTCAAACCTCAAGAAATATTTGGCCGATTAATCCCTTCACGTGCCGATCGAGGAAATCAAGATTGATGACAAGCTTCATTTTGTTGAGGAACCCATTGAGATCATGGATCGAAAGGTCAAGCAACTGAAGCGCAGTAGGATACCTATTGTGCGCGTAAGGTGGAATTCAAAACGAGGGCCAGAGTTTACATGGGAACGTGAAGATCAGATGAAACTCAAATATCCACATCTTTTCGAGGATGACGCTCTTGGACCTAACTCCAGCTAAATTTCGGGACGAAATTCTCTCAACTGGGGGATACTGTGACATCCGTCACCTTAAGGTCCGTCAATTAACGTGATTGTCCGTTATCTATTCTTTGATCGGTCATTCCTCATCTTTATTTGACTCTTTATGTGGATATCATGTGTGCTCCATTATCGTTGTGTGTGCATTCGTTATAACCTTATGTTAACCTTAAAAAGACTTTTAAAACTTTCATTTTTGAAACCGTCAAATATATCATTTTATAAATATATTAAATGTTTTTAATATAACCATTTCTTAAGTCATAACAACATTAAATGAACTTTTACAATTATAATAAAACATCTAATAAAGTCGTTTTTCAACCGAACCAAATTTGGGAAATCTCGGGGGTTAAGTTCAGGGACTAAACTTGTAATTTTGCAAACTTGGGCTGGGTATAAATACCCTCTTACCAGCCCTAGAAACCCATTTCACCATCTTCTTCATCTTCATCCTCTACACACACAAAATCACCATTCTAGCACCAAATCCAACCCGAGAGGTCTTGTTTTCTTCGTCTTGACACCGTCTACAGCTTAGACTACCCCTTTCTAGCAGGTAGTTGTCTTTGGTTGTCCGTTTTCTAGCCATTTCACGGCTGTCCAAAACTAGGGTTTCGGGTGTTCGGGTTCAACCCGAACACACAAGGTCGTATGGGTGCGTGTGAGGTCTCTCTGCTTGTGTTTCATGTTTGTGTATGTTTGTTGAGTGTTTCTGGAAGTCCTTGTGGTGTAAAACCCGTGTTTAGAGCAGCTCGGGGGCTGCTCACCCCGACCACAGTCGCGATTCTGCAGATCAGGCGACTGGGTCATCCATGCGATTGAGCCGTGCGACTGAGTGGGTCGTGCGACTGAATCATGCGTTTGAGTCAATCGTGTGACTGAGTTGTGCGACTAGGCATGTCGTGCGACTGAGTTGTGCGACTAAGTGTCTGTATGCGATTGAGTCATGCGTGCGAATGAGTGTATGCGATTGAGTCCTGCGATTGAGTGATTGTGTGCGATTGAGTCAGGTGACCGACTGAATGTGTGCGAATGTGCATGATACGCACGACTGGAGTCCAATCGCACGAATGGAGGTTCAATCGTACGAAAGTAGCTAATTTGCACGATTGAAGGTTGATTCGTGCGTATGGAAGTTGAGTCGTGCGATTGGGTGTTGTGTGGTACGACTGAATGCCAGTCATACGAATGAAGGCTCAATCGTACGAATGAAGCTGATTCGCACGATTGAGGGTTGATTCGCACGAATGGAGGTTGAGTCGTGCGTCTGGCCTTGTTATGCGACTGAAGTTGTTGAGTTTGATCCCTTGTGCGTGGTGTGAGTATGTCGTGTGATGTTGAGGTAACATTAACACAATAATGCCATTGTTTGGCCACAAAGATTAAAGTCAACACGAGAAAGGGCACACATACTATTTTGAACAAATTTAAACCAACGCTTTACAACGAACAATTGACTTATAACTATTGACACTTATCCAATTCTTCTTCAATAACAACGAGACTCTTACTTAAACATCATCATTAATGGCGACAATGTCTTGTACTTGGATCTACATAAGATCTAGTACGTGTGTCAGTCTGTGTGTGTTACGCGACCCAGCCGATACGACCCGAACCGACCCATCATTATTGGGCGCTTATATATACATCATATCATTAATGCTATACAATAACTGTCAATAGGTGTTTGACTGTTTATTTGCATTCAACATTTGGGATACATCGATCATACATACTTACCACCTAACAAGTGAGTTTCGTGGCCCCTTTTTACGCTTATACAATATTTCAATCATTTACAACTTGGGGGAAAAGTATGCTTACACACTTTCAATGCTGTACAACTTACATACATTTTACATACAAGGAATCAACGTGATACTGTGTTGCAAGTACTATTTGATACATGCTTGGGTCTGCTGTGTGGTTCTATCTTTGCAACTATTTAATTCCAGTGTGGGAACCGACGGTTAGGTATCGGTAGTACTACTGGGTTGACACCCCCCACCCTCGTTCGATGGTATACTAGTTGGTACCGTTAGTGGCCAGGAACGGGCCCTTGGGTGAATATATGCCGACAATTTCTTTGTGTACGTCGCTAGGTTTGGTTGCAAAGCTCATGTCATGTGATATTTACTTGTGTATATAACTGTATTCACGGTATTCCGCAACGCTTACATTATACAGCATCACTTACATTTTTATTACATAAACCTGCGAGCTCACCCACAATTATGTTGACCGTTTTAAGCATATCTTTTCAGGTGATCAATCAAGTCCAGGAATCTAGGTGTGCTGCTTTAGTGGAGACCCTAGGATGCATTTTTGGGACTTAACATGTTATGATAAACAATCTTTTGAACAATGTTAACGCTTGTAAACAATTATCATCGTTTGAAACTTGTTCCCGGGTTGTGGGAATTACATTTACAATTTCATCTTTATGTGTATATGTGTTATCTTTATCATGTTGCTTATGGCTATGTTGTCGTGAACATTGACTAAACACGACACAAGCCCCCTTGTTGTCGGGTGTCGTCATGACACGCTTGTCATCATTTATTTATATTGCATCTCTATCGCTTACCATGTGTTATGACGATCCCGGTCTCGTTACATCCCCGTGTTTCTGCTTTTAGCGGGGGTGTGACAATACGCGAATCGTGTTTTGTTAATATTAATGGATCAGTTGGAATACGAGTATCATTGTAATGAAGTTTCAGAATAAGTGCGGGTTTGAGGGGAGGACATTCAAAAAGATTATTAAGGGTCGTTATGAGAAATGGGGTAATGAGTTTTAAGTTCTAAGAAGACAAGATCAATGATAAGACGATTCAAAATAACAAGATGTTTTGATTGTAACGTTTGGTTTACAACCAAAGCACTACATTTGCTTATCAAAGTATTAGGTCAACTATAACCTTAATGAAGACATGCGTACCTATAAGCGGACACTCACCCCAAGGGTTCCCAGGTAAGGTAAACGGATCCATCGGTTGATTTGGATTTATATGAATACCTTGCCTAGGCAGAACACCTCGAGGTACAGGCATCACGCTCTTCCAGCATTACATGTTTCAAGTTGTAGGACACAGACTTTGACGAGACTTGAAACCACGAATAACGATTCAAAGCTCATTTTGAAACCATTTGATCTAGGCACATAATGCCTTAGAATATGATTTAAGATTTATGTGTGAATTGATAAGTTTCAAAGTATAAGAATAAGCACATAAGGCATATAATCACATAATCAAGTATAAACATATAAGGCACATAAAATTCTATCTAAGCATATAAGATACATGAGAGGACTCATGTGTAAGGGTACTTAGTTATAGTCTAGGTCATTTCATTTATAATAACCTAATTCCCAATAACCATGGCTCTGATACCAATCTGTCACACAACGACCGACGGCGGAATCATCGGGGCGGACGAATGTGAAACGATTGTTCATAGCACATGGAACTAAATAAGTTGGAATAATATTAAATAACATTTTTCATTGAACAATACAACACAATTAAGTCTTTGCAATACAACAAAGATATAAACAACAACATAAGGTTTTCAATTAAACTAAGTCCAAGTCCTATATGAGCAAGAAGAGTTCTTCAAGTAGCAGTCCTGAAACATGTTAAAAATAAAGGATCAACTTTGAAGGTTGGTGAGTTTCCATGGGTTAAACAAACATATATATATATATATATATATATATATATATATATATATATATATATATATATATATATATATATATATATATATATATATATATATATATATACATATATATATATATATATATATATATATATATATATATATATATATATATATATATATATATATATATATATATATATATATAAAGATTTACAAGTAGCAATTCATGTCAATGATTATGAATTATGCAAGTTTATAGAACACATGTAGCTACAATCAAACCTCGACCAAGATTAAGATTACAAGTTTATAACGATTGGCTAAGTGTACTTGGTTCCCTGGCAAACCTACTTGGTTAATCCAAGTACACTTAGCTAATCGTTTAATCTCGTCATCTTGTAATCTTGTAATCTGTCAAGGTTTGATTGTTACATTTGTCATACATCACTAGTTACTTTGCTCACTAACCTATGACATGAATTGCCATCTTTTATATATATGTATGTATGAAAACTATGGACAACTCACCAATGTTATGTTGACCCTTTTATTTTAACTTGTTTCAGGAAATGATAACGCTTAGCTTGTTTTGGATGATTGTTGCAAACTAGGGTTGGACCTAGCTTAATAATCAAAAGGATGTTTATAACATCTTTAACTTTGCTAGTTTTAACAGAGTTAGAAGATGGAGTCTCATTTTGAGTTTTAGACATTTGAGGTTTAGGAGGAGACTGTGGTTGTGGTTGAGTTGAGTAGATAGGTGCACTTGTGAAAAATCCTACTCCCACAAACAAGTCACCCTCATCTCCTGGAGTAGTTTCATCCTTGGCAAGAAATGCATTCTCCATAGTATTTGCTGAAGAAGCAACATACTTGTACTAAGAAGTGGATGCAGCTTTGTCATTATTCCTTGAACTCTCATCAATTTCCACTGATTCAATATTTGCAATTAGAAGATCAAGGTCCATGGGAAACTTTTCAGTATGCTTTAACAATGTCATTATTTGTTTCCATGAAGATGGAAAAGCATTTTGAAGTCTATCATTCAGGTCTTTAAGATCATTCTTAATGCCTACAGTTGACATATCTGTTGTAAGTTGAACAAATCTATTCATCATTTAGTTTATGGTTTCTCCAAACAAATGTTCAAACAGCTCAAGTTGCCTTTTCAGTTTCTGCCTATTAAGAGCTTGAATCTCTTTACCTCCTTCACAGATGATTTTCAAGGCTTTGTACATAGTGTACCCAGGTTGATAACCATCAAGCCTGGATAATACTTCCAAAGGTAAACCTTTGCACATAAGAGAATATGCTTTAATATCATTCTTCACTTTCTTCAGATCATCCTCATGTAAGCCATCTTTTGAATAAGGCTCTTGTGAATCTTTGGTTTACACAAAACCTCTATTAGGACCATCAGATGTAACAAGAATGTGTGGTCCTTTCTCTATTGATTTCCAGAAATCAGTAAAAATAGAGTTCAGATGGTGTTTTAGTCTAAGTGACTAGTTCTTAAAGTCAGCTCTGTTCTTCAACTTTGGAACTCTGTTCTCAGAATCCTCAGACTTAACCATTTTTAAGATTTGAGTTTAAGAAAATATAATATTTTTGTTGTTTTTAAAGTTTAATTGAAACAAAGAAAAGACAATATTTTTGGATTTTAGTTTTTGAAAAATTTTCTAACTGTTGAATAAAAAGTCTGAATTCTGATGCGCCTGAATAGTTGTGAAACGCCCACTTTGACTTAGAAACGCCTAAGGGAATGCCTTAGTAAATTTCTCAAACGCCCAGAAGTAGAAACGCCTGAATAGTGGAGAAACACCCAAACAGTTGCAAAACGCCTGAACAGTTGTCAAGCGACCTAACAGTTGTCAAGCGCCCAAACAGTGCTCAAGCGCCTGGTAACTTAGTTTCTGAAAAACATCCAAATAGTGCTAAAACGTTCACAACAGTGTCAAAACTTCCACTCTAAAACGCCTAAACAGTGTTCATGCGCCTAAACAGTTGTTATGCGCCGAAACACGTAGGTGAATTTTAGATGATTTTAACAACCCAAACGCCTAATTCATCATGTTCATAACAACCTGATCTTAACAAATTCTTCAAAACTTGATTAATTGATCTGAAAACTTTCAATCAAGTGATCTATATACCGATAATCAATCCTCAATCATCAATTCCCTCAATTAACAACAACTAAACTGAATTTTTTCTTTAGTTGGAGTTCGAATACGAAGAACAGTTCGCACACAAATCTGATGAAAATTCAGAACTGAATGTGTGAAATCACTCAATTGGGATTCAATTCATGTTTCTAATGATGAAACAGAACTGAAATCAATAATTAATTGAACAATTGCTACCAAACACAGATTCAAGTGATTCACAGGGGCTCAAAAGTCGACTTGAAGCTCTAAATCACTGAACCGAAGGCTCTGATACCATTTGATAGGTTCAAATGGATTGATCTATGTTGATGTTGTAATGCAATTAACAATTATATGAACAACGTAATCAACAGATGCAAATATAACAAAAATTCATAGTAGTTTCTATTGATAGTTGCAAAGAATTACAATGTACAATTGAGAGAGTTTTAAGTATTCAACAAAAGTTTTCCTGCACAAAAATACATACAATCCTATTTATACTAATCAAAGAAACTAAGGAACATATATTTACAAATAAGTCCCTACCTTATGACAAAAACAAAAACTAAAGACTAAATGCTAATCTTCAAAGGCTCCAACAAGTAGAGACGATTCTCAACCACAACCGTCAATCTTTTATTTGTCACTTGTTACAATGAAGGGGTATAGTTGAAGATTCGAACACGATGAAGCCTCATGTCAAGAATACTATATGAAGACTCGTTGGAGTATATACTAAAGACGGATGTTTGAATCAAGTTGGGTACAAAAATATTATTTATATTTGTCGTATTTGTAAACGGTATTTTACTATTAAGCATTGCTAATGAGAGTATCGTTAGAATTACTATCTTTTAATATAAAAGTGAACCTACTTCCTACAATCTTAAAACAGATTTCGTAATGGGATTTTTTAAACCTTATTACTATGGTTTTGTTTGGTTCATGAAATATTAAAGAAAATATTATTTGTGATTTCTGTTAAGATAAAAAAAATTTTTTAGGAAATAACGTAGTACAACGTCTTGTTTGGATTTTAATAAAAATTGAAGTACAATCTAATATTCAAAATACCGTGTTACCAAAAGAATATATTGATTCTATCATGTTTTAAACATTTTTGTAAATGTTTAACAATCTAACATGTGTGTTAGAGATGGTTCAATTTCTAAAAGCCATTAGAAAATCATGGGTTTGTAGTTTTAAAACTATTTATAACTACAATGATTTAAGTAAAACCAAATTTTGTTTTAGAAAAAAATTAAAACTAGTGTTTTGCAACAAAAAGAGAAATAGTTTATTTTATATGAGCCAAGAAGCTTACAAACGATTTTGTAATCGTTCAGATCTAACAAGCTTGTTAGAAGCGAGTTTATTGTATATAAACTGATAAGCTTAAAAGCAATGTTTTGTCGTTGTTTATTTCTAACTAGCATGTTAAAACTGGTTTATATTTTATATACCGAAAAGCTTTAAAATGATTTATGGAATCGTTTATTTGTAACAAGTAAGTTGGAACTGAATTTATTTTATATAAATCGAAAGGCTTTTAAAGCGGTCTTTGTATTCGTTTATTTCTAACGTGCGGGTTAGAAGTGGTTATTGTAATTGATAAGCTTAAAAGGTTATTTATAATAATCTATTTTCTAACGAGCATGTTAGAAAACGATTTATTTAATAAGAACCATAATATTTAAAATAATTGTTGTAATCATTTGTTAAAACCGGTTTATGTATATAAACCAAAATGTGTTTAAAACTGTATTTATAATATTCTCTAATGAATGTGTTAGAAACAGTTTACTCTATAAATCCAAAAGTATTAAAGAAAAGATTAAAATATATTAATTAATATAATAATACTATTTTTGGATTTTATGGTCTTGACTTTTGTGATCAAGACATATAAATAAATACGATATATTTTAAAATAGTTGCAAAGCTATGAAATAAATGAATAAAACATGTGTTTTGCAATCTAAAATGGTTAACTACTCATGTGAGAAGTAACATGTCTCGAACCACATAATAGTCTAGATGAGATTATACAGAAAAAAAGAACTTGAGGTTGTTGTGAATAGAAATAATTATTCAAATACAACTACTTATGAATAAGATAGTGTACGCATAACGTTTTTTTTCCTCTCTAGTTTTGACTATTTAAATTAGATTTTCAAGATAAGATGAGAAACTTAATCGTATGAGTGCATGCTCAAGACATGCCATAAAATCTATATCATTGCTAATGATGAAAGTGTTATAGATAATAACACTTTGAGATTTGATGTCGAGATGTAATTTTTACCCGTTTAAGTTATTATTAAAAAGTGTTTTACACATCACATTCTAATTTCGGTTGTATTATTATTTATGTCCAATATCTTAAGATAACACATGCAATATTTACAACGAAATAAATCAATTTCTATTATAACGTTCAAATTGATTTTGAGGGAAACAATTTTAAACGTCAATGATATAATATTTATAGAATATATAACTTTAAACGGATAGTGCAATAAGAGATTTGCATAGGAAACAACTTATGAGTTGTTGACTTGTTTTAAGTGTCGAAGATGAGACATTAAATGTCATACCTTATCATGAGATGAAAAATATGATAAGTGTACTGAGATTAAATACACAAGTATGAGATATACCGATAAACTTCATTTGGAGTTACCTTAAAAATTCACAAGTGTGGATAAATCTACATATGAAAGCAATATATGTTATCTTTATTGAATTTAGCTAAATTCATTCTGAAAGATCTAAATGTAAATGCGTCTACCATTTTAATATTGTGAGTGCTATGTGGAGGGTTCTTTCGTTTTGGAAAGTATCCTAGTTATACATAGCTTAAAGGGAACAACAATACATGTATGCCAATAACTCCAGACAAACTTTATGAATTGCATACTATTCAGTGTCAATGTGTTTGACTCTATCTTAATGTAATATTGATTGTAGACGAGCTTCATTTATCTTGTTAATGATAAATATGTTCACCAAAGTGAATTGAATCAAGACTTTTTACTAAGTCTTTATAAGTCAAAGGGAAGATAATGCCCTTTGCACTTCGCACACTCGTACTGTTGTGCTTGAAAGTCGGCTGAATAGTTTTGAAAGATGCTACCGAGATCTTGGTCTTAACTCAATGCCAACTACTGAAGTGTGTGTAGGCTAGATTGGTATCGAGCTTGCCTTTGAGTTGCTACCAACCTATTGTGGTAATATCGAGTTCCGGCAGTTGCTACTGACTGGCTGCTACTGAGTTGGTGTTGAGGCGGTAACCAGGTCCAGCGTTATGGGTGGTGACTTGCATTTGGATGAGAGGTTTAAAGGAACACGAGTTATGTTCCTAAACCGAATGATGACGAATAAGTCTCATGATTTGTCTATAATAAGATAGCATATGGATAAGAGATAGTGTGTTATTCCTTAAAGCTGTGAAGGATTAGAATAATGCATCTTCTGTTCACATGCTAAAGTACTATAGTCTAAAGCATGCTAGCCTAGTACTTATCAATTATGATGCTCTACGGAGGTCAATTATGTATAGACAAAGTTGAAAGAGGATACTCATTCGGTTCAAGGAGGTTGATATAACCTACGGAAAACTTAACTAACTAGATAATGTTATCTAGTATACAAAGTCTAGTGAGGAGGACTTGGTTTTCTAGGTTTGTCCGATAGCAAACCTCACTTTGAAATCAAATTGCAAGAAATTTGGGGGAAAGGCCATTTTAGAAACAATCGTTTAGGGTATGTAGAAATGGTTTTTTGAGAATTTTTCTCAAACCTATTTAGAAAGGGAGAACCTTACATTACCCCATATGGATGTTAACCAATAACACTTAAATGTGGGGGTTTCTTGCATTCGAAAATAAAATGTTAGCAATATGGATTTTGGCAATCCAAAGATATTGCAAACCCATGATCTAGTGTAGTACACAAAGGTCATAAGAAGTCTATGATAGACTCGGATTCTAATTGGCTAGATTTAGAATCTTGATAGATGTCTACTACCAAAGGCGTAAAGAAGATGTGTTTGTCTTGAAATAAGAATTGTATTCTTTAAATACACTTAAAAGTTTTAAACTAGCCCTTATTAACTTACAAGTTAAGAACACATCATGAAAAGTTATCTCGATTGAAGGTATCTATATCGACTTGACAAAGTGATAGATAATAATTTGGGATAAAACAACATGCGGGTTGAAACGAGAAGAGATAGAGAGGAATTGGACTAAAGCCCGTAGGGAAAGGGGAATATGAGGGAAACCTAAGCTAGTTGACTGGAGATCCCAAGTAGACATGGGCAAAAAAACCGGTTTGGGAACCGGTTCGGCCAAAAAAACCGGAACCGGTTTTTGGCCCAAACCGGTTCCAACCCGGCCCCGAACCGTCGGTTCCTATGCGGTTTAACCTTTCAAAATTTCAAACCGGTTTCAAGCCAAACCGGTTTTCAAACCGGTTGCAACCCGGTTCCAAACCGGTTTTCAAACCGGTACCTCAAACCGGTTTTCAAACCGCTTTTAAACCCGGTTTTCAAACCGGTTACCGTTACCCAACGGCTATATAGCCGTTTGTACCCATTTTTGACCGTTTTTTTGATGTTTTTTTACCATTATACCCCCACTAGGTTAGTATATATATGTATTTGATGTTTTGGTTGAATCACAACAACTTATAACACTCTCTACTCTCAAAAATCTCAAAAACGCTCTCTACAAATACTTTCGTTGTAAACGCTCTCAAAAACGCTCTCACAAAAATCCTTGAAATGGCTTCAACAAGTGCTCAATCTTCCGTTGGTTGTGAAGCGTCTTCAAGCAACGTGGTGATAGCAATCCTTCCTACGAATAGGAACCCCGAAGTATGGTGCAATTACGATTTATGTCAAATGGCTAGCGGTCCAAACAAGGCTCGTTGCAAGTTTTGTCATAAGTTTTTCAAAAAAGATGCAAACACAACGTTGAAAAACCATATTGCAAATAAATATTGTAAAGCGTTAAAAGGTGAACCTTCTCAAGGTCAAGCTTCGATGACAAACGAAGGAAATATTTGGGCTTATAACGTTGATGCAGTTCTGGAGCAAATAGCGCAATTTGTAATTCAAGAAAGCTTGCCATTCAAACATTTCGACAACGAACGTTTGACTCGACTCATTCAACGAACTCTCCAACCACGTTACACCAATGTAAGTCGTGCTACTCTTCGAAGAGATTGTTTAAAAATGTGGAAAAAAGCTAAAAATGAATTAATATCTTATTTTGAAAATTTACAAACCGGTGTTAACTTAACTAGTAATGTTTGGTCGACACCTCACGGTTCACCGGACTCGTACATTTGTGTCACCGCCCATTGGGTTGAACCCGATTCGTGGCAAATGATGAAACGTACGATTGCGTTTGAATTGTTTGATTATCCTCACACCGGCCAAAACATTTTTTATGTTATTGATAAAGTTATTCAAACGTATAAATTAGAAAACAAAATATTTTCTATATCTTTTGATAATGCGTCAAACAACACTCTTGCGATAGATCATTTGAAATTAAAATATAAACCAATATGTGATGGTGTGTTTTTTCATAGTCGATGTGTTGCGCACATCATAAACTTAGCCGTTCAAGACGGTTTAAAAACGATTGAGGCCCAAAAAGATTGTTTTAAAAGAATGTTACGTGATATTTTTAGTAATAACCAAAGATATACTAAATATCGCAAGTTTTGTAAAGACGCAAATACTAAATGTTTAGGTCCGAATTGGGACGTACCAACACGATGGAATTCCACATGTAACATGTTTGAAAAGGCTATAGAACAAAAAGAAAGTTTAATAGCCTTTCATAATAGTTTGGTAAGTCGGGGAAAGGCAAATTCTTACCATCCATCGGGTTGGGCCATCATCGAAGAAGTAACAAAAATGCTTCAAGTTTTTAAAAATGCAACTACATGTCTTTCTGGAGTTTATTACCCAACGAGTCCGTTGGTACTTTACCAAATTTATTTAAATGACTTCAAAATTAAATGAATTGCCGTGTTGGGGTAGACCTTATTCCGATATGATACCCCCAATGAAAGAAAAACTTAAAAAGTATTTTGAAGAAATGCCTCCCGTTATTACATGTGCTGCTGCTTTAAACCCTTGTTTAAACAAGTCGGGGGTTGAAACTTTACTTGATAAAATTACTTTTAGTTTGGATTTAGAAGTTGGTAAACCAATGTATAGTAAAACTTTAAAAGCTAATTTCAACAAACAATTACAACAAATGTATGATGTTTATTTATTAAAATACGGAGAAACATCACAAATCCATGATGCTTTAAGGCATGTGGCGAATGCCGAAAGTTCGAATGATCCAATGTTTGATTTATATAATACTTTAAGGGATGAATGTAATAAACGTCAACGTGGTAACACTCCGAGTAGTGAACTCGGGAGGTATGGTCTTACAAACTTTTTATCGACCATGACTCCACATGAATTTAAAAATTTTGACTTGTTGGCTTGGTGGAAAGGTAAGGAAGATCAATTTCCCATCCTATCCATCATGGCCCGAGATTTACTAACCGTCCAAGCTTCTTGGTAGCTTCGGAATCTGCTTTTTCTGTTAGTGGCAGAGTTATTTCAATAAGACGAACTCGACTCACTCCACAAGCAGTTGAAATGTCAATTTGCTTGAAAGATTATTTGGATGCCGCGGAAAGAGTACAAGACAAACGTTCACTAGAAGGAGAACTGGAATACGAAGCAGAATTATACGAGGACGAGGTAGAGAGCGGATTGACACCAGGAATGACTGATGATGAAGCGGCATATGATGACTACCTTCGTAACAGTTCCGGTTCTGGTGGCAAGGAATAAACGTACAAGTATAATACGAATGAAGAAACGACTATGTTAAATGTTTAGTTTTAAATGTTTAAATTATTTAAATGTTATAAATTGTTATAAATGTTTAAATTCTTTATAAATGTTAAAAATTGTTTAAATTGTTTATAAATGTTATAAATTGTTAAAATGCTTAAATTGTTTATAAATGTTATAAACTTAATCATATGACCAACGGAGTCACTATAGGTGCAGGACCGGTGAAGGGTATGCACTTACAACACAACAACACAATGTGGAGAGTTGCTTAGAACACTTAACAGATCAAATAGGGAACTGGTTAACTTGTTAATAAAAGATGCTAAGAACACAAGTAAAAGTGAGACAGAACAAGATTGCAAACAACATAAGTATTTGGTTTTCAAGAATGATGTATATTGCTTCTCAAGTTCTATTACAAGTTACAAAGCATCGATAGAAAGTTACAAGTACTTGACATACTTTATACTACATCCTATAGCCGGCCATACTTTGAAGGCCAGCTGGATACAATTGACTAGACAACTACAAAATCAAATGTAGAGTCAAAAGGCATATCTGCCTTTTGACTTGTGACTATGACATGCCATAGCTCACATCCTAATATATTACAAAAAGGATAAAAGTACATAAAGTAGAAAGCATGGACCCAAGACCTCAATGTACAGTTACCAAAAGCATGGACCTTTCACCAACTCATGTAAGTTGGTGACTTTACAGAGTTGCAGCGGAAAGATGGTCCAGCTTTATAGTAAAGTACATCACATAAAGGCATATCTCTAAAAGTCTTTGGAAGAAATCTGTCTTCACTCTTTGGCTTCGGAAGACTTTTTCTTTGAAGCTTCTAAAGACATCACTTTTGGCTTCGGAAGATGTTGGTCTTGGGTTCGGAAGATTTTACACTTAGAATATTTCTAGTGCATGGTGTAAAACTTCCAAAGCATTTCTACTTCTGTTCTTTAGTGCATGCTTGCAGAGAGACTTTGGATGTTTTTGGCTGCATCAGACTTATAGGAATCCTTACGAACTCCCCCTAGGCTGATGCTACCAAAACATTTAGAAGATCTTCAGATGTTTGTAGTCTTCAGTACAATGATGACCATACCCTTCTTCATTAGATGGTCAGGATCATTCAGACTCTCATAATATCTTCTCATCTCAAAGAGATCATGCAGAGGTAAGTTGATTATGTCTTACCATGTATAGACATTCTCAACACCTTAATATCTGATCACATGCCATCTCTCTGGATTAGTAGTGAAGGTCCAGGATAAGATGGGTGTCTCAGCTGCAAGAAGAGCCACTTGAATTGGAGTTGATTGGGCTGCCTTTTCATGCACTTCCTCAGGTTGATCTGACTCAGCCTGAGGTGTAGAGGTGGATGATTCAGGCTTCTTCTTCTTAGACTTTGGTTTAGAAGCCATCCTCTTCTTCCTCTTAGAAGACTTTAACTGAGAAGACTGGTCTACAGCACCTTGTTGATCATCCTGGTCTTTCTCAGTTGGGTCGTCCTCCCTCACAGGTTCAGAAGGAGAGGGAGTTTGACCCTGCTGTGGATCAGAAGATGAAGCTTGCTGAGGCTCAGCAGGAGGTCCAGGTTGTGTTGTCTCAGGTTGTTCAACCTTAACCTCCACTTCAGGTGCGATTTGACTTGGAGGAGAGTATAAGTCAATTAGCTCTCCGCTCTTGATCTTTTGCTTGATTACCCTGATATGCTCATCCATTGTGGATAGAGACATATGGCCAAGTCTCCTTCCGGAGAATCCATACAACTTCAAGAAGCTCATCATCCTTTGTCTGTCAACAGACTTTTTCATACTCTTTTGGATGATAGCTCTTGACTTTGCAGCATCTTCCCTCATCTTTCTCTTTGTTGCCTTTTGTTCTTTGAGCACTTGAAGTTCAAGCTGTTTGAGATACTCAAACTCAATGTACTCAAAGGACAAGGGAAGAAGTGCACATGCCTGATAGAGACCTGTGGCACTCAGGTAGTTGATCATGGTTTGCCTATCTGTTTCCTTGTCTACCTGAGGTTCTTGTGTAGCAGACACATCCTCTTGCACAGGACTTTCCTGAACTAGAGAGAGTGTTGGAGCATGCTTGTACATTCTTTTCTGTCTATTCTCTTCTCTGAATTAAAGAAGTAATCTTGCATCCTCTTTTTCCTTCATCTCTCTTGACACTTTCATGTCAGCCAGTTCATTTAATTGCTCTAAGGGGAGAGATATAATCTCATTTATGTCATAGTTCCTGGTCTGCAGGTAAGTAATCCTGACTGCCCTCAACTCATCTTCTTAAGTGTTTGGTCTAGGGACAGCCCTGATTGCAGCTTGCATAAATCCTGAAGACCCAGAGGAACTTTCTCCCCTTAGCTTCCTCTTCCTCTCTCTCTCCTCCTCCTCAATCTCCTCAGGAGTCAAAATCCTTTTCCCTTTGTCACCCACAGACCTTTGTGACTTAGGGTGGATAGAGGTTTGGCTTTCATTGTTTGGTGTAGCATCCAAGTTCTGGCCAGAGAGAGGTTGTGAGACACCTTCACCAGCAGGTGTTTCACTGAGGGAATGAATTTCTGAAGCAGTTGTTGGTGTGACCGGGCTCTCAGGCTCTATCACTGGGCCTTCAGCCAAGGTTTTGCCTTTGAAGCTAATCTTAGAGTCTGCCTCAGCATCCAGTTGACCAGTGACATTACCTAATTGCCTTTGTCTCCTTCTAAGGTTGAACTCTTCAGTAATTCTGTCTTGAATCCTGAATACAAACCTGTCAGCTTGTCTTTATTTGCTTGGGTTGACAAGTGGCATGTTGATCAGGTCAAGACCTTCATAGTAGTCCAAAGTCTGAAAATTGAACACTTCTTGCTGCCCCTTGAACTCTGTGAAGAAAGAGGGCTCTTCTATCAGCATCATACCTCCACCCAATAATGTAGTTTGAAGTTCCCTGAGGTGGAGATGAGACAGCCCTTGGAATACCTTCCTCAAAGAGACTTGTAACATCCGCCCATTTTTAAATTATAAACCCAAATCCGAATTCATTTTGAACTTTCATCCGAAAAAAAAATAAAAATAAATTATTAAAACTATTTTTGTTTATTTTATTGAATCATACGTTAAATGCGTAATTTAACCAATCTTGAATATTGTCTTATTTAATTTTTATTTATTTAATCATTTGAGCAATTTATAATAAATTTTATAAGTTATAAATAAAGTTTATAAATTTATAAAGTTGGGATATTAACTAGGAGTTTCTTTTTATTTTAATTAAAATAAATAAATAAAGTATGAAAATTTTTATAACACTCACAAGATTTTATAAAAATAAATTAACTTATTAATTGATTTTGGTCTTATAAAGTCCAGGGTTGAATACGTAGTTTTTGAAACTTCATTTAAAAAGTTTAAACATAAAATGATAAGAATTCAAAACATCAGGGGCCAATTTTGTAATTCTTTTAAAACTTAATACAAAAGGGTTCAAGCATAAAATATCAACTTTTAAAACCTGAGGGACTAAATGTGTAAACTTTGAAAACCCAAACCAACCCCCCCCCTCATTTTCCCTAATTTCCGGCGGCCCTACCTCTGGCCACCCTCCGGTCGGCTCCGGCGAGGGGTAAACCGCCAGAATCTCCTAGAATTCCACCTAAAAACCGTTTTTATTCGCTTTGTGAACGTATTTCGAACATAAATAGGATGTTTAATGTGTTTAAACGACGGTTATGGCTCCCAAATCAATCGGTAACCGAAACTCCTTAAACTCATAGCCATTCGAACACTAAACACCAATAATAATCAAATTAAATCAACCCAAACGAACGTCTATCTATCTTTATTCTATTGTTACTTCCAATTTCACCTGAGAAACACACGACCTTCGAATTCAATCATCACCTTCATCGCAAACCTGCAACATATTCGAACCCCATTCTCTCTGCAATTCTATTCACAATTGATAGAGGGCTTTTCACCTCTAGAGCTATTGGAAGATTTCTGTGCGACGAATTTGATTAATATCATCTTTTGGGCATTGATCGAGCCGTACGTGGTCGCGGCGTGTGCTTCGTGCATTCCAAGCATCATCTCAAATCCAATCAGGTAATTGAACCTGCTTAGACATTCGGTTTTACATGGGGATCAAAACCCCATGATAATCGGCATTAACAACAACGGATTAGGGTTCAATTTGGAACAATTCAATTCTAGGGTTCTTTAGAAATTGGGGTTTTCTTTGGTTATTGTCTTTATAAATTATTTTCCAAATCTAAACAGATTCGGGCCTTAGCCCAACTGGTTACCACTCCACACATTAAACCGGAGGTCTTGGGTTCAAACCCAGCCTCCGGCATTTATTTATTTTAGGCTACTTTTTATATATTTTAAACTCTATAAATTATACTAATGTGTATTAAATCAAAGTAAAAATTAATTTATAAATTAAAACATTTCAGAAATTTTTAATTTAATTTTTTTTCAGGTTTTAAGAAAACTTATGATTTCAAATTAATTACTTTATAAAAGATAATAAAGACTATAGAAAATTTATTAATTATTTTATGTAATTTAAATGTTGTAAATCTATTATTATTCAAATGTGGATTATTCTAAAAGAATATAAATCTATATGTTAAATAAATAATTATTTAAATAGTTATTTAAATAATTAGTTATTCATCTATTTATTTAACCATATTATATCATAATTAGTTTATAGATTTACTTCTTAAATTATTACTTAAATTCTTGAAACTTATAAAACAGTATAACATGCTATTATACTTTATTATTATTTTTTTAAGCTTTGTATTATAAGACCTTTACATTAAATCAATTAAAAGCTCAAAACTTTATAAAATGATGTTAAATAATTTTAACGTCATTTAAATAAGTATTTAATTAATTCTATTTATCAAGTTTTATATAATTAGTTATTAAATTAATTATTTCTTTTCACATATTATACTTAATTTTTATTAAATCAATAACTTAAATTATTGGGACATTTTTAATCATTGATAGACTTAATTGATTTATATTATCTTTATTAAACCAAAACGTAAATGATTCATTATTTCACATAATTATTTAAACCCCCATATTCTAATTGAAACCCTAGTTCACGTCTCATTGTTAATCTTATTATCGAATTTAATCTTGGAATCTATACGTTTAAGCATCTTGTAAGAGAAATCGTTGGAGCCTCATTTAATCTCTTATCATCATTCTTATACTTATTTTCCATGTGAGTTTCCTTGCCCTTTTTTTTACATTTTTCACACTATTTTGGGGTGAAACATGATACTTATACATCATACACTTATAAACGTTTGAGACTTGTAAAGCACTTGCAATTCACCTTTATATTTTGTCATGGTTATTTGTGTGTTGTAAGTGATTATATGAGATACACAGTTTGTTTACAATCATTAACTATTGCTAGCCTAGCGATGTCTTAGATCTTTGGGCCTGACAAGCCTATTTGGTGCTAAAGTCGATGTATTGCCGACTCCTGATGACGTATGCTTGTTCATCATGGGAACCAAATACACTTAGCCAATCTTATATACTTGTAATCAAGTCGAGTTTTGGTTGTAACGATATGTGTTCTATAACCTTACTAAGGTTGTGTTTGGTTGGGTCTTAATGACCCCATTCAGACCTTCATGTCTGATTCGGTCAGACATGGGCGTTTGGTTCGATTACATCTGACTGAAAAACATGTCTGACTGACCACTTATTAGGTCAGACATGAGTTTATATCTGACCAAAAGAAGAAAGCAGCACTTGTTCCCCTCCCCTTCATCGCTGCCCATCACCAACAGCGCCTTTCAGACGGCAGCGGTGCATCGCCGGCAACGACGCACCACCAGAAGACCACCATCAGCACCGGCGCCACGACCAGCACCGATTACCAACAGCAGCGGCGACCATCAGCACCGGCGGCGCACCAACAGCAACCGCCACCAACAGCAGCAACTACCATCAGCACGACGGCGCAGCACCGGTAGCCACCACCACCAGCAGCGCGCACCACCAGCAGTGATTCACAGCTGCTCGCCGCCCTGCTCCCAGTCCTCTCCTGCTCGCCGCTGCTCACCGCCACCGCTCCAGGTTCGGATCTTGTCTCTTTTGTACTCTGATCTAGTATTTTGCAACTACAAATTGAAAAAAGGTTGATGTTGTTAGAACTCATCTCTCCTTTTAATCTCCCTTTGATGAGTTTTTAGTTGAAAATGCTTGTGTATTATAGGGTTTTTATCTATAAAGATAAAATGCAGCAGCAACTTGGTTTTTGTTAATTGATATGCTTGGTTTTTGTTAATTGGTAATTGTGTATTTTTATGTAGGGAAGATGGAATATTATAGGGTTTTTATCTATGGATTGTATTTGGTTTTTCTTAATTGGTATGCTTATGGTAATTTTGTTATGATTTGTATGCTTGGTTTTTGTTAATTGGTATGCTTCGTTTTTGTTAATTGGTAATTGTGTATTTTTATGTAGGGAAGATGGAATATTATAGGGTTTTTATCTATGGATTGTATTTGGTTTTTCTTAATTGGTATGCTTATGGTAATTTTGTTATGATTTGTATGCTTGGTTTTTGTTAATTGGTATGCTTGGTTTTTGTTAATTGGTATGCTTGTATGAATCAACTTGTGTTTGTAGTTTATGGATTGTATTTGTAATTGATAGATTCTTCTAAAGAAATGGCTGAAAAAAAGATTAGGATTAACTGGAAGGTTGAAGGAGTTGATAAAACCTTCCTAGAATCATGTATTCATGAAATTACACTTCATGGACGTGAGGGTAGTAGCCTGAAAGCAATTTCATGGAGGAACGTTGCTAAAAAATTGAAAACAGAACATGAGTTCGTAGTGGATCAAAAACAAATGAAGAACCGCTATGATTACTTGAAATCAAAATTTGCAGCTTTGTCAAAGCTTAAGAACAAAACTGGAAATGTTTATAACCCGCTAACAAACACTTTTAACTTAACGGAGGAGGAATGGCAGCTTGAGATCAAGGTATTTCTTTATATATACATATATATTTCAATTAACCTCGTAGTAATTTTAATTTTTTTTTCACATAGTCCAACAAATTCGTAGAAAAGTTGAGAAGAGCGCCACTTGATTATCCCGACTTGTGTATTCAATTGTTTGAAGGATCTACTTCAAATGGTTTTGATAGTTGGGGGCCATCTTCTACTCTTCCTCATCCTTCTGTGGAATTGATTGATCAAAATACTCTTTCGGACATTGATGGCACTCAAATTGAACATGGGGCTAGTGAAGAGTCTTCTGATCGGTCTAAACAAAAAAGAAAAGCATCAACTCAAGGTGTTAGTAATGAGTCATCAAGTCATTCTAAAAAAGGTAAACAAACATTCAATTCACATCTCATGGAAGTTGGAGAGGATATTAGGAATGTGGCAAAGATGTTGCTTGAGAAACACAACCAATCTAATGATATAGATGCATGCATGGAGAAGCTCGAGACGTTGGGGTGGGAAGAATTTGAGGCAAAATATCAAACGGCGCTTTTGCTTTTCGGTGAAAGTGCTGATTTAAGAAAAGTGTGGTTACGACTTAAGCCGCACACCTGTGAAATGTGGGTTAAGAATGCGGGAGCGAAGTATGGATTGTTTTGATGTTGTGATCAAGGTTGCCTTTTGATAGCTAAACTTTAAGCTATGTATGCTAAACTTTAAGCGAAGTATGGATTATTTGCTATGTTATGGAATGTTGTTTGAATTCTATGCTATGTTATGGAATGTTGTTTGAATTCTATGCTATGTTATGGATTATTTGCTATGTCATAGATGTTTTCATGAGGTCTTAATTGCAATGATGAATTTCGCAAGAGAAGTTATAGTTCCTACATCTTCTAATCCAATTGCGAATGCTTCAGAAAAACATAGAAGGCTAAAACAAATATTTCCTGGAGCAATAGGTGCGTTAGATGGAACTCTTGTACATGCAGTCATACCTACTGATCAGCAGACTCGTTACAGGGGAAGAGGAAAGGGTGAATGCTTTCAAAATGTCTTGGGAATCTGTAATTTTGATATGTTATTCACGTTCGTATGGGCCGGATGGGAGGGTATTGCACATGATTCACGTGTTTTGAAAGAAGTTGCATTTAATCCAACTTCCGGATTTTATTTCCCCCCACCAGGTATTAATTCGTTCCTTAACTTTGATGTATTTGTTTATTCTAGTATTTTATGTAATAGTTTTGATACTAACGTTTACAGACAAATATTATCTTTGCGATGCTGCATACACCAACACTCGTGGGTTTATGACTCCTTATCGTAATACGAGATATTGGTTAGCCGATTTTCGACGACAGCGTGCGTTGACTAAGGAAGAAAAATTCAATCATGCTCACGCACAACTCAGAAATGTAATTGAGCGCGCATATGGTGTTTTGAAGGCAAGATTCCCAATCCTAAAACAAATGGCTCCCTTTTCATTTCCAATACAAAGAGACATAGTGATTGCGTGTTTTGCTATCCATAACTTTATAAGAAAATGGAATATTCATGATCAGTTATTTATGGCATACAACGAGAACACTTTTTCTGGAGAAATGCAAGAGGAGCAAAACGATGGCAAGTCTGTTCATGACATGGAATGGGGCTCGCAAGGCATTGAGCATATGACTACTTTACGTGATGAGATAGCAACTCAACTAATGTCAAATGTTTAAAACCAAATTTGTATGCAAATTATTAATTTCTATTAGGATTTGGTATGTTTTCAAGAAGGAATGATGTGTAATTTGGATTTTCTAATATGATTTTTATTTTATTTCTTTAATAATTATTTATTATTAGAAGTAATAACCAAACAGATAAATTATATTTATCAAGAAGTAATTCAAATGGGTAAAATAGTCATTATATACAGTCATTCAGATATCCAACCAAACAGCCTTAACCTGGTTCAGCACTTATTGGTTCAGACATCTTACTGGTTCAGACCTCTTATTCGTTCAACACTTATCCATTCAGAAGTTGTCAAACAGCCCCTAACTTATAACCTATGACATGAATTGCTACTTGTAACCTTGTTATATTATGTATGAAAACCTTGGAAACTCACCAACTATTTTTAGTTGACCTTTTATTTTCATCATGTTTCAAGTTTACTTCTTGAAGATCTTCTTGTGCTCATATAGGACTTGGACTTAGTTTAAATTGAAAGACTTATGTTTTTGGTTGTATTTGATTGTTATGTTATTATTTTATTTGTCTTGTAATGTTTAATGAATAATGACATTTAATATTATTTCAACTTAATTAGTTCCATGTGCTATGAGCAATCATCTCCCATTCGTCCGCCCTGATGATTCTGCCGTCGGTCGGGGTGTGACAAGACTCCTAATGACAGAGTCAATTATGTCCACATTAATGTGAACTTGAGGAAGTTGCTGAGTATGCACAGTTGCAAGTGAGGATGGTGAATCCTCAATGTCCATACTCCCTGAAGAACTCCTAGGTTCTATGACTGTAATGACTTTCTCCCCCTTTTTGGTGGCATCACCTTCTTGCATAGGCGAGCTAGAGGTTAGGTCAACCACATTCACAGGTTCTTGTGTTCCTGGTTGAGCTCTTCTTAAAGGTCTCCCAGCTAGTTTTTCCCTGAGATAAGTTCAAGTTGCTGATCATTGACCCTATTATGCAAGGTAGTCACCTGAGATTCAAGATGACTAACCTTAGAGACTGAATAGGAGCATGTTTTTGACAATTTTTGCACACATAGTCTCAGATTCCATTCTTCTTCATCAAAAGAATCATTAGGGGATGATATGATTGGACCAAAGTCCTCTCTCTCACCACCAGCCTCAGGTTCTTAGCTGCTGGATTTCCTCTACACATTGACATCCTCAATTGAGGTGTCAATGGGCTGAGTTGCCATGGTTGAGGTCTTAATGATGTAATCATTTGCATAAATGAGAGCCTCTTCCATATGGATATCCTGAACAGGTTAAGAAGTATCCACCTCAGTTATGGGTGACTGATGTGGGCTAGACAAAGGAGACTCAAGAGTACTCATCTCTCTTTGAGTAGGGGAGGAGTAGAGAGACTCATGGTACCCACTGAAACCTAAGTCTTCATCAGTATAGAATGAGAGGTTGGGAATGGGTTGATATAAGTCTAATGGCTGGGGATGGTAACTGTCCCCTGAAGGTTGTTCAGTTGAGTGTTGAGACTCAGAGTGAAGGCTTAAGGCAGTTGGGCTTGTGAGCTCATCAGGGTGAGCATGAGGAACCTCAGTCCTGATTGTTGAAGAGATGGGAGTGGTTTGCTCCTCAGGAGAAGTAAGAGCTCTAGTGTCCACTTCCTCCTGTATGGGTGAGTATATGGGGGCCTGCACAGACTCAATAGCTTGAGCAGGGGTTCGTTTGGATTTTCTTTGGTAGGTGAGGGTGACTTGGGGCCTTTTTGGTGGTTAAGAGGTAGAAGGTGTAGGTTCAACACTAGCTTGTGTTGCTAGGTTGTCACCTTGAGCAATGAGCTCTAACATTTTTGGGACTAGGGCTGTTTCTACCTCTGAGAAGCCTACAGTTGGCTTCTTTATAATTTTAAAGATGTCGGGCTTCATCTGTCCCAATTTAAATATATTATCTGTTTCCCTCAACTATGAGCCCAGTTCATAGTTGAGAATGTGTTGAACATATCTAGGAAACATATAATACTCTAAGGAGTTCAAGTTAGCAAGCAAATTTGTATAAACAAATTGAGAGTACCTGAACTTGACCCCTTCAACCATTCCATGTACTATGAAGGAGAGATCCTCAGGAATCTGGTCCCACCCTCCATGCTTGTTTGACAAGCTGTGGATAACCACATGAAGCAGGTATTTCCACTGGGATGAGACCTTCCCTTTCCTGAATGTCTTTATAGAGAAATCTCCCTCATAGCCCATCAGCTCAAAGGAATGATTTACAGCTTCTTTTGGGAAGGACAACTCACATTCTTCATCATCTAGCTGCAAATGAGTGTTCTTGGTAGGTCTTCCAAAATTCAAGCAGATGATCCTCATAGAGAGTAGGATCAATGGTTAGGGAGGTGGAGTAATTTGATAGAGCTAAGAAACAGCAAATCTCCGAGAAACTTTCATCTTTCTCAGAGCTTAACAGAGCAACTTGGTTATGTTGCCTGTGAAGTTGCATGGAGAAATCTGGGTTGTTTCTGATGTTTAGGTTGGCCATTTTAGAAGCTTAAGGATGAAGAAAGATGAAGAACAAAAGGCGGTTTGGGAGAATTTAGGTTTAAGGAATAGTGTAATTGAGGAAGATAGTGAAATAGGGGGGAACCGTGGGGCATTTATGTGAAAAGGATTTGAGACAAATTTAATGAAAGAGGATAAACTTTGAAATCCGGATGTCAGTCCCACTTCTGAAAAGTAGTTTACTTTTGCCCAAAAAGTAGTTTTCTTGAAAGTCGAGACATCTTCCGAAGGTTATTTGCTTTGGAAGTTCTGAAGAAAAAGCTTCCGAAGGTAAATTGGCTTCTGAAGAGATTTCAAAGGTTTTTGAGAATTTTGCTTCGGAAGAGAATTTTTCACTTAGAGATTTTTATTCTAAGAAGAATAAATACTTCCGAAGGTAAATTTCTTTCAGATGAAAATTTTTCTTTGAAAACATACAAAGTACTTAAGTTGATTATAAGCTTCGAAAGATATTTCATAAATTTCCTTCCAAAGGTAAGATCACTGAAGCAATTATTTGTTTACTAAGACATAAACTACTTCCGAAGGTAATTTTGAATCTTCCGAAAAAATCAAGATTTTCAAAAATCTAAGAAAAGTCTTTTGAAAAGATTTTTCTTCCAAAGAAAACAAGGGCTTTTGAAGGTGATATAATAGACAACTTAGGACACACATGTTTTAGAAATAAATATGATTAAGTTTTAAGAAAAGCTATTCAAAGTTAATCATCCTAAAAGCTTATACAAGATATTTATATCTGCTCATCAAAAGCTTTGGTGAACAGATCAGCATATTGTTCATTTGTGTTAACTTTGACTAGTTTGATTAATCCCTTTTCAAAGTTATCTCTAATTAAATGATACCTGATGTTAATATGCTTGTCCTTGAGTGTTGCACAGGATTCTCTGTGATGGAGATAACACTATTGTTGTATATGTGGATGGGAGTCTCTTTAAAGTTAAATCCATAGTCCAGCATCTGATTTTGAATCCAAAGCACTTGAGCACAGCAACTTGCAGTAGCAATGTATCCAGCCTCAGCAGTTGATGCAGACACACAGGATTGTTTCTTGCATTGCCAAGAGACTACTCTTCCACAAAGAAATTGACATCCCCCTGATGTAGACTTTGCAGTCATGTTGCAACCACCATAGTCACTATCTGTATAAGCATACAGATTAAAGTTAGAATTCTTTGGATACCAAAGTCCAAGTGATGGAGCACCTTTGAAATATCTTAAAATTCTTTTGACAGTGACCAGATGTGACATCTTGGGGTTGGCTTGATATCTTGCATAAATGCATATAGCAAACATGATATCTGGCCTGCTAGCTGTGAGGTACATAAGAGACCCAATCATTGCCCTATAGAGGTGTTCATTAACACACTCCCCCTCACGATTAGGTCCAAGGGAATGATTTCTGAGTATGGGTGTCTTAGCAACCATACGATCAGTCATGTTAAACCTTTTAAGTATTTCATGTACATACTTTGACTGACTTATGAAGATGCCATTGTCAACTTGCTTCACTTGAATTCCTAAAAATAAATTGAGTTCCCCCATGGCACTCATTTCAAACCTGTCTTTCATCAGCTTCTCAAAGTCTTTGCAGAGCTTTGGATTAGTTGACCCAAAGATAATGTCATCTACATATACTTGAACTTGCATTGTGTCATTTCATGTTCCTTTGATGAAGAGAGTTCCATCTATAGTACCTCTTTTGTAGCCATGTTGACAGAGATACTGAGATAGAGTCTCAAACTACTTTCTTGGTGCTTGGTGCAGCCCATATAGAGCTTTAGCAAGCCTGCAGACATAATCAGGATGATCAGGATCTGCAAACCCAGGTGGTTGTCTGACATACACCTCTTCATCAATCACCCCATAAAGAAAAGCACACTTGACATCAAGTTGGTAGACTTTGAAATTCTTGGATGAAGCAAAAGCTAGGAATATTCTAACAGCTTCAAGTCTTGCCACAGGAGCAAAACATCTGTATAGTCAATTCCTTCTTCTTGAGTCTATCCTTGAACAACTAGTCTTGCCTTCTTTTTGATGACAAGTCCTCTATTATCCTTCTTGTTCCTAAAAACCCATTTGGTTCCTATGATAGTCTTCCCTTGAGGAAGAGGACATAGGTTCCAAACCTTTTGCCTTTTGAATTGAAGCAGCTCCTCTTGCATAGCTTCAACCGAACTTGCATACTTTAGAGCCTCATCAATTTTCTTTGGCTCTATCTAGGACAAGAAACAAGAGTGAAGACAAACATTTGCTTCATGGGTTTGTCCTTTTGTTCTCACCCCTGAATCAACATCTGTAATGATGTTTGTGGTAGGATGAGACTTGTGGAACTTAGCTGAGGGATCACAGCAAGTTGCTTAGACAGATCTAGATTTGAAAATTTTTGATCTGGCAAAAAAGATTCACCCTCCACATCACCACACTTATCAAGATTGACTTGATCCAATGAGTGTGTGACATCATTGATGTTGTCTTCAATGCGGTGGTTATGAGCATCAAGAAATTCTTGATCACTTTCACCACCACCATTTTCTCCAACATTTGAAGCTCCTTCTTCTGAGTTTTGTGCCTCTAAGCTGGAATTTGAAGGCATCCCAGAATCATCAGTAGGATTTGTCATTGATGTGCTGGTAGAAGCTTCATTTGCAGGAATAGTTACCACTGGAGCTGAAGATGTGTAACCTGAGGGTCTTCTTAGCTCAAATCTTGGGTCAGGATCACCTGTTGGTAATATATCTGTAGATCCTGAAACATTCTCACAAGATTTGTTAAAACAGTTGGTAACTAAATCAAGATCAAATAGCCAACCCGGACCAGAACCCTTTTACACTGGGAGTGTGTTCATTGAAAGTCACATTGGCTGACTCCTCAACTACTCTAGTTCTGAGATTGTATACTCTATAAGCTTTAGCTTGAGAAGAGTATCCAATAAAGTGTCCATCATCTGATTTCTCAGCAAACTTGGCAATTTGATCCTTGGTATTCAAGATGGTGCAAGGACATCCAAATGACCTGAGAAAACCAATGAAGGGTTGTAACACCCCGAAAAGTTAAAACGAGTCATTAAGGATAATGGGCTTAATTATTGGGTATTTTAATAAGGTAAAGAAATGGTCATGGGCTAAATTAGGCTTATTGGGTAGTGGCCTATGGGATTAAAGGCCCATAATCAGCCCTTAAGCAACCGAATCAGCCTTCATCTTCCTCATTGCAACCCTAGCCACCAAATTCATAGAGAGAGAAAGTAGAGAGAGAAAGTGAAGAAAACTCAAGATTTAGAGCTTCAAAGGTTAAGGGATTGAAGATTTGGGTGTTGGAGCATCAAACAACCATTAAAGAGCAACAAATCCAGGTAAGAATCGACCTCTAAACCCTCCTGTAGATCAAATCCGGATTCTAGGGTTTTGGGTTTTAAAAAGTTGCAAAGAATTGCATAAAGGTCACATTTTTACGTATGAAAACATGTATAAAGCTTAGATTTAGCCTCATGGATGATAAACTAAGGGTTTGGATGTAAAAAGTTGCGATTTTGGGTTAAAAATGGGTTGTTTTGTCATTTCAGCCCGTTCGCGAAACTGGGCATTCTTCTAGCGAAATTAGGTATTCGTCCAGCGAAACTGGATCTTCCTGTGAAACTGTAGTTTCACAGGTAGTTTCGCAGGCATGGTTTTCCAATGAAAGTTGGGCGAAATTGGCAGCGAAACTGGCAGCGAAGATGCCAGCGAAACTGCCAGCGAAGATGCTAGCAAAACTAGCAGCGAAACTGCTGGCGAAACCAGCAACGAAACTGCTCGCGAAACTAGCAGCGAAACTTCTTTTCTGGCAGCGAAATCAGCAGCGAATTTAGGCAGAAATCAACCCCTTAGAGTGTTAACTTGTCTGCAGGCTGTGTAGTGTGATCCTAGCCTAGAAAGCTTAATCTAGAAGTTATTCGCGATATCCAGGTGAGTTCTAGATCCCCTATTTATAAGTTTTTCCATGTTTTGGGGCTATTATGCATGCTAAATATATGTTTTTAAATGACCAAGATTTTAAGAGGTTTTAACAAGAAGAACAATTTTTCTATAAGTAAATGTGCTATATAAATGTTTAAATATAAAAATTTTTCGCACTGACCTGGCAGCCCGGCCCCAGCCAGGGGTGTTGCCCCTTGGACCCACTAGGGGCTGCTGCCCCTAGGACCTTGTTGTTAGGGGTTGCCGCCCCCGAACCCCCGCTGTCTCGCGGAGGGTCGACTATGTTTTATGATGACTAGTACTTGGTATGTTGTGTACTTAATAAGTTAAGTATTATATATTAAAGTGGAAGATGATATTAATGAAAAGTGAAACTTAATGAATGTTACCCCCGAGCCCATTTGATGATGAAAAGTCTTGCAAGCACTATGATAGACTTCACTTATGTGAGTCCGATGAATGATGATGGATCCGTATTCATGAGCGGGCTATGTGCCTTGCAGTGGGGATCAACTGTCGGGGTTAGCTACCGTTTTCATGTGTACCGACAGGGATTGGCATTTGTTGTCGATCAACATGGAGCTCTTGCTTTGTGCAATCTCGTTTATGATGAAAGTGAAAGATATTGAAAGATAATGAAAGAATGAAAGATAATGAACATGCTTATTATGATGCAAGTAATGTTATGTACTATGATGTATGCATGGTCATTATATGAAGGATAATGTTTATATTTTCTTATATTATTTAAAACTAGAACTCACTCAGCGAAGCTGACTTTTATGCATAATAGTTGGCAGGTAAACGCTGATGCTGGGGATGGCACCATGGAGCTACTTGGAGAGCAATGGATGGCATTCATGTTTATGAGATTGTTATTGTATTTTCAAACAATGCAGTATGTTTTCATTCTATTTAAGACAAATGTATGAGTACAATATGATTTCCAAGTTTTTAATGAATGTCTATTTAATTCCGCTGCAATGTTTTGATTATTAAAAATGATTTTATGCTATGATTAACCAACTGTGAGGTTTTCTAGGAACGGGGCCTTGCAAGTTGGTATCAGAGCCAAAGTTTAAGAGAATTGGGTAAATTGTTTTCAAAACCTAAACTTAAACTGAAAATGGGACCGAATGAAGGATGCCAATCCAAGTAGCTACGTGCCATCAGGTAAAAGTTTCAAGTAAACCGGAATTATGTGTGTGTGCTATTTGTTTTATGTGCTTGTAGATTTGAATACTGATATGTGTTAGGATAGTGATTGCTTGGGACAGGAGGGTAAGGTAAGTGGTTAATCACACTTGGCCACTATAATTAAGGACTTACCGTACTTATAATGATCTGAGCAATTATCTTGAATAACCATTTTGGTGTTTGAATCTTATAGGAATTAGTTATGGCTGGTAGAAAATCAGGGAAGACAACCCGAGGAGGTGCTTGTGGCGGGCGTACTACTGAGCCACGTGTCACCCGGAGCAAAGCTAAGGCTCCCGAGACTGTTCACGAGGAGTCAGACCTCCATAGTCACCCGAAGGGGGAGGGATCAGCCACCCTCAAACCCACTGTGTAGGAGGCTATCGCTGACGAAGTCTACAATGTCATGCAAAATGTCTTACCCTCGGTGGTGACCGAAGTGATCAAAGCAGTCAAGGATGGAGAGAAAGTTGAGAAGAAGGGGAAGGAAAGTGAGAAGAATTCAGGAAAGTCCACTAGGAGGACTGAGGAATCTGAAGAGGAGCCATCAAACCCTAAGGTGGTAATCCATGATGACGACAGTGATGAGGAGTCCGAGAGAGAGACTACTAGAGGGTGCAATTATGGGGCATTTCAAAGGTGCAAGCCCCCAACCTTTGACGGTAACGGCAATGCTACTGCCACTCATCGTTGGGTCAGAGAGATGGAAGCGGTACTGGAGATTAGTGAGTGTCGGGAAGATCAAAAAGTTAAGTTTGCCACTCATTCCTTCGTTAACTCAGCATTGTGCTGGTGGGACAATATTGTCCAGGCTGAAGGAAAGCGATCGATAGCCAAAACAAAGTGGTCTGAGTTGAAGGAGTTAGTGCTGGAGGAGTATTGTCCCCATCGAGAATTAGACAAGATTGAGAAGGAGTTCTTGTATTTGGAGGCTGGGAATATGACTCATCAAGAGTATACCTCCAAGTTCAATGAACTTGCAAGACTTGTGCTAGACATGGTGACACCTACATCCAAGAAGATCAAAAGATACATACAGGTTTTGCCTGTGGATATCAGGAGGCACATGATTGCAGCTAGACTAGGCACGTTTAGGTCTGTGGTGGACTTAGCTGGGAGGTTGTACGATGAGAGAGACCCAATGCATGTACAAAAGAAGGTGGAGAAATGGAACGGTCATAAGAATGGAAATGGGAAGAGGTTCGGAGGTGATAACTTCAGGAGTGGAGAGAAGAGGATGAGGGTCGAGGATCAGTATGGGAGACAGGGAAATACTGGTGAAGGAGGTGCTTGTAGAAAATGTGGAAAAGTTCATTCGGGGGAGTGCAGAGTTGGGACAGGTGAATGTTACAAATGTGGAGGCGAGGGCCACTATGCAAGGGATTGCAAGGCGGGGAAGTGTTACCAGTGTGGCGAGATGGGTCATGTGGGAAGAGACTGTAAGAAAGGAAAACCAGAAGGATCAGGAACGGTTAAAGCTGGAGATAAGGGAAAGGGTGACGGTTCGAAGGCGAAGACGAGGGCATTCAACATAACTCGCGAGGAGGCCAGGGCAGATCCAGAAGTAGTTTCAGGTATGTTTCTGGTAGACCATGAATATGCTTCTGTGCTATTTGATTCTGGTGTTAGTAGGAGTTGTGTGTCTGCTGCCTTTTGTCGTTTGTTGCATGATAAGAGTAGAAATTTAGATGAGCCTTTCTATGTAGAAACAGCCATTGGTAAGTCCACTAAGGTAACTGAGGTGGTTGTGGATTGCCTGATTGAGTTAGAAGATTGTAAGTTCCCTGCTAGGTTGCATGTTATGGCCTTAGGAGGTTTTGATGTGGTGTTAGGCATGGATTGGTTAGCTAGCTATGAAGCCAATATAGTATGTAGTAAGAAGATAGTTCGTCTAACAGCGCCCGACGGTAGTTCTGTTACGATTCGTGGAGATAAGGTGTGCTGTGTACCGAAGGTCGTGTCGATGATCACAGCTGAAAAGTACTTTAAGACGTGGGTGCAGCGCTTACTTGGCCTATGTAAAAGATGTGGATGCACTAGAGCCACAATTATCAGACGTGCCGGTAGTCGCAAGTTTCCTGACGTCTTTCCTGAAGACCTGACCGGTGTGCCGCCTGACCGCGAAATTGAATTTCAAATTGATTTGCTACCGGGAGCACAACCTGTTGCTAAAACACCATATCTATTAGCTCCTTCGGAGATGGTAGAACTGAGGGACCAGTTGCAAGATCTATTGTATAAAGGCTTCATCCGACCGAGTATCTCTCCATGGGGTGCTCCGGTTTTATTCGTCAAGAAGAAAGATGGTAGCATGTGGATGTGCATTGACTATCGCAAGCTCAATAAGCTGACCGTAAAGAATCGGTATCCATTACCAAGGATCGACGACCTATTCGATCAACTTCAGGGTGCCAGCTGGTTTTCAAGGATAGACCTGCGGTCTGGTTACCACCAACTGAAGGTGAAGGAACAAGACATTCCTAAGACAGCGTTCCGTACGCGTTATGGACACTACGAATTTCTTGTCATGTCCTTTGGTTTAACCAATGCGCCAGCTGCTTTCAGGGATCTCATGAATCGGGTATGTCGACCAATGTTGGATAAATCGGTGATAGGTTTCATCGACGACATCTTGATTTATTCAAAAAGTGAAGAGGAACATGCCGATCATATTCGAGAAGTATTGGAGACGCTCAGAAATGAGAAGTTATATGCTAAGTTCTCTAAATGCGCATTTTGGCTTCAAGAAGTTCAATTTCTGGGTCATGTGGTTAATCCCGAGGGGATCAGGGTGGACCCTGCGAAGGTTAAAGCGGTGATGTAATGAGAACCTCCAAAGACGCCATCCGAAATTCGTAGTTTCTTAGGCCTGGCAGGCTACTATAGGAGGTTTATCCAGGATTTCTCCAAGATAGCTTCTCCTTTGACTAAGATGACCCGGAAGGACATGAAGTATTAATGGGGTACTGATCAGGAGAACGCCTTCCTAGAACTGAAGATGAGGTTAACTCAAGCCCCTGTCTTGACGTTACCTGTTAGACCAAAAGAACCAATGAGCCAGATCAGAAAAACCTTTAAGTCCCATAGACATCATAACAACTGAAGTGGTCTACAACAGGTGAAGACAAAGTCTGGAGATAAAGTCTGAAGACAAAGTCTGAAGATAAAGTCTGAAGACAACAGTTGAAGACAAAGTCTGAAGACCGAGTTCTCAGAAGTTGTCACAACAGCTGAAGTAGTACTTTTCAGTAGTTGTGATGGTTTACTTTTCAGAAGTTTGTTTTCAGTAGTTTTATTTATGTAAAACATCTGAAGTTCTTACACTTCAGATGTTATAACTTCAGTAGTTGTAATTGTATCTTGTACTTAGCTTTTTGTGAAGGTGTCCTCAGTTGTTGTGGACATCTTCAGTAGTTTAGTCTACTTTCAGTTGTTTGTATAAATCAGTTAGATGTCACTATCAAGTGACATCAGCTGACGTCACATTCCTTTATAAAAGGAATGTTGACCTAATTGTTTTGACACCGAAGCTTTTACGTGAATGAAAATATTCCATTTGAAGAAAACTCTCTCTCTATAATCGTCACTGTTTGATTGAATATTCATACTATTCTTGCTTAAATTTCATCTAATTCTTGTTATATTCCGCTGCAAATATTAATCAAATTGATCAAACTAGATCCGATCCTATCAAATGGTATCAGAGCTGGTTAATCATTGATCGATTTAACAATTGATCATTGAAACTGCGATTTTGATATCTAAGTTTGATCGAATTAGCAAATTTGCAAGAATTGGTTATAGAGTTTGTTTTTCTGTTGCTTCCGGTGAATTAATTTGAGATTCGTCTTGTTTCAAACTGTGTTGTTGAGTTTTTAAGCTAGATTTGTTAAAATTTTATTGATACATATGTACCTAGATCATGATATAAATGTAATAGGTCTTGTTTGTCTTACACTGATGTAATGTTTGGAATATTAATGAAATGAAAATGATTGTTTGTGATTTATAATGTTTCATATTTCATTAATGAGTTGATGATGAATTGGTTAAATAGGTTTGTGATTGTTTGAATTGATACACATAATGTTATATTAATGAATACATTCAAACTTAACAAAATGAAGTTCTCATGCGAATGGCCCATACGAATGGACCATACGCATGAATAACTTCATGCGAATGACTCAGTCGCACGACTGAACCAGGAGACTGGATCAGTCGTATGATTGTAACATAAGATTGGCTCAGTCGCACGACTAAACACTCAGTCATGCGGATGGATCAACCGCATGGTTCAATCGCATGACTGAACCATACTAATGGTTTAGTCGCCCGAATGAACAACACTAACCTATAAATACCACCCAATTCATGGAAAAACGTAAGCATTCATTCTATTTCGACTCCAGACGTACCCTAGCCGTCCAGAAGCCTCCAAGTTCATACTCCAAGTTCATAGAACGCTGTAGATCGATTCCTAATCGATTCTTAACGTTTTGATTCAATACTTTATTGATCCTACGTGCGTTCTCACTGATTGGATCGCCAATCAAATAGGATTCCGCACTATTTAGTTTGGTTTACACGTTAATCAGTTGGTGTTTCGTTCAAATACCAGATCCTATCAAGTGGTATCAGAGCTTTGGCTCTTGATTACGTGTGATTCAATCAATTTTGATACAAAGTTTGTGTTTTTTCACTAAAAACGCAATCTTTTTGTGTCAAAAGTTGTCTTGGACGTCCCCTGCTCATCAAGTTTTGGTTTCTACGGCATTAGGCGATTAGGGTTGGTGAAAATTCGGATTTTTACGGCCAAAACACGTTTAACCTAGAAATTTTCGCAAAACAGCAGCTTCAGTCGCACGAGTGAGCCAATCGCACGACTAGACTTCATTCGCATCATCCAGACGCACGATTGGACTGAGTCGCATCTTCATTCGTACGACTAAGCCTACCGTTCGCAGTGTTCATACGCATCAGTTTCATTCGCACGACTGGACCAATCGCTCAGTTCAGCCGCACGATTGAACCAGTCGCATAGTTCATTCGCACAGATAGCCCATTCGCATCACTCCAGTCGCACTAGTTGACAGATTGTTTAGGAGATTTAAAGTTAATCGAGATGGAAGATCAGATGTCAACGTTTACAGCCGGTAAGGACTCACGGATCCAGAACTTACTGTTACTTGAGAGTGAGGCGGGGAATCATAATAAACCCCCAAAGCTCTTAACGTTAGATGAGTTTCCCCACTGGAAACAACGTTTTGAGATCTACCTCAATGGAGTGGATCCAAATTTGTGGGAAGCTATTGAGATAGGTTACAGTATGCCGGTAGGAGCTGATGGGGTGAAGCTTACTTTAGAAGGAATGACTGATGCTCAGAAAGTTAAGTATAATGCAGAAAAGAGAGTCTATGCATTGATAACACAGTCTATTCCTAAGGAATTTTCCACCAGTACTCGGAGAATAAGCAAGCCAAGAAATTGTGGGATAAGCTGGAGACGAGATATGACGGGAATGCTTCGCTGAAGGCAATTAAAGCTAAGGAGCTGAAGAAAGAATTTGACAACTTCTCATCAATGGGAAATGAGAGTTTAGACGATGTTATTGATAGATTCTACCATTTGATGAGCGAACTGCATACACATGGTGTTGCTACTACCATGGAAGATAAAGTGTCAAATTTTGCAGACGGATTGCAAGAAAAATGGGCTTCTTTTGTGTCAAATCTGAGACAGAATGAAATGTTGGCAAAGTTGGATATCAATGATTTCATTCTAAAGCTGCGAGAAGAAGCACTTAGGATGAAGTACCGAGCTCAGAAGTCCTCATACACTCAGAATCCAGCTTTGTACAATGCCACTCCCCAAGCTAAGACGTCTTGAGCACCTCTTCAGACCGCCTTTGTGTCTAGCTCATCTTGTTCCTCACAAGCTTCTCCTTCAGGATCAGAAACATCAGGGTCTTCTAGTACCCATTACATTGGATCTGAAGCAAATGCTACTAGACTGAAGACCGAGAACCTCGGAAACGTGACAGTAGAAGTAGCTCGAGAGCACATGGATCTCTTGGCAGCAGTGGTCCATTCTTATGATGGACTTATTGCTGGGAAATTGAAAACTGCCATCTGGCAGATGAGGACTACGAGCAGGTAGACGAGACTGAGCTAGAGAGGATGGATATAATGTGGGCCTTAGCAAGTGCTGTCCGGAGGGCGAAGAAGTTTGTGAAAAAGACCGGACAAAACTTGGTTGATACTAAAGACACTACATTTGGCTTTGACAAGAGCAAGGTGACCTGCTTCAACTGTGGAGAAAAGGGGCACTTCAAAAGAGAATGTGTGAAGCCAAAGAAGACTGGGAACGGGAACCCATTCTCGTCCTTCACTCGTCAAGACAAGCAAGCGAGCAGTTCTACTTCATCAAGCAAGGATCCAAAAGCCTTGACTGCCCATGATGATGAAGGACAGGACTGGAGCTTTCGGTTTGTCTCTCTAGGGGAATCCAATATTGCAAGCGTGGAAGACTTAGATGATGATTCCGCGAGTGAAGGAGATATTGCAGTTGAGATAGCGATGTCAAATAGTGAAGAGACAACTACAACTGAGGTCAGCTACAAGCCTGAAGAAGGGACATCTACAACAAAGACAGAATCACCAGAACCAGAGACATCTGATGCTGCATTGATGGCTAATTCTTCAGACTCTCCTCAGGTAAGTACCACTGACCAACTGTTTCAAAATCATGCTTGTTCTGATTGTAATACATTTAGAGATAGCATAGATTAGAAATTTGCTAGGTTATTAGATCATAATGATAACTTAGTTAAGGATTTGCAACTATGCACTGAGGCTAATAGAGTTTTAAAACAAAATGAGCATAGTTACAAAGAAAAGATAGACCTTTTGACTAAACAGCTTAGGGAAACTGAAGTAGTAGCATTTAACCAAGCTAATGACATTAGGTACTATCTTAACTCCCTAGAAGACACTAAGAAGCAAAAGGCAGTTTTAGAAGTAGAAGTCAACTCTTTAAAGCAAAAACTGCACAGTTGGACAAGTTCATCACATATTGTCCAACACTTAGTGAGAGAACGTAACAACGGGGAGGGTTTGGGTTATAAAGTGGTTCCACCACCACCTGAGACCTTGATAAACACTAAGAGTAGACCAATAAATAACAATCCCATCAAGGATCATGTGGTGTCTACTCCTCTTGTTAGTGATCTAGATTCCTCATGTTCTTCAATTGAATCTGGAACAAAACAAAAGGAGGCCACTTCAAAGGCAAAGGGTAAAATGCCTTGTGTTAAACTGGAAAAAGAATTTGAAAGGGTTAATATAAAGTCAGGGTCAAACAAAGTCAAATCTAAACCTAAAAAGACTGTTAATGTTAATCTCTCACAAGTCTCATGTCAAAATCCAGTTAACCAAAAGGGAAAAGATGTTAAAAGTGTTAAAACAATTAATTTTGTTAAACAAGAGAAAACATCAAAAGAAACAGAGTCAAAACCCAAACTAAGTGAGGTCACTAGGGTGTCACACACATCTCCACAACGAAAGTATAATCATAAAGTTGATAGCAGGTCATGCTACAACTGTGGAGAGTGTGGACACATTGCTTCCTTTTGTCCTTACTATCAGACACCTAGGAAGAAGATTGAACTTTAGGATTCAAAACCTAGGTCTTCTAAGAGGAGTTCTTTAACTCCACCTAGAAGAACTAGTGAACCCAAAGTTCAACCCATTAGCCAGTCGACTGTTTATCACAAACAGGCCTTACACAAATCTGGCTTATGGAAAGAAAAGTCGTCCTCTGAGTCTGATAATGATGACAAGAAGGCATCTGAGCTACCCTCACCTTCTAAAGGTCAATGGGTTGAATTCATGATGTGTGATGCCTTTGGGAAACCCAAGCCAGTAAAGGCTTGGGTTCCTAACCTAAACTAATGTTTTACATTGTATGTGCAGGGTTTTCGCTACAGTGCTGAAACCAACACGTGGATTTTAGACAGCGGAGCATCCAAACACATGACAGGAAACAGGGCTCTTTTATCAAACGTCAAACAAATAAAAGGAGGGCATGTTTCGTTTGCTGGTAACAAAGGAGGCTATATCACAGCTCAGGGAGAGGTTGGAAATCAGAAAGTTAAGTTTGATATAGTGAACTACGTTCAACAACTTCAAAACAACTTACTTTCTGTTTCCCAAATATGTGACAAAGGATTTAAAGTCATATTCAACAACAAGAAGTGTTACGTCTTAAAGAAAGACTACGTGATTCCGGAGGATCAAGTTTTGATGACAGCTTCAAGATATAAAGACCTTTATGTTTTGGATCTCTCAACGGCTTCTACAACGGATCATGAAGTTCAGTGCTTTCTATCAAAAGCTACTGAAAAGGACTCCATCTCCTGGCATAGGAGAATGGGACACATTAATCAACGGAAGATGAATCACTTGATCCAGAAGGATCTCGTGAGAGGGGTTAACGTCAAAAATTTCCAACTTCCGGATTTCTGTGTAGCTTGCAAGAAAGGCAAACAGACAAAGAAGTCTCATAAGGAAAAGAAAGTTCATTCTATCGAACTTCCTCTTGAACTTCTTCACATGGATCTGTTTGGTCCAGTCAGTACAAAGAGCATTGCAGGTGACTTGTACTGTTTTGTGGTTACTGATGACTATTCAAGATTTTCTTGGGTAATGTTTCTGAAGTCCAAATCAGAAACATTTGAGTCATTCAAGGAGTTAGTAACCACACTGGAATCTCTCTACAAGCTGAAGGTCAGACAGGTACGCTCAGACAACGGAACTGAATTCAAGAATCAGTGGATGGAGGTTTATTGCAAGGAAAAGGGAATTGTGCACCAATTCACTTCTGCCTACACGCCTCAGATGAATGGTGTTGCTGAGGGAAAGAATAGAAGCTTGATAGAAACAGCACGGACAATGCTGGCAGACTCGAAACTACCTATTCAATTCTGGAATGAGGCAGTGGCAAATGCATGTTATACATTGAATCGAGTTTTGATAGTCAAGCGCCACGGAAAGACATGTTACGAGCTACTACAACGACGTAAACCTAATCTGGAGTATCTCGAACCATTTGGCACGCCGTGCACACTTCTGAAGAAGACTCAAGAAGGTAAATTCAGCGAGAAGGCTGATGAAGGGATCTTCCTAGGATACAACATACCGAACAAGAGAGTTTACAACAACTCAACGGGTATAGTAGAAGTGTGGTGTAATGTTGATGTTCAGAGATATACCACACCACCTACTGGCAAAGGACCCGCTTACATTTTCGACTATAATGGATTCTTCAAGTCCTTCAACATCCCTATCTCTCCTTCTGATGATGACTTAGCTACACGGATGATGTATGACATCTTGAATACACCATCTCTTGATTCAACATCATCGAGCTCACAGGGAGAATCATCTAATCCCTCAGGGGGAGTAGTCGATGACAGTGACTCCTCCTCAGAAGATGAAGCTGAAGAAGATGACCAGAACAGTCAGGAGGAACATGTTCCAATTCCTGCAAGTCCACAAGCATCTAATAGTGATGCCCCTTCGACTTCGGAACCTCAAACTCCATCTACCTCAGATGCAGAACCAAATGTTCATAATCTTGGCTCTGAGGTAGTTGTTCCTACTACTCCAGGATCACGTCTAAATGTCTATCATCCCCTAGACAATGTCATTAGGGATGTCAGATCAGGAGTACAAACCAGAAATCAGTTGTACTCAGCTGATTATGCCTCTGTTATGGAAAAAGGATACATTCATGATGGTGCTTATCGGTGTTTTGTCTCGCAGTTTGAGCCAAAATACGTCAGTGAAGCACTGAATGATGAGGCGTGGGTGAGTTCCATGCAAGAAGAACTTCTTTAGTTCAAGAAAGTTAGGTGTATGGACTCTGGTAGATAGACCTAAAGGTGCTAAGGTCATTGGCACCAAATAGGTCTTGAAATGCAAGACATGATGACCAAGGGGTCATTATCAGGAACAAGGCTCGACTGGTGGTTTAGGGATTTCGCCAAGTCGAGAGGATTGATTACAATGAATGTTTGCACCTGTGGCAAGGATGGAAGCCATCCGTATCTTCCTTGTCTATGCATCGTATATGAAGATTAAAGTCTATCAATTAGATGTGAAGAGTGCATTCCTTCATGGGGAAATTCGAGAGACAGTTTATGTCAGTCAACCCGAGGGATTTGAAGATCCTTATCATCGGGACAGAGTTTACAAACTCAACAAGGCCTTATACGGGCTTCATCAAGCTCCAAGGGCCTGGTATGAGAAACTCTCGACTCATCTTGTGAAACACGGCTTTCGCAGGGGAGTCATTGACTGCACTCTGTTTATCAAAGAAAAAGATGGAGACTTACTGCTAGTACAGATCTATGTCGATGACATAATCTTCGGTTCAAAGAACGAAGAATTATGCAAAGAATTTGAAGCAATAATGAAGGCAGAGTTTGAGATGAGTGCTATGGGGGAGATGAAAGTCTTTCTTGGGTTACAGGTGGATCAGACACCAAAAGGGATCTTTCTACATCAGACCAAGTATGTGGGAGACATTCTCAGTCGGTTTGACATGGAGAATGCTTCTGCAGCTGGGACTCCACTTGCTACAAACCATGATATCGCACCTGATGAAAATGGAGATCTGGTAGATGCCACAATGTACCGAGGAATGATTGGATCCCTCATGTACCTCACTGCCTCAAGACCTGATATCATGTATGCTACATGTCTATGTTCTAGATATCAGGCTAAGCCTAAGGTTAACCATCTGATCAGGGTCAAGAGGATATTTCGTTATCTAAAGGGTACACTCACACTTGGGTTGTGGTATCCTTATGATGATGACTTTGAGCTCACGACGTATAGTGACTCGGATTACGGGGGCTGTAAGATGAACTACAAGTCTACATCAGCAGGGTGTCAATTCTTTGGGAGGAGATTAGTGACCTGGCAGTGTAAGAAGCAGACTTCGGTTGCATTGTCAACCTGTGAAGCCGAATACGTTGCTGCTGCAAGTTGCTGTTCACAAATCATTTGGATTCAAAAGCAAATGCGGGATTACGGTTTAAATTTCTCTTCTACTCCTATCTTTGTTGATAACTCTGCTGTAATTGAAGTAACTAAAAATCCAGTACAACATCCAAAGACCAAACACATCGGTATTAAATACCATTTTATAAGAGACTGTTTTGAAAAGAACTTAATTGATGTGGTAAAGATTAATACTGATTTTCAACGCGCTGACCTCTATACAAAAGCTTTTGACAAAACACGCTTTCTATATCTGTTAGAGGTCAACGGCGTTAAAAGGAAAAGTGATGTTATTCCTGATGATGATCATGTGTAGTCCGAATCAGTGTAGTTAATTTTTTCTTTTTCATTTTTTCTTTATTTATTCTATTTTCTGTTAAAATTAAATTCATGTTATTTAGTTGTCTATTAAAATCCTAAAATAATTAATTCCGTTATGATTTTAGAATTTTAGGGGGAGAATAGGTCAGCCAGTAACATTAAAAAAACGAGGAAGAAGGAGAGGCTAGCGGATATAAGGTAAACCGTACCTGTGATACCGATTCAAACTCTTTGGAAAATGATAGTACACAGGAACAAATCAAGAGGGACTTTAAAATTTAATTTAGAAAAGATGCAAAATTCAAAGTATAAGTCTGTGTAGTCTGAGCAATATAAAAGGAAAGATGATAGAAAAACTGGTAACTACTAAGGTAACACAACGAAAGTAGACCGAGAGGTTGCTAGACCACAGATGATATGTCGGTAGATTCAACACAATAGATGATTAGACCTGACTGGTGATCTCAAGATCAAACTAAGTTGTTCAACTGACTGTGGGCTCCCATCTTATCACTGGTTAACACAATCAACAATATTCCAATAAGGGGTAATGAGCATGTAAACGCCACAAATGTGTGCGGATGACCATAAATAGAGCAAAGCACGGAAAAAAATGAAAGGCAAATGCTATCAAGCTAATAAATTATGTTATTGGTGCATTATGTGAAAAAGAAAATTAAGATGCTCTAACAAGAAGATAGGTTGTGTGTCTCTCTGCTGTGCGATGGCACTGACCTGAGGATAAGCATAACCTAGATATTCTAGAATTCATTGTTGTTTGCCGCCTCTCTGTTGTGCGATGGCACTGGCCTGAGGATTGGCTTCTCTTTGAAAGCTCTAAGAATAGTCTCTTCTTGTCAAAATACTCGTAGACCGCTCAAAAGCTCCTGAGGAATGTTGATTACCATATAAGTGTGGGATCCACAAATGTTGGTTGAAATAATTAAACCTTAAACTATCACCAATCTGTGTCAAAAGTCTGTGTATGGATTTAAGAGGACAAATATACTGACAATCATTGTGGCTGCAATTCTTGAAAGTTCAAATCAATGTGGGAATCTAATAGTACTAGTATGATTTCCTAAATTTGCTAAAGACTCTAGATGAAAACCAAGAAGTGAGCATCAAAAAGTTTTGATAACAAGTCCCAAATGATTTGACTTGCCTGTATGATTCCAAAATTGAATTGTTCCGGGTGTGGTCAAACTAAATAGAAGTTGCCTATTCTGGAACCGAATCCAGTAGATTTTTATCTTAGGATTTATCTCTCACAAAAAGTCAAAAACAAGTTTAATTTTTGTACTTTAGTTTAATTTTCTAAGTTATTTAGCAATTTCAGTTTGTTTGTTTGTCGGACTACATCATGAAATTTAGTATGGGATTAACTCACCAAAAAAAAAGGTCATGTCTGAGATGACCACATGTGTTTTCAAAGGATAAATGGGTCACGTCTGAGGTGACAAATTGCTTAAAATGATCACGTCTGAGGTGATCAAAAGTTTTCAAGTTAAAATCATCATGTCTGAGATGGTCAAATGCTCATAATGTTATTTTAACAGTTAAAAAGGGTTTAAATGTTAAATTGTCAAAATGGCACAAAATTTCATAAGTATGACCCATTCGCACGAATGGACCATTAGTATGGACTTATCATACGAATGGGAGTCATTCGTACGAATGGACCATGATTATGGACCATTCAACCGAATGGACCATACGAATGGCCCAGTCGGATGCTTAAGAGCTAACGAATGAGTGAGTCGCACGATTGAGCTCCAGTCGGACGACTGAAGGGGGCCGACTGAACCAATTGCACGACTGAGGCCCATTCGCCCGAATGAAAGGTGCGTATGAGCCCAGTCGCACGATTGAATTTAGGTTTAGTATAAATAGAGAGAGAGTCGGTCGCAGAGACTCACCACTCTCAAATTTACCCTAAATCGCACGACTAAAGTTACTCTGCCCAAATTTCGTTTGATCACTATAAACCCTCGATTCTTGCATACTGACCATTTACATTGACTCTACAGGTAATTTGCGGTGCAGAAACCTTACCAAATCATTCAATTTACACTAAATCTGGACATCAGACCTGTTAGAAAAAACCGTGACATATTTGGCAAAATAACCTAACTAAATGACGTAAACAAATGAAATTAAAGGTGCTAGGTGTTAAACGAATGGATTGCGAGTCCAATGAACCAGAACACGAAGTCTAAAACTTAAAATTGGTGAAAATTGAATTTGAATTGAACAGACAGAACAACATGCGAATGGACAGGTTGATGAACTTCAGTCGCACGACTGAAGGGTGCGAATAGCTTAACCGCACAACTGAACCATGCGTATGAGTTCAGTCGCACGACTAGGGTAACCGCATGAGGTTACATACGCATGTGTCCAGTCGCACACTCAGTCGTACGCATGAGGTCATTCGCACGACTAAATCCCAGTCGCACTGCTCATTCGCACGACTGATCTCAGTCGCACAACCTCATTCGCATGACAGAAAGAATTTTCTTCAAGTCCAAGTGTTTCATGACATTCTTAGCAAATGGGTACTAATGTTTACTTTGTTGTGTAACAGATGGCGAGTCGATGGACTATGAGTACGAAGCACAATATTTGTGCTCATCTGGATCTGACATCCAGAAATGCTGCAGATTTCTCTGGCATTATCACCTTTCTAAGGAGATCGAGGATTGCACACGCCATATCTGCTCCATGTACTCCTTATCGTTCTATTCAGCAGGCCTTCTGGGAAGGTGCGGTAGTTGATCGATCCTCTGAGCCTCACTGCATCAGAAGTACTATCTTTGGAGAGGCTATAGCTATCACAGAGGAGGATCTTAGGAGTGTTACAGTTGGGGGACGATGCTGACTGTCCTACTAGACTACATCCCCTTACTGTGAGAGGATGCTTTCTTCGAGCCAAGTACTCTGGGGACATCAATGCTGGGGTGCTCAACAAGAGCAACCTGTGTCCCCAGTTCAAGTACCTTGCTCACGTGCTGCTAAAGTGCATAGCTTCCAGGAAGGGAGGTTTTGATGAGTTATCCGACCAGATCCAGAACGCCTATGTTGCGTTGGTGCTGAACCACCCGTTCAGCTTCTCCAGGATGATCTTCACCTACTTGGTGGAGAACATTGAGGGGAAAGGGAAGGAGGGCTTCTGTATGTACCCCGATTCATGCAGATGATTATAGACCAGAAGCTCCCCTCCCTGCCAAGGAGAAGGATGATGTGTAGTGCTTGAGGTGATGGATGATACCACCTTGGCAGGATGAAGGTATACAGGGGGAAGCAGGTGAAACCCCCTGTCAGGAGATTGTTTGGGCATCTGGCCCGTGAGGACTATGTGGTGCCAGCTAGGAGGAAGTGGCGCCACGACGACAGTGATTCTGATGTTGAGCAGATTGCTCTACCCACCGATGATTCTGATGATGATGACAGTGGGGATGCTGGAGATGACATGCCCATTCCACCGAGGGGCACAACTACTGATAGCACACCTCCAGTATCTGCCCCCACTGGAGATATAGCTGAGTCGGTCGGGTTCCACTAGGATTTTTTACCTGGTGAGGAGGAAGAAGAGTCAGATGAGGAGCCATTGACTAGGACTGTGGGAAGCAAAGTCGTTCCCACAGAACATGGACTCCGGGCGGTTGGTGAACGCCCCAGTGGATCAGGAGAAACTGCTACTGACCCGACTTATGCTCCAGAGCCATCTAGCCGTGTTCTAGGGGGAGCATCCTCCTCACAGGATCGAGGAAGAAAAGGATGGCTCAGCCCCACGGCATGAAGAAGAAGAAGAGAAGACTCACCTACATCACCACCACAGCCACCACCTCAACCACCACCACTACCACCTCTACAGCCACACCATCCCCCACCACAGCCACCACAGCTACCACTACCACCACCACACCTCCCACCACCATACATATGCCATCCACCACTATATCATTCACACCTACATCACCTCCACTATCATCTAGACCTAACCCCATCTTCACCACTGCCACCACCACCACCACTAGCCACCAAGCAGGACCATCATCACATCCCTCACATCTATACGGATCACCTCTACCTCCCATTGGGGTAGAGGAACAGCTGTCAGCGCTGAACCGGATGGTGATGCGTCTGTTAGCGGCTGATGAAGAGAAGACTGCGCAGATCCGTCAGCTGGCAGATCTCACTACTGCGCAGTCCCAGCAGATCTCGCAGCAAGCTCAGCTGATCGAGGAGCAGGCCCAGCAAATGGTTGAGCAGAGCCACGAGATTGCCCAACTTCAAGAGCACAAAGTCACATCAGCTAAGAAGAATGAGGAGTTGGAGGATGCTAAAAGGACCATCATGCTCAAGCTTAAGGGATCTAAAGATGAGCCTCTGAAGATTAAGGAAGGAGATGGTGATGATGGTGATGATGATGATGATGAGTATGAGGATGAGGACGATGATGAAGAGACTGATGATGATGATGAAGGGATTGAGGAAGAGAGGACAGAGGACAGGCATGAGGATGATGAAGATGAAAGAGGAGATGCAGCTGCATCTACCTCAGCTCAGGGTCAAGAAAGGAGATCAAAGAGAAATTAAGACCAACGAGCTTCATCCTCTACCTCACCAAGTGATGATCCAGCGATTCAAGACAAAAGTAATGATTAGATGTCAATGTATTTGATAACTTTTGTATTTGAATCATGTATTTAAACTTATGTATTTAATGTTTATATTAAGATTAATGCATTTCTGTCTTGGTTATTAACTAATGGTTGATGTGTTACTTGTTTAAATCAAACAGATCCAAACTATCAAAGGGATGAATTTGATGTTGCTCCCCTTCAGCAGGTCAAGACTCAATTAACTATGATTCTTGATCTGCAAGGGATCGTCAGGAGATCTGTGAGTTATACCCCTGAAGAAGGGGAAATAATTCACGATCTTTCAAATGAGCAACTAGCTGAGATGTTCAAGCTAAATCCCGATGAGATCGTTAAGGATGCTCCAACGTGTGACTCTACCAGTGACGAAGAGCTAAATGACATTGATGAGATAGAGATAGAAGACGTCACAGCAGAGCACTATCCTCAGTATGCTGACAACGAGGGAAATGTGGTCCCCAATCTGGGTGAATCCCTTGTCAGTGATACATTTGAGGTTTTAGATAAGATGGAGCAGGAGTCTGAGAAGACAGAAGGAAAGGCCCAAGCCTCAAACGACGATGTTGATATCCGAAAGGCTGAATGGGCTGCTTGTTTTGAGGAAATCCGAGCCCAACGCGCCGCTCCTAAACAGAATGTCTACACCAAACTCTACAGAGTGAAGAAACATCATAAGGTGTCGGGCAGGATTATAGCGTGGGCACATTTTGAGGATCTAAACGTTTATGCCATTAAGAGGGAGAAGGGCATAGAGTACTTTAGATTTCCACATGATCTAAAGACTCTACCTGGTTTTGAGCTCAACCAGCTGGCGAAATTGAAGCTGCTATATGCTGACCCAAGGAAGATGTCAGGCTGGTTTGAGGCTGCCCTAAGGAAAGAGTACCACACCAGGTGGGTCAACTTCAAACCTCAACAACCTACAGGTATATCAGACGTTCAGAAGTTGATCCCATCACTGGTAAGCCAAAGATATGCTGAAGTGGAGTCCTCCAAGAACGATGTCAAGAATCCCTCTCAGGGAAATGCCACAGGACTTCACTCCACACTTTAAGTGGTGGTACTATGATTGGAGAACCGGAGAAGCGGTCATAGTTCTAAATAAAGAGGGACAAATGGATACCATCAGGGTGTTTGACCCAATGTGGCTCACCAACTTGTCAGCTAATGATGTCTACACTCTATACAAGTGGCCACTGTTCTATGACACGCAAGATATAGTACAAGCCCTCCAATTCCAGAACGTCATAAGACTCTGTTTTGCGTTTGAGATTCACGCAGGAGTCACAAGAGAGGAAAAGTACAAGAAGTATGAGGAGGTGATGCAGAAAACAAGACATTAGAGAGATCTAGGTCCAAGGGGGAGTTTGTTGATACATATGTACCTAGATCATGATATGAATGTAATAGGTCTTGTTTCTTACACTGATGTAATGTTTGGAATATTAATGAAATGAAATGGTTGTTTGTGATTTATAATGTTTAATATTTCATTAATGAGTTGATGTTGAATTGGTTAAATAGGTTTGTGATTGTTTGAATTGATACACATAATGTTATATTAATGAATACATTCAAACTTAACAAAATGAAGTTCTCATGCGAATGGCCCATACGAATGGACCATACGCATGAATAACTTCATGCGAATGACTCAGTCGCACGACTGAACCAGGAGACTGGATCAGTCGTATGATTGTAACATGAGATTGGCTCAGTCGCACGACTGAACACTCAGTCGTGCGGATGGATCAACCGCATGGTTCAATCGCACGACTGAACCATACTAATGGTTCAGTCGCCCGAATGAACAACACTAACCTATAAATACACCCAATTCGTGGAAAACGTAAGCATTCATTCTATTTCGACTCCAGACGTACCCTAGCCGTCCAGAAGCCTCCAAGTTCATACTCCAAGTTCATAGAACGCTGTAGATCGATTCCTAATCGATTCTTAACGTTTGATTCAATACTTATTGATTCTACGTGCGTTCTCACTGATTGGATCGCCAATCAAATAGGATTCCGCACTATTTGGTTTGGTTTACACATTAATCAGTTGGTGTTTCGTTCAAATACCAGATCCTATCAAATTTCATTGAACCTGTTTGAATTGGTGAAAATGACTACATCAATCAATGATCCTCACAATACTGGCTCCTCAACAAAGCCTTCGATGCTTGTTAGGAGTGAGTATAACATATGGCACCGCCGAATGCTCCATCACCTGTCTGTTAACAGTTCAGGTTGTTGGAAGTCTGTGGTTCATGGACCATATAAGCCTATGGTGAGTAATCCGGAAACCAATGAGATGGTTCCAAAGAAGAAGGAGCAATATTCAGATGAAGATCTGAAACTGTTTGAAATTGATGCTAAAGCCCATGGAATTCTGGCCATGGCACTGCCTAATGAAATATATTCTGGACTTATGCATCATGAAACTGCTCATGACCTCTGGGTTGCTCTGAAAGAACAATTCGGAGGAACTGATGAGGTCTTAGAAAACAATAGAGAGATCCTTGCCCAGCAATATGAGACATTTTCTCATAGAAAGGGTGAGTCACTGACTCAATAGTTTGAGTGATTTTCCTGTTTGATATCTGAGCTAAAAATGGTTCAACATGAATATACAAACAGTTAGATGAACAACAGATTCCTCAGATCCCTGCCTGAGAGATGGGACACATATACTATTGTCCTACGCTCCAGTGCAAATCTGGACACTCTATCTCTTACCTAACTTCATGGAAAACTATTAACATTTGAAAGAGAGATAGAACAGAAAAGGAAACTGGCTTCATCTGGGAAGCTCACTGATGATTTTGTACCAGGGAATACTGCTCTGGTTGGTCATGAGTCAGAATATGCTGCATCAGAAAGTTCTTATGATGAGCATATAGATTTCTCTTCAAACAGTGGAGATCATGCTTTTGTTGGTGTTGATGGTAATTCAGGGTGTAGTAAAGATAATTTGTGCTTTTTGATGGATGATTTGAAAGGAATTGCTGATGATGATCTGGAAGAGATGGATATTTTGAGCCAAATGGCATTAATCAATATCAGATTTCAAAAGTTTTACAAAAGGACAGGTAGAAAATTCCCTGGTCTCTCTGGAAAAACCAAAGTTGGTTTTGACAAGAGCAAGTTGAGGTGTCACAAGTGCCATAGACTTGGACATTTTGCAAGAGAATGTAGATCATCTGGATCTAACTCTTCTGCACCCTTTGTGACCTTTCCAAGCAATAGCTCACAGAACAAAGGGCAACATTCTACCAGTTCTGATCATCATTCACAAATTCAATCATCTCTTGCATTTTTTGTTCCTCAAGGTCCAATGCCATATCCTTATCCATGTTTTTACATGCCCCAGTCTAATCAGGTTCTTGTACCCATAGCTCAACAACCACATGCCCTACATGATCCTCAACCATCTCAATCAAATCAACAATCTCAATCTCAATCACATCAAAGCTTTTTCACACCTGAGGTTGTTGACTGGAGCAGCTTACTAGATGATATTTCTGGTTATTCTGAACAATTGTTTTTTGGTGCTGGTCAACTTGGTGGTGAAAATCCTTTTGGAAATCTTGCTCTTATGGCCCTGGAGTCTACTGATGGAAATGCTTCATCATCACAGGTACCACAGGTATCTTCTGAGGCTAAGGCCAAGTTGTGTTCTGAGTCATGCATAGTTGCTTTTGTCTCAATTAGGGAAGCAAATGTAGCCTTAATTAATCAAAATCTTGACCTAGAGAAAGTGATTTCCAAAAGAAAAGCTGAGATTGAATCTGTTTTAAAAGAAAAAGATGAGGAGATTTACAAATTAAAATGCCAAATCACTGATGAAAAGGCAAAGGTAGAGGTCATTTTGGAGAATCATAAGAATCTCAAAGAAATACTTGCAGCTACTCAAGTAAATTGTGAACGTTGGGTAACATCCTGCAAGGGGTTTGAAATGCTTCTCAGCAAGCAAACAGCTTCAAATGTGAAGTTTGGGATTGGGTATAATCACACTATACCTCCTACAGATTTTACTCCCAAGCTAGAAGTAAAATCTGAAGGTGAAAGCAATTCCCAAACCACATCATCATGTGTCTCATCCTCAAGTGATAATTCAAAATCAGAGGATGAAGTCAGTATTAGTACCTCAGCTAATCAATTTGCTGATGGTCTCACTGCTGCTAAACACATGATCAAAGAAAAACTGAGCAATTCAGGTGTTGTCCCACAAAGTATTCAAAGTACTGAAGGGAAAGTCACAACACCTGAAGAGCATTTCAAACTAAATGAAAACAAACATGGTTTGACAACTGCTGAAAAGTCTATCGGGAAATCCAAAAGTACTGATAGAAAACTTCTGAAGAACAAATCTTCAATTGTTACAAATCCTTCAGTACTTACCATAAGTACTGAGAGGAAGAAAGTACTGAAGAACACATCTTCAGTAGTTTCATCGTCTTCAGCAGTTGATCAACAAAAGATGAAGAAAAAGCCATGTGAAATATGTGGTCTATTTAATCATCTCACTAATGAATGTTGGTATAACAAAGGTTCAAAATTCAACAAAGATAAAATCATTAAAAAGAAAATGAATAAAATGAAAGATGAATTTCAAACCAAGTTTGTACCACAAACATCTCAATATGATAACCCAAAGTTTTTCCAAAAATCTAAAAAGAAGGAAGGGGTTTATCATAAAACAGCTGAAAATATTCCTCATGGAATATCAAAACACCAGACTAAGTCTGTGTCTTTCAAAAAGGAGGATATGGTGAGTCACAAGAACAAATCAAAAACAAGTACTGATGTGTCAGCTGAGCTGAAGGCCTTGACAACCAATCAGACACAACTTGTTATGATGGTTCAACATCTGTTGGGGAGAGTTAACCAATTAGATGTATCTGTGATTAAACCACTGAAAAGGAAAACTAAGCCAAAATCAAAGGAATCCTTTTCAGCACCACCTCTACCTTCAAAGGCTGTCAATCATGACAAATCAGTTAGTCTAAAATCTGTTGATGAGAACAGACCCAAAACCAAAATGGTTTGGGTCTCAAAAGCTAACTAATTTCTTATGACAAATGCAGGGTTCTTCAACATGCCAAAGAAGCATCTGGTATGTGGATAGTGGAGGATCTATGCATATGACAGGGAGCAGTTCTCTTCTTCATGACTACTCTCAAGGAAAGAAGGGATTTGTTTGTTTTGGTAATGATGCTAAGGGTTACATCATTGGCACAGGCTTTGTGTCAAATGGTGAGATAAGGTTTGATGATGTTAACCATGTGGAGAACCTCAAGTACAACTTGTTGAGTGTCAGTCAAATGTGTGATAAAGGGCATGTTGCACTTTTCACCAGCCAGAACTCTCGGATTCTGTCTTCCAATGTTCTGAGGATGATTGACAAGATATTGGATGAATATACTCTCCTGAAGGCCAACAGGATTGGAAGAGTATATGCCTTAGATTTATCAAAGAAAATTGATCTAAAAGGGCATCCATGTCTGTTCTCCAAGGCCTCTCCTCAGGAATCAGAACTATGGCATAGAAGGCTTGGTCATGTGAATCTTAAAAACATGAACCAGCTTATTCATCATGCTTTAGTGAGAGGTCTGCCATTAAAGGAGTTCAAATGTGATGACAACTGTTCTGCTTGTTTAAAAGGAAAGCAACATAAAGTATCATTCCCTCCAATAGAAGAACCAAAGTCCACTGCCTGCTTGCAATTACTGCATATGGATCTTTTTGGTCCAGTAAGAGTGATGAGCATGGCAAAGAAAAAATACTGTCTGGTAATTGTGGATGATTATTCCAGATTTGTATGGACTTTCTTTTTACATTCAAAAGATGAGGTTGTTCAAATCATCATCTACTTTGTGTTGTATGTGGAAAAGCAATACTCCCTTCCAGTCAAGTGTGTGAGGAGTGATAATGGCACAGAATTTAGAAACCACACTCTTGATGAATTCTATTTATCTAAGGGAATCAAGAGGCAATATAGCATTCAAAGAACTCCTGAACAAAATGGAGTGGTGGAGAGAAAGAACAGGACCCTTATTGAAGCCGCAAGGACAATGTTGGCTGATTCTGGTTTGCCACTACCTTTTGGGCTGAAGCTGTCAACACAGCCTTCTATGTACAAAATAGAGTGTTAGTAAATCAGAGGTTGATGAAGACTCCTTATGAGTTGTTACATCATTTGGCCCCTTTGATTTCATTTTTAGAGCATTTGGGTGTCCCTGTTATATTCTTAACACAAAGAATCCACTTCAGAAGTTTGAATCAAAGGTGGATGCAGGGTACTTTGTTGGGTATTCATCTACTTGCAAGGCATACAGAGTTTTTAATTGCAGAACAAAGATAGTTGAAGAAACCTTACATGTAAAGTTTAATGAATCTCCAAATGACAAAATTCCACAAAACCCTATGGAGTTATTTGATTTGGACTTACTGCAATATGTTCCAAATCAGTCTCCATTTGTTGCAGATTCTGAGGATCCATCATCTCCATTTGGTGGTATAAATGCAAGTTTTAGTGATCACCTGCCTGTGTCTACTACACTTGATGTTCCTGTAGCTTCAACAGTTCCATCCACAACAAAGCTGATGAGATCTCTGAATCCTCTACTTCATTTGAATTGCCATCTCACTCTAGGTTTCAAGAGTCTGAATCAACATCTGTTGCTGCTGAATCTCCTGCAAACACTTGCACAGATATTATTGAGTACCAAGAACTGAAGAATAACCCCATGTCTCAAATCATTGGTGACATCAATGCTGGTGTTTCAACTAGAAGTCAATTGTCCAATTTCTGCTTTTATGCTCTCTTCATCAGTCAGCAAGAGCCAAAGAACTATCATATTGCATTAAGAGACAATGGATGGGTTGAAGCCATGCAACTTGAGCTTCTTCAGTTTCAAAAGCAGCAAGTGTGGGAACTGGTTCCTCCACCCCAAGGTAAGTGTGCAATAGGCACTAAATGGGTGTTTAGGAATAAAACTGATGAAAAAGGTCAAATTGTCAAGAACAGGCCAGACTGGTTGTACAGGGGTTTTCACAAGAAGAAGGTATTGATTATGATGAAACCTTTGCCCCTGTAGCCAGACTGGAGGCAATCAGATTGTTCTTAGCTTATGCTGCTTTCCATAATCTTAAAGTTTTTCAAATGGATGTCAAAAGTACATTTTTATATGGTAAAATAAAAGAAGAAGTTTATGTGTGTCAACCACCAGGTTTTGAAGATCATAAACATCCAGATTGGGTGTATAAGCTTGATAAGGCTCTTTATGGGTTAAAACAAGCTCCCAGAGCCTGGTATGAAACACTATCTTACTTTCTTCTTCAAAATAATTTCACTAGAGGCTCCATAGATAAAACTTTATAAGAAAGTAGGCATGCATAAGCTCCTTGTTCAAATTTATGTAGATGATATTATTTTTGCATCTTCTGATCCACAGTTATATGATGCCTTTACTAAGTTGATGCAACAAAAGTTTGAAATGAGTGCCATGGGAGAATTACAGTTCTTTCTGGGTTTGCAAATCAAACAAATGGCTGATGGAACTTTCATTCATCAGTCAAAATATACAAAGGATTTATTGAAAAAGTTTGATTTACAAAATTGTAAGCCCTGTTCTACTCCCATGTGCTGCACCACACAACTGGATGCTGATCAGAAAGGTAAAGCAGTTGATGAAACTCTTTACAGATGTATGATTGGTTCCTTGGTGTACCTTACAGCTTCTAGACCAGACATTATGTTTGCAACTTGTGTCTGTGCTAGATTTCAGGCTGCACCTAAAGAATCCCATATGATTGCAGTCAAAAGGATCTTTAGATACTTGCAAGGAACTCAATCTCTAGGACTTGGGTATTCCACTGGGCACTCTTGCAAATTAGTTGCTTTCTCTGATAGTGACTATGCAGGGTGTAAATTAACCAGAAAATCAACCTCTGGTGGATGCCAATTTCTAAGCAATTGTTTAGTTTCTTGGCAGAGTAAGAAACAAACTTCAGTTGCTACATCTACTGCTGAAGCAGAGTACATTGTTGCTGCAAATTGTACATCTCAGGTACTCTGGCTTCAAAATCAATTATTGGATTATGACATTACAGAGACTAAGACTCCTTTACTGATGGACAGTGCTTCAACTCTTTGTATTGTTAAGAATCCTGTCCAGCATTCTAGGACCAAACATATTGAGATCAGACATCATTTTATAGGGGATTGTTATGAAAAAGGTCTGATTGATCCAAAGTTTGTGCCTAGTGCTGATGAGCTTGCAGATATATTTACTAAGCCTTTGGACAGTGCAACTTTCCAAAATCTTGTGCTCAGGCTTGGTATGCTGCAGCTAGAATGATTTGACAACTACTGATGCTCTTAGTTAACAAGTACTGATGAGCATTAGTATACAGCTGTCAAAAATAAGTACTGATAAGTTATTTTATCTTCAGCAGTTTTCCTAACTATTGAAGACTAAATTACTTAAAAGTACTGAAGTACTTTATTTGTTGAAAAGTACTGATGTAGTTACAACTACTGATGTCTGTTCTAATACATAAGTACTGATGACCAATAAAACATCTGAAAATCAGATAATCTGCTGAGTAAGTGTTAAGGTCATTAAAACAACTGAACTCTGTGAATTGACGACAACAACTGATGAGAAATTTTACTCTTCAATTGTTTCAAACAACTGCTGTTTCATTTCAAAACAACTGAAGCCAAAACCAAGTCTTCAGTAGTTTAAAACTACTGATGACTAACACCAAGTCTTTAGTTGTTTACAACATCTGAAAGTTAAAACCATGTCTTCAGTTGTTTTCTAACAACTGATGACTCACACCAAAACTTTCAGTTGTTTTCTTTCAGCCGCTTCATAACCTATAAATACCTAACCCTAACTTCAACTTTTTCATAAGTCGTTTTCCAAACTTTCATCTTCCATTAATGGCGACCATGCAAATCAAACCACGACAAAACTGTGTTGCCTACCTCACAAAATCAGCCTTTTGGACTAAGTTTGATGCTGCCATTGATCTGATGGTTGATTCCCAGTATCAAACCGCTTTTCTTCTGAATCCAACCATCTATCCCGATACCCTTCGTCAATTCTGGACAAATGTCACTGTCCATACTGGTGAGAATGATGACTCGATCACTCTCCAGTCGTTTGTAAACCAGAATAAGGTGGTCATCACTCCTGATATCATTCGCCAAACCCTAGATCTGAATGATGCCACCTTTGTCACCAAATACCCGAAAGGCACCATTGATTTATCATTCATCAACCATGGATATGAGGGCGACCTAAGTACTACCACCATTATGAAGAAGCACTTCCATGATGCTGAACGCCTAATCTTTCATATGATCAATGTCTGCCTTGCCCCTAAAACATCTTCATGGGATCAAATGTAATCCAGATGGCAACAGGTATTGTATTCTATCCTTGAACGCCAAAGCTTAAATTTTTCTGAAATTATATTTTTGGAATTAAAAGATCTGGCAATGAACATGTGGCTAACAGATGGATATTATATCCAAGGTTTCTTATGGCTATAATTATTAATCAATTAAAATCTGATGGCCTTGTTGGCCTTGGAGTCCCTGCTATGGTTGTTTTGCCTGAGGTATACTCCAGGCACAACTCTAACCCACAACTCAAAGAGGCTGCCAAACTGCTAAAACCCAAGCAGAGGGAACCCACAGCCTCCACCTCCAGATCCAAAGTCCCCTCCAAACCAAAATCCAAACAAACCAAAAAGGCTACTCAGGGAGTTGAGTCCCCTGATGATGCCCCTGTAACACAAAGGCAGGATGAAACTACTGGTAGTAATCCCCTTGTAGTTTCCAAGACTCTACAACCGCTCAGGTATCCTCTCAACAGGATCCTGATGCAACCAAAAATTGGGAAACCATATTACTGGAATCTCTCTCACTTGAGAAGATTGCCATTGAAGAGCACCATTCACCCCAGGTACAATCTTTTTCACCCTTATCTCCCACTGAAACCACCCCTACAAGCCCAACTGCAGTTATTGCACAAGTGCTGACTCAACTACATTCCTCTACCCCTCCCCAGAAACCTATTACCACTGGGAAAACCTCAACAGTTGAGGGAGAGGATTATAATGTGGTTGACAACCCACAGCACATGGATTACAAAGTTCAATCTCCCCGTGTAGAGGAGGAGATTCGAACATCTGGTGAGGCTACCTCTTCTCCTATTTCCGCACATGAACAGGATGAAGGTGGTATCATCTCTAAGACCTCACCAGAGGCAACTGCAAATGAAGGACATAATCCTGAGGCAGGAAGTCCCCAGTTCCAAGAAATAGGGGCACATGTGAATACTGATCTACACTCAGCACATGTTCATCCTGATTTAATCAAGAGGTCAGATGATTCAGCAAAGGCTGATGATGACCTGGGCTTTTCTTTGAGGTTCTAGCCCAAAAAACCGTTCTTGAGGCTAAGGTATGCAGACTACAAGAACTGCTTGCCAAATTGTCTCAAGAATCAAGTCCATCTGCCCAAATTCACCCACAGATGGCAGCTTCTTTTGAAGCTTTCCCAAACACTGAGCCACTCCCAACTACTATGCCACCAACCTCTGTTTCAGGCACCATTTCTCAGGGATAGAACCCCTCTGAGCAAATGGTTGCTGCCTTTAAATCCTCCTTACCTCTCATCACTCCCATCATCACTAACATTGTGCATCAAGCCCTTGATGAGAGGCTTTTCTCAAGTATTCAACCCTTAGTTGATGATGTTGTTTCTAAGAAACTTTCTGACATTCAAACCCCTGAACCCAATGCAACCAAAAAGGGAGAGTCTAAGTCAGTGAAAGTAGACAAAAGAAAGAGAGTTGAAGAGGAAGAAGAAAAAGAGAAGAAAGAAAAGAAGATGATCACATACAAGAGAAAGAAAAGTGCTGGACAAACTGAAGATGAGAAAAAGTTAGAAGAACTGATAAAAGAAGCTGATAAGCAACATAGCATATCTATGGATAAGATCATTGATCAACTCTTCCGACAAGGTTTTGACACAGCCAAACTTGATTCTGACATTAGAAGGCTAGAGATTCAAGAGACTGAGCATAGATGGTCCAGTTGTAATGAGAAAGAAAGGGAAAGGTTGGAAGCTATGATAAGATTCTTATCAAAGCATTTGGGAAGACCAATCATTGAAGTAAAGTCATGGTCCAGAGACAGTATTTTGGAGATAACCACCAGAATCTGTTCTTCTGAAGCATTCAATAAAGGATTGATCATAGAAGCTCTTGATGAAGCCAGTGCTGGGAAAAGGTCTGAAATGGCAAAGTTATCCAAAGCCTCACTCACAACCAAGATGATAGAGCAGCCTGTACAATCTCCCACATCAAAACAACCAACTTCACAACCCTCAAAACCAATTCCCTTACCCAAGAAATCTACTCAAACAACCACCAATGATGCACCCAAGAGGAAGAGAAGGGTGTTGAGGATGGAAGAAGAAGAAGAAGATGATGAGGATGATAGTCTGCCAATCTCTGCTGTTCTTAAAATGAAGATGCCTGAGCCCAGGAGTCAACCAACAACAATCACACCTGACATCCAAAGGCAAATGGTAAAAATGAAAATTGAAGAAGAAGAACAGCAAAAACAACATGATGAGCAGCTGTTAAGGATGGTTGATAAAGAATTTCCTAAGTCTTCATCCATACAAGCTATGAAGAAACATGCTCAGAGGTTGTATGCTCTCAGATTCACATTTCAATATCAGAAAGAGAGAGTGAGAATTTGGCCTGACCCCAGAGTAAGTGATAGAATTCATAGAAAGAATATTCCAAGTCGATACAATGGCCAAGTAAAGAAGACTGTAGATGTTGTGATAATGCTGGCCATTGTAGTGTCACCCTGGAAAATCCTTGATGACTTCAAGAGAGCTTACAAGACTAAGATGACTCCATAAACTTTACTAGAAAACAAAATGGTGAAAAAGGGGTTGATCTACAAGAAGCTTGAAGAAATAAGAAGAAATGAGCTCCAGTTGTTACTTGAAGGTACTCATCCTGATGAGTTTGCATACAAAGAAATAACTACTGTAGAGCTAAAGAATGGAAAGAATGTTAGATACTTATCAGAGTATTATGGGCCTGAGTTCTTCTTTGAAAGTGAAGCTGAAGAACTCACAATGGAAGAAAAAGTTGTTCAACTTGAGGCCTATGTTAGAGAGTCTTACAGACTCATCATTGGGAAGTAGGTTTCATGAATGGGGAAACAGTTCTGTGTCCAATTCCCAATACAGAGTTCCCATTCATCCTTTGCCAATCAAACTTTTTGAAACCTCTTCTTTGGCCTGAGCTTATTTTGGTAATTTCTAAGCTGATCCAGAAAATGTTTCTGCCAATAAGTGGGACTTCAATAATCTTAAAGGTTTTGGCTGCATTGGTTCAGGGGGAGTTTGTTGGACCAAAAGAACCAATGAGCCAGATCAGAAAAACCTTTAAGTCCCACAGACATCATAACAACTGAAGTGGTCTACAACAGCTGAAGACAAAGTCTGGAGATAAAGTCTGTAGACAAAGTCTCAAGATAAAGTCTGAAGACAACAGTTGAAGACAAAGTCTGAATACCGAGTTCTCAGAAGTTGTCACAACAGCTGAAGTAGTACTTTTCAGTAGTTGTGATGGTTTACTTTTCAGTAATTTGTTTTTAGTAGTTTTATTTACGTAAAACATCTGAAGTTCTTACACTTCAGATGTTATAACTTCAGTAGTTGTAATTGTATCTTGTACTTAGCTTTTTGTGAAGGTGTCCTCAGTTGTTGTGGACATCTTCAGTAGTTTAGTCTACTTTCAGTTGTTTGTATAAATCAGTTAGATGTCACTATTAAGTGACATCAGCTGACGTCACATTCCTTTATAAAAGGAATGTTGACCTAATTGTTTTGACACCGAAGCTTTTACGTGAATGAAAATATTCCATTTGAAGAAAACTCTCTCTCTATAATCATCACTGTTTGATTGAATATTCATACTATTCTTGCTTAAATTTCATCTAATTCTTGTTATATTCCGCTGCAAATATTAATCTAATTGATCAAACTAGATCTGATCCTATCATTACCTGAAGGGAATGAGGATCTAGTAGTCAACTCGGATGCCTCGTATGCAGGATTAGGTTGCGTGTTGATGCAACGAGGGAAAGTGATAGCCTATGCCTCTAGACAATTAAAGGTCCACGAGGCCAATTATCCTACCCATGATTTAGAGTTGGATGTGGTAGTGTTTAAATTAAAGATTTGGAGGCACTACCTATATGGGGTGAAGTGCACCATCTTCACTAATCATAAAAGTCTGAAGTATTTCTTCGAACAAAAGGAACTCAACATGAGGCAGGGGAGGTGGTTGGAACTGATCAAGGATTATGACTGTGAAATTCATTATCATCCAGGCAAAGCTAATGTGGTTGTTGACGCCCTTAGCCGGAAGGGACAACCCGAACCAATTTGGGTGAGGGCTTACCAGATAATCATGACTCCTGATGTTATGAAACAAGTGAGGGAGTTTCAAGATGAGGCATTGGGAGATGACAGAGTCAACTCTGAAAGGATGAAAGGACAAGTTTCAGATTTGGGGTAAAACACCCTGGGTGTTAGAACCCGATCTGGGCGAATGTGGATCCCTCTCTATGGGGATCTGAGGGGGAAGATCATGGATGAGGCTCACAAAACTTGATATTCCATTCATCCCGGTGCCACAAAAATGTATCAAGATCTGAAGAAAGATTACTGGTGGCTGGGAGTGAAGCGAGACGTGGCTAAGTACTTGAGTAAGTGCCTAACTTGTCTGCAAGTGAAGGCAGGGCACCAAAAGCCATATGGAAAGATCCAGCCCTTGAATATTCCTAAATGGAAATGGGAACACATCACAATGGACTTCATCACGAAGCTACCTCGCACGACGAGAGGAAGCGACGCGATCTGGGTGATTGTTGACCGTTTAACAAAGAGCGCCCATTTCCTACCAATTCGTGAAACGTTTTCCTCTGAGAGGTTGGCAGAAATATTTATCAAGGAGATCGTGGCTCGTCACGGCGTTCCAGTGTCTATCGGTTCTGATAGGGGCACACGGTTTACGTCGAAGTTCCGGAAGAGATTTCACGACTCAATGGAGACTAGACTGCATATTAGTACGGCTTACCACCCCTAGACGGATGGTCAGTCGGAAAGAACGATTCAGACATTAGAAGACATGCTACGAGCGTGTGTAATCGACTTTGGAGGAAGTTGGGATGATGTGACATCCGTCACCAAAAGGTCCGTCAATTAACATGGATTCTGTTAACTTTTCTTCTCTCGTTCAATCCTCATCTTTATAAACTATTCGTGTGGATATTATTCTTGCTTTATCATCTTTATGCTTGTGTTCTTATCGTTAACTTTTCAATCCTTAAAAGTTTTGCAATTATCGTTATCGTTATCAATAAATATACCATTTTTATATAATATTATTGACATTAATGAAACTTTTTTTAGTTACAAATATCATTATTTACAACTTTATCATTAATATAACTAGCCTATTGAAGTCGTTTTCAACCGAAACTAATTTGGGAACTCGGGGGCTAAGTGCAGGGACCAAATGTGACATTTTGCCAAACTAGGGCTGGGTATATATACCCATATTCCAGCCCTAGCCTCCATTTCACCTCCTTCCTCTTCATCTTCTTCTTCTCCACTTTTCTCCTCCTCCTTGCACCAAACCACCCATTTTCTTCGCGTTTTCACCGGCAAGACCTCGGCTACAGCTGAGTCTACTCCATTTTTGCAGGTATACGACCTTGGTCGTCCCTTTTCTTGCTTGGTTACTACTATCCATTTAGGGTTTTGGGTGTTCGGGGCCAACCCGAGCGCATGAGGTCGTGTGGGTGCGTGTGATGTCTTTCTGCGTGTTCTTCTTGTTTGGGTGTGTGCAAAATGTGTTTTTGGAAGTCCTTGTGGTGTAAATCTCGTGCACGGAGTAGCCGAAGGCTGCTCTACACTTCTGCAGTCGCGATTCTGCTATTCTCGCGACTGGGTCTGCCGTGCGACTGAGCCGTGCGACTAGGTGAGTCGTGCGACTATGTATTTCGAGCGACTGAGTTGTGCGACTGGGTGTGTCGTGCGACTGTGTGTATGCGTGCGATTGAATCCTGCGGATGAATGAATGCGTGCGATTGAGTTAATGCGACCGCATGAATGTGTGTGATTGTGCGTGTATCGCGCACGACTGAATGCCAGTCGCACGAATGGAGGTTCAGTCGTACGAATGAAGCTGATTCGTACGAATGAAGGTTGATTCGTGCGTGTGGATGTTGAGTCGTGCGATTGGGTGCTGTGTGGTACGATTGAGTGCTGAGTCGCACGCATGAAGGTTTAATCGTACGAATGAAGCTGATTCGTACGAATGAGGGTTGATTCATGCGGATGGAGGTTGAGTCGTGCTTCTGGTCCTGTCGTGCGATTGAAGTTGCTGTGTGTGAATTCCTTCTTGTGTGTGGTGTGTGTATGTCATGTGATGTTAAGGTGACATCGTCACGGTTGCCATTGCTAATGACAATGTTAAAGTCAACACTATCAAACTTACTAATGTTATTCCAAATCAAATCAAATTAACATTTTACAATTATCAACAACCGATTCGTAACTACTAATTTTTACCAAATACTTCTCTAACAACAATGGAACTTTTACACAAATATCATCAGCAACGGCGACGATTTCTAGTACTTGGATCTACATAAGATCTAATACGTGTGTCTGCTTGTGTGTGTTACACGCGACCGAACCGATACAACCCGAACCGAACGAACGTTACTATTTACTTTATACATATCATTTATGCTTAACAATAACTGTCAATAGGTGTTTGACCGTCTACTGCATACAATATTTGGAAACTTTGATCATACATACTTACCACCTAACAAGTGAGTTTCATGGCCCCTTTTTATGCTTATACAACATTTCAATCATTTACAAACATGGGGGAAAAGTATGCTCACCTATTTTCTTCATGTTGTACAACTTACATACGATTTACATACTTGGAATCAACATGATACTGTTTTGTGAGTACTTGTCTGATACATGCTTGAGTTCGATGTGTGGTACTTTCTTTACAACCATTTAATTCCGGTGTTGAAACTGACGGATAGGTATTGGTAGTACTACAGGGTTGACACCCCCACCCTTGTTTGTTGGTATACTAGTTAGTACCAACAGTGGCCAGGAACGGGCCCTTGGGTGAATATATTCCGACAAGATTCTGTGTGTACGTCATTAGGTTTGGTTGTAAAGCTCATTGTCATGTGATTTTGCTTACTTATAACTGTATTCACGGTATTCCACAACATTTATTATACAGCATCAATTACTTATTTACTATTTAAACCTGCGAGCTCACCAACAATTTTGTTGACCATTTTGAGCGTATCTTTTCAGGTGACAATGCTAATTGAAGATCTAGGTGTGCTGCCTTAGTGGAGACCCCAGGATGCATTTTTGAGACTAAACATACTTGACAAACATTCATTTTGGAACATTGTTGTAGTCTGATTTAAACAACTTCATTCTTTTGATACTTGTTCCCGGGTTGTGGGAATTACATTACAATTGTTACTACTTTGACTATGTGAATCATTTAACATGTTTATGCTTATGGCTATGTTGTCGTGAATATTGACTAAACACGACACAAGTCTCCTTTGTGTTGGGTGTCGTCATGACACGCTTTATCATCATTTATTATATTGCATCTCTATTGTCTACCATGTGTTATGACGATCCCGTCTCGTTAAATCCCCGTGTTTCCGCTTTTAGCGGGGGTGTGACAGACTGGTATCAGAGCCATTGGTTATAGAGAATTAGGCAATTCACTTGACCTTGACTATAACCTAGGAACCTTCATGTAGATTTGCATGCTAGGATCTGTGTGAATTTTATATCTCATGTATGTGTTCCTCTTTAGTTGTTCGTTTATCTATCTGTTTTGTGATCTTTTCACCCTGTGAGAGAGCCCTTGTGCTCACTCTTTATGGGATGCTCCTATTGGATCTTTTGTTCCCTCTACGCGCCGAGTTGTTTTATCAAATTCGGGTATTGAACCCGAAGAGATCTTCACAGATCATGCTATTGCGCTTGACCTTGGACATTGAGATTGACCCTGAGGAGGTTATGTCTGAAACCTCGAAAGAGGAGGAGATAGACAACCTTCGCTAGACTAAACATGATTATATGCATGGATTTGCAATTATTCTGATGGACTACTGTTGGAACATTACTGATTCATGGTGTGAGAACTACACGAATTGCATGTGATGTGTGGTGACTATACGTGTGATATTAACTTGAAATGCTGGACTTTGATGAGTGGTATGGATAATACACTTTGAAATGGTTAAAGCTTATGTGTTTACTACTTTTATGATTAGAAAATGCCGCCTCGAAGAGTTACCCGCAGCAACAGTGGCGGAAGTGAAGCCCCGAGGGGCAGAGGCAGAGGCAGAGGTAGAGCACCAAGAACAAGTGATGGCCCTGCCAATAATAATCAAGGAACAGGAAACTCTGATATGGCAGCTTTGATCGCTCAACAACTGGCCGCACTGATTCCAACTATAGTGGCCCAAGTGAGCGATGCACTTCAGCAACACCACCCCCACGGGGATGGTGGCAATGATAATGAGGATGGTGGAGAAAGAGGTCAAGGTGGGATTGAAACTGAAGTAGGTAATGGGAACCTGACTGGGAACGAAAGTAATCAGGAAACCGAGAATGGCGGAACAACCGGTAATGAAACTGGGGTTGTTAATACTAGAAGGGGATGTTCCCATAAGGAGTTTGTGGCCTGCAAATCGAAAGAATTTGATGGGAAGGGTGGAGCGATAGCCCTAACCAGATGGCTGGAGAAGATGGAGGTAGTGATCAATATCAGTAAGTGCCTCGATAGCCAGAAAATCAAGTATACCACGTGTTCATTACAGGGCAAGGCGTTAACTTGATGGAACACTCAGGTTCAGGCGAGGGGAAGAGAATCGGCAATGCAGATGTCGTGGGATGAGTTTAAGGCACTGATCACCGAGGAATACTTCCCCCTCAACGAGATGTAAAAATTGGAGCATGAATTCTAGAATCATGCTATGGTAGGGGCCGGGCACGCAGCTTACACTGATCGATTCCACGAGTTGGCAAGACTAGTTCCACATCTAGTGACTCCGGAATCCAAGAGAATCGAGAGGTATATTTGGGGACTTGCGCCTCAAATCCGTGCGATGGTAACAGCAGCTGCTCCTCCTACGATCAAGAGCGCAATTCTGAAGGCTGGCGCTCTGACAGACGAGATGGTGAGAACAGGGGTCTTGGGAAGAGGAGCAGAGAAAAGAAAGGATGTTGGGGAAACGAGCCGGTCGAATGCCGGGAAATATGACAAAAGGGCCAAGACAACCAGAAATTTTGTGGCCGTGACGCAGGGCAAGAGAGAGTAGGTAGGGCCGCACCCCAAATATGATAGGTGCAACTTCCATCAACCCTAGGAATGCCGTGCCCAGTGTGCGTGAACTGTAAACGCCCGGGGCATCTAGCAAGAGACTGTAGAGTGGCGCCGAATCTGGTGGCATTGGTCAACGCGGTTAACCCTACCGGGAATGCCATGGTCTGTTATGAGTGTGGAGGCCCTGATCACTACAGAAACATGTGCCCCTGACTGAATCGGGCGCCGGGTCAACAAGGGAACAACCAGCAGCAGGTGATAGCCATAGCTGGAAATCAAGGCTCGGAGAATCAAGGAAATACAGCTCGGGGACGTGCATTTGTCATTGGAGCCAACGATGCCCGTCAGGACCCGAATGTTGTCACGGATACGCACTTACTCAATCATCACTTCGCATCTATATTATTTAATACTGGAGCAGACAATAGCTTTATATCTTCTGAGTTTGTGCAATTACTTGATTTGAGTCCTAGTAGGCTAGAAACTAGCTACTCTGTAGAAATGGCCAATGGTAGGGTTGTTTAGGCCGATGAAATCATTAGAAAATGCTCGATAATATTGGAGGACCATGCCTTCGATATAGACTTGATACCCTTTGAGTTAGGAAGTTTCGACGTGATTGTGGGAATGGACTGGTTGTCGAAGCACAGAGCTGAGATTGTCTGTCGGGACAAAGTAGTACGAATCCCCATGTCAAACGGGGAGGTACTCAGGATTCAAGGAGAACGACCGGGAAGAAACTTAAAGCTTATCTCCTGCATGAAAGCACGCCGAAGTTTACGAAAGCAGTGCTATGCGTTTCTGGCTCATGTGGTAGAGAAAAGGAAGAGGAGAGGAAATTAGTAGATATTCCAGTGGTACGGGACTACCCAGATGTATTTCCTGATGACTTGTCTGGTTTGCCTCCTCCATGACCGGTGGAATTTCGTATAGAGTTGGTTCCTGGAGCTACACCGGTAGCAAAGACACCATATCGGTTAGCACCATCTAAAATGCAAGAGTTATCTAGTCAGTTACAGGAACTACTGGAGAAGGGTTTTATTTGGCCGAGTCACTCACCATGGGGAGCACCGGTATTATTTGTCAAAAAGAAGGATGGGTCGTTCCGTATGTGTATCGATTACCATGAGTTGAACAAGTTAACCGTGAAGAATCGATATCCTCTCCCCACGATCGACGATCTGTTTGATCAGCTGCAAGGAGGTTCATATTTCTCCAAGATCAACCTTCGTTCTGGATATCATCAACTAAGGGTGTTCGAGGATGACATACCGAAAATAAAGTTTAGAACTCGCTATGGACACTATGAGTTCTTGGTCATGCCGTTCGGGCTGACTAACGCACCAGTTGTGTTTATGGACCTAATGAATCAGGTGTGTAAACCTTACCTGGATAAGTTTGTGATTGTATTCATAGACGATATACTTATCTACTCCCGATCGAAAGAATATCATGAAGAACACCTTCGGGCAATACTGGAACTGTTACGGGAAGAGAAACTTTTCGCCAAGTTCTCGAAGTGTGAATTCGGGTTGCGGGAAGTGAAGTTTTTGAGTCATGTGGTTAACGAGGATGGGATTCATGTAGACCCCGGCAAGATCGAAGCAGTGAAGAAATGGGATGCACCCCAGACACCTTCAGAGATACGGCAATTCTTAGGATTGGCCGGTTACTATCGTCGCTTCATCGCGAATTTTTCAAAGATCGTGCAACCGTTAACACTGCTGACTCAGAAAGACAAGAAGTTTGATTGGGGACATGCACAAGAGCAAGCGTTCCAAACGTTGAAAGAGAAGTTGTGCAACGCACCGATATTGTCCCTCCCAGACGGAACTGATGATCTTGTGGTATACTGCGATGCTTCACATCAAGGATTGGGATGTGTACTAATGCAGAAGGATAAGGTGATTGCCTACGCTTCATGACAACTTAAGATGCACGAAAAGAACTATACAACTCATGATTTGGAGTTGGGCGCTGTAGTATTTGCACTTAAGATATGGAGGCATTACCTGTATGGAACCAAATGCATCATCTACACAGATCATAAGAGCCTCCAACATATCCTAGATCAGAAGGAACTTAATATGCGTCAGCGACATTGGGTAGAGCTTCTTAGTGACTACGATTGTGAAATCAGGTATCATCCGGGGAAAGCTAACGTGGTGGCTGATGCTTTAAGCCGCAAAGAACGCGTGAAACCACTACGTGCTCGAGCGTTGGGACTGACTATTCAAACGAATTTGAAAGCCCAGATCCAAATTGCACAAAGTGAAGCATTGAAAAAAGAAAACCTTGCGGGAGAAGAATTCCGAGGGTTGGATAAACAAATGAGTTGCAAGGATGATGGTATAGAATACTTCATGGATCGTATATGGGTACCTAGATGGGGAGGTGTAGGTACCTAGGTCATGGATGAAGCACACAAGACGCGATATTCTATTCATCCTGGTGCAGAAAAGATGTACCACGATCTCAAAGATCTGTACTGGTGGCCAGGAATGAAGAAAGACATTGCTATGTACGTCAGCAGATGCTTGACATGCTCGAAGCTCGAAAGTTAAAGCTGAACACCAGAAACCATCGGGATTATTACAGCAACCTGAAATTCCCGAGTGGAAATGGGAGAATATAGCTATGGATTTTATTGCCAAACTCCCTAGAACGAGCAGCAGGCATGACTCGATATGGGTCGTAGTGGATCGGATGATGAAGTCAGCTCATTTCTTTCCGATCCGAGAAGACTACAAAATGGATAAGTTGGCGATTGTACATCAAGGAGGTCGTGACAAGGCACGGAGTGCCGGTTTCGATCATATCCGACCGTGACAGTCGATTTACTTCACGATTTTAGCAGACACTACAGAAAGCGATGGGCACTCGATTAGATATGAGTACCGCCTATCACCCTCAGACAGATGGCCAAAGTGAAAGAACTATACAAACACTAGAAGACATGCTGAGGGCGTGTGTAATCGACTTTGGTGGTAGTTGGGACACTCACCTACCGTTGATCGAGTTCTCTTACAACAACAGCTACCATACAAGCATTGGATGTGCTCCGTTCGAAGCGTTGTATGGAAGAAAATGTAGATCACCCGTTTGTTGGGCCGATATTGGTGAAAGTCAGTTAACAGGCCCAGAGATCATTCAAGAAACAACCGACAAGATCTTTCAAATCAAGGACCGGCTAAAAGCTGCCAGAGATCGCCAAAAGAGCTATGCCGACAACCGTCGGAAGCCTCTAGAATTCAACATTGGGGATCGGGTTTTACTTAAAGTCTCTCCTTGGAAAGGAATCATTCGATTTGGAAAGAGAGGCAAGTTAGCCATAAGATACGTAGGACCATTCGAGATTACAGAAAGAATCGGTCCAGTGGCTTACCGATTAAGGTTGCCACAAGAACTCAACGGTGTACATGATACTTTTCACGTGTCGAACCTCAAGAAGTGTTTGGCTGATGAATCCCTTCACGTACCAATTGAGGAAATCAAAATTGACGAAAAGCTTCATTTTGTTGAGGAACCGATTGAGATCATGGATCGAAAGGTCAAGCAATTGAAGCGCAGTAGAATACCAATTGTTCGCGTAAGATGGAATTCAAAACGAGGGCCAGAGTTTACATGGGAACGGGAAGACCAGATGAAACTCAAATATCCACATCTATTCGGGAATGACACTCTTGGACCTAACTCCAGCTGAATTTCGGGACGAAATTCAGCTCAACTGGGGGATACTGTAACATCTGTCACCTAAAGGTCCGTCAATTAACGTGGTTTCCGTTAACTTTTATTCGCTCGTTCATTTCTCACCCTTATAAACTATTCGTGGGGATATCATTCTTGCTTTATCATCTTTATGCTTGTGCTCTCATCGTACACATATGCTATCTTTAAAACTTTTACAATTTACATCGTCGTTATCACTAAATATACCGTTTTTATATAATATTATTTTCATTAATAAAACCATTTTTAAGTTACCAATATCATTAGTTACATTTTTGTCATTAATATAACTAGCCTATTAAAGTCGTTTTCAACTGAAACAAACTTGGGAACTCGGGGGGGCTAAGTGTAGGGACCAAATGTGACATTTTGCCAAACTAGGGCTGGGTATAAATACCCATTTCCAGCCCTAGCCTCCATTATTTCATCTTCTTCTTCTTCATCTTCTTCTCCTTTCACTTTTTCTCCTCCTCCTTGCACCAAACCGCCCCATCTCTTCGCGTTTTCACCGGCAAGACCTCGACTACAGCTGAGTCTACTCCATTCTTGCAGGTAGACGACCTTAGTCGTCCCTTTTCTTGCTTGTTTACTGCTGTCCATTTAGGGTTTCGGGTGTTCGAGGCCAACCCGAGCACATGAGGTCGTGTGGGTGCGTGTGATGTCTTTCTACGTGTTCTTCTTGTTTGGGTGTGTGCAAAATGTGTTTCTGGAAGTCCTTGTGGTGTAAATCTCGTGCACGGAGCAGCCGAAGGCTGCTCTGCACTTCTGCAGTCGCGATTCTGCTGTTCTGGCGGCTGGGTCGACCATGCGACTGAGCCGTGCGACTGGGTGAGTCGTGCGACTGAGTCGTGCGACTGTGTCTTTCGTGCGACTGAGTTGTGCGATTAAGTGTGTCGTGCGACTGAGTCGTGCGACTGTGTGTATGCATGCGATTGAGTTCTGCGGATGAATGAATGCGTGCGATTGAGTTAATGCAACCGAATGAATGTGTGCGATTGTGCATGTATCGCACGACTGAATGTCAGTCGCACGAATGGAGGTTCAGTCGTACGAATAAAGTTGATTCGTACGAATGAAGGATGATTCGTGCGTATGGATGTTGAGCCGTGCGATTGGGTGCTGTGTGGTACGACTAAGTGCTGAGTCGCACGAATGAATGTTCAATCGTACGAATGAAGCTGATTCGTACGAATGAGGGTTGATTCGTGCGGATGGAGTGTTGATTCGTGCGTCTGGTCCTGTCGTGCGACTGAAGTTGCTGTGTGTGAATTCCTTCTTGTGTGTGGTGTGTGTATGTCGAGTGATGTTAAGGTGACATCATCACGGCTTCCATTGCTAATGACAATGTTATAGTCAACACTATTAAACTTACTAATGTTATTCCAAATCAAATCAACTTAACATTTTACAATTATCAACAACCGATTCGTAACTACTAATATTTACCTAATACTTCTCTAATAACAATGGAACTTTTACACAGATATCATCGGCAATGGCGACGATTTCTAGTACTTGGATCTACATAAAATCTAATACGTGTGTGTGCTTGTGTGTGTTACACGCGACCGAACCGATACAACCCAAACCGAACGAATGTTACTATTTACTTTATACATATCATTAACGCTTAACAATAACTGTCAATAGGTGTTTGACCGTTTACTGCATACAACATTTGGAAACTTTGATCATTCATACTTATCACCTAACAAGTGAGTTTCGTGGCCCCTTTTTATGCTTATACAACATTTCAATCATATACAAACATGGGGGAAAAGTATGCTCACCCATTTTCTTCATGCTGTACAACTTACATACAATTTACATACTTGGAATCAACGTGATACTGTTTTGTGAGTACTTGTCTGATACATGCTTGAGTTCGCTGTGTGGTACTTTCTTTACAACCATTTAATTCCGGTATTGGAACCGACGGATAGGTATTGTTAGTACTACTGGGTTGACACCCCCACCCTTGTTTGTTGGTATACTAGTTAGTACTAATAGTGGCCAGGAATGGGCCATTGGGTGAATATATTCCGACGAGATTCTGTGTGTACGTCATTAGGTTTGGTTGTAAAGCTCATTGTCATGTGATATTGCTTACTTATAACTGTATTCACGGTGTTCCACAACTATTACTATACAGCATCAATTACTTATTTACTATTTAAACCTGCGAGCTCACCAACAATTTTGTTGACCATTTTGAGCATATCTTTTCAAGTGACAATGCTAATTGAAGATCTAGGTGTGCTGCCTTAGTGGAGACCCTAGGATGCATTTTTGAGACTTAACATACTTGACAAACATTCATTTTGGAACATTTTTGTAGTCTAATTAAACAACTTCATTCTTTTGATACTTGTTCCCGGGTTGTGGGAATTACATTACAATGTTATCATCATTTGATTATGTGAATCATTTATCATGTTATGCTTATGGCTATGTTGTCGTGAATATTGACTAAACACGACACAAGTCTCCTTTGTGTCGGGTGTCGTCATGACACGCTTTGTCATCATTACTTATATTGCAACTCTATTGTTTACCATGTGTTATGACGATCCCGTCTCGTTACATCCCCGTGTTTCCGCTTTTAGCGGGGGTGTGACAATAAGGCAGGCTCTTTTGGGCGTAATGGAATTTGGGGTCACCGTAGCCTACGGTGGCCACCGTAAGTTACGGTGACAGGCGATACTTTTTTGTAACTGCCCACTTTTAATGGGAATTGAAGTGTCTTTTCAATAATTATCGTCTTGGTGTTGGGTTTGCTAGAACATAAAATCAATGTTTAACCACTTAAACTTTCTGAAAAACGCAGCGGAGTTACAACTTAATAAAACCCATTTTATAAGCTGAAAATAATGTTCCTTAGTGACCATTTTAGATGAAAAACAAACCCAAAGAAAAGGATCATAATATGTGAATGATCAAGCTATGAAAATGTACTAAAACTACATAAAATCACAGCCACATAGAGCTGTGAATACATCTACCTTTCTGCAGAAAAATCGACCAAAGAAAAGGGGTTGGGAATGCTTGTGAATCCGGCCAAGAGTCCAAAGAAGGCCTCCTCAAGCTTGTATACCCCAAGCTTATGTTCAAACACCCTTCTTGTTAGGGAGAACACCACAAATCAGCTCTCAAAGACCTCCCTTTTCTGCCTAATTTCCGAAAATTTGAGAGAGAAAGAGAGAGGGAGAGAGAAATCGTTGGATGCATAAAAGAATCAATGGTTGTGTATGTGACTAGTTAAGCCCTTTGTGTTTTCAAGAACACAAAGGTCCAATGGCAATCCAAGAGGGGGGCGGCCACTTTTTTTCAAAATGAGAGTTCCCTCTCAATTTTATAACACAATAAAATGTTAACTAGCCACTTAACTAGATATATTATGTATACAACTAACCCATTTAATTGTATAATATATATATATACTACCATTATTAATTTGTAATGTTATTCAACTAATTTAAATAGCATTACAAATAATATTATTGAACAAAATATCCTAATAAATTGTCCATCTAATTTGCAACTTGTTTAGAAAACCCATTTTCTAAATTGGTGTTAATATTTTATTGCATGATCATATCATCAATAAATATTATTTGGTGTTTGCTAAGCTTGTTATTGGGTATAACCCGACTTGGATCATAACGTACTAACCACATCAATATTCTAAGTGTCTTGGGCACATCGAATCCTACAATCTCCCACTTGCCCAAGATTCATAGAAGATTGATGCAAGCAGTAAATACCGCCTAACAACGGTTTACTACCCTTAATACGCATGACTTATAGCCATTCAATAACATCATCCCTTTCAAGTGCCCTACTTGAAATGATTTAGGTGAATTAATCATTTATCCTTTTGTTTCAGATGTCATGTTAAATCCAAGGACACAGAATGATCATTCCTTGTTGATTTAACTTAATCAGGCCTTAGACATCTAACTCTCAACGAATAAGAGGAACAAATTCCATCTTGACTACATACGTTTCTCACAAACACCTCGTGTTATACCTGGACATATCCTTATGAACTGTCCACTATTTCAGGACAGTGAAGAATATGCTCAAGGTATAATACTTGGTGAACATCAAAACCCAATATGTATCTCAGGTCGGAGGATACCAAATGATATTCGCCTTTACTCAAATTTACTTATGATCAATCAATAAGATTCCATGTAGTAAAATTTGAGATGCGGGTTAGTCCAATATTTGTATCCCACAAATATCTATGAACCTTGGTAGCAACCCATTGCTCTATATTCATCCTTATGAATATCAACCAATCCAAGTTCATAATAATCTTACTTTCACACTTGTTCCCACAAGTATGAGCGACTACGGACATTTTAGAGTAAACAATTTACTCAGATTAAACATGCTAAATTGGAACATTAATTGAAACATTATAACCAAATAATTTTATTCAAATAATAAAGAGTTCCACATATCCAAATACAAAATGTACAGATCAAATCCAATCACTAGAATATCGAAGTCCCATGGCACAAGTATGACATTCATGCTTTGCCTTTTCAAGGAGCTTCGTGAGAGGATCCGCAATGTTTTGATCCGTGTGAACTTTGCGAATACATATCTTTCCCTTTTCAACTTCATCTCGTATGTAGTTGAATCTCCGCTCAATGTGCCTAGTCTTTTGATGAGCACGGGGTTCCTTGATTTGTGCAATCGCACCCTCGTTATCACAAAAGATCTCTAGGGGGTCCTGAATGGAAGGGACAACCCCTAGATCTGCAATGAATTTCTTCAACCATGCAGCTTCTTGAGCTGCCAATGAGGCGGCAACGTATTCTGATTCTGTAGTCGATAGAGCCACCACATCCTGCTTGGAGCTCTTCCAAGAGACAGCTCCTCCATTTAGAATGAAAATGTATCCCGATTGTGACCGAGAATCATCACGATCGGTTTGGAAACTCGCATCCGTGTAACCTTTTACAACGAGTTCCTCGTCACCAGATCCATAGATTAGGAACATATCCCTTGTCCTCCTTAGGTACTTAAGTATGTTCTTAACAGCCATCCAATGACTGTTTCCAGGATTTTGCTGGTAACGGCTTGCCATGCTCAAAGCGCATGACACGTCCGGTCGAGTGCATATCATTGCATACATGATGGATCCAATAGCAGATGCATATGGGATTGCCTTCATTTTATCTTGCTCATCCTTTGAGCTTGGACATTGAGTCGTACTCAATATCGTTCCTCTTTGAATAGGTACGGTACCTTTCTTAGAGTTCTCCATCTTGAACCTTTTCAAGATCTTATCAATGTATGCACTTTGATTCAAACCAATCAACCGCCTTGATCTATCCCTATAGATCTTTATTCCTAGAATATAGGCGGCTTCACCAAGATCCTTGATGGAAAAACAACTTCCAAGCCAGGTTTTTACACCTTCCAAGGTTGGAATGTCATTTCCAAATAGTAGTATGTCATCAACATACAATACTAGGAAAGTTACTGTGCTCCCACTAGCCTTCTTATACACACAAGCCTCATCAGCGTTTTTGATGAAGCCAAATTTCTTTACTTCCTCATCAAAACGGTGATTCCAGCTTCTCGATGCTTGTTTCAATCCATAGATTGATTTCTTTAACTTGCATACTTTATTAGGATGTTTTGGATCGACAAAACCTTCAGGCTGAACCATATAGACATCTTCCTCAAGATATCCATTTAGGAAAGCAGTTTTGACATCCATTTGCCAAATCTCATAATCATAATGAGCAGCTATGGCAAACAATATCCTTATAGACTTTAGCATCGCTACAGGTGAGAAGGTTTCATCATAATCAACCCCTTGAGTTTGAGTGAAACCCTTTGCTACAAGTCTAGCTTTATAAGTATCCAAGTTTCCATGCATATCGGTTTTCTTCTTGAAAACCCACTTACTTCCAACTACTTTGGAATTAAGAGGTGGTACAACAAGTTCCCAAACTTGGTTGTCATACATGGATTGCATCTCAACGTTCATGGCTTCTAGCCATTTGTCACAATCCGTATTGGACATTGCATTATGGTATGTGGTTGGTTCATCAGAATCTACCACATAGCATCCATCCACGAAAAATCCATATCTTTCAGGTGGATTACTAGTTCTACCACTTCTGCGAACGTTTTGTGTGTATTGATCAACCATTTGATCATCTTCAACATCCTCATGTTGAGAGCTAGTTTCAACCAAACGTGCATCGGGTTGTGGTTCTTGATCTTCCTCAAGATCCACTGTTCTACTGCTAGCTCCTTCCATAAGGAACTTTGCTTCTAAGAACTCACCCTTTCTGGCAACAAACACCTTTTGTTCCAGTGGATCATAGAAATAATATCCCATAGAATCTCTAGGATATCCAATAAAGATACACTTGGTGGATCGGACTTCCAATTTGTTTGGGGTGGGAGTCTTAACATAAGCCTCACATCCCCAAACCCTTAAGTATGATAGGGATGGAACTCTTCCATGCCATATCTCAAAAGGTGTCCTTTCCACCTTTTTGGTTGGGGCCATATTTAAAATACGGGCCGCAGAGAGCAAAGCGAAACCCCAAAATGATAGAGGTAATGTGCTTCTAGCCATCATAGATCGGACCATATCCAATAAGGTTCGATTCCTCCTCTCAGACACACCATTATGTTGTTGTGTTCCAGGTGGAGTGAGTTGTGAGACAATCCCACAACTCCTAAGATGATCTTGAAAAACATCACTTAGGTATTCACCTCCTCTATCGGTACGGAGAACTTTAATTGACTTGTTGAGTTGATTTTCAACTTCATTCTTGAAGATTTTGAACATTTCAAAAGCTTCATCTTTGTGCCTTAATAAGTACACATACCCATAGCGACTATAATCGTCGGTAAAGGTAATGAAGTATCTTTCACCATTCCTAGTCATTGGCTTAAAAGGACCACATACATCCGAATGTATGATTCCTAATAAATCTTTTGCCCTTTCGGTAGTTCCACTAAAGGGTGCCTTAGTCATCTTACCTTGTAAACAAGATTCACAAACATCAAATGAATCACATTCATTTGTTTTTAAAAGACCATTCTTTTGAAGTGTTTGTAAACGTTTCTTGTTTATATGACCAAGACGACAATGCCAAAGATAGGTATCACTCAAGTCCAACTTGAGTTTCTTGGTGTTTGTTTGGTACAATGAACTATTTAAAGTATTTTCATGAACCAATTCATAAATACCATTAATTGGTATAGCTTTAAAATAGAACATACCATTTAAAGAAACATGAATATCATTTTCAATAAAAGATAATACATAATCATAATGTCTTAATTGAGATACAGAAATAATGTTCCTAGTCAAACTAGGAGCATACAAAACATTCTTCAAAATAACTTCCAAGCCACTTGGAAGTCTTAGGATGTAGTCCCCACGAGCTTCAACTAAGACTTTAGTTCCATTGCCCATGAAGAGGCTAACATCCCCTTTCTTGAAGTCCCTACTTCTTGTGAACCCCTGCAACAAATTGCAAATATGAGTTCCACATCCGGTATCCAATACCCATGTGTTTGAAGATGTAACATTAAGATCAATATGTATCATGTATATTGTACCTGAGGTCTGCCCGGCATCCCTCTTTGCTTTCAACTCTTGGAGATGGACAGGACAATTCCTTGCCCAATGTCCTATCTCCCCACACTTGAAGCATGGGTCATTTGTAGCAACCTTTTGCTTCTTCTCTTGTGGTTTGGGTGGTACCCTTACCACCCCTTTCCCCTTTCCCCACACATGTCCCTTACCCTTGGCAACCTTTGCCTTGGGTGCGGGATGAGGCCTTTTGTTGTTCCCACCTTCATTGATGGTGAGAACGGGTAAAACCCTTTTACCCATGGCCGCCTCGGCCGTTTTGAGCATTGAGTGAAGTTCACCAATGCTTTTGTCCCATGCATTCATGTTGTAGTTCAACACGAATGTCTCGAACTTCTTGGTTAGGCCATTTAGGATCAAATCCGTGGCCAACTCCTTCGAGACGGGGCAATTTAGCCTCTCGAGGCGGTCAATATGACTTTTCATCTTAAGTACATAAGATGAAACAGATTGGTTGTCGTCCATACGACATGCATGGAGCGCTCGAACCGTTTCGAACCGCTCAACCCTTGCTTGCTGTTGGAACGTTTCCTTCAGCTGGGTTATCATGTCGTAAGCTCCGTGATGTTCATACTCCTTTTGGAGATCCGGAGTCATGCTCGCTAGCATGAGACAAGACACTTGGACGGAGTCCTCAGTGTATTTCAGCCAATCGTTAAAGGCCTCCTCATCATCCTCGTTAGGTTGATCGGGGATAGGGTCGTCTAAAACATATGATCTTCTCTCTTGCTTGAGAACAATTCTCAAGTTTCGATACCAATCAATAAAGTTGTTATGATTTAGACGTTCCTTTTGGAGGATCGCTCGTAGTGATTGGTTTGACACGGACGAGTTATCGTGATTTTCATTATTGGTGGCCATCTACAAAATTTAACAAAGATCAATTTTAGTATTTTCGATATTGCTAATTTTAATATTTAATGCCTTTTAAGGTCTTTTCATATTAAAATCTAGAACCCAACATTACATTTAAATCGTGGTTAGGTGACCTTTATCCCACGTTTTAAATTAATAAGGTGGTCAATGTTTGACGATTGCAACCATTTGCAACTTCTAGAAATATGGGATCGACTTAAAACATCATATGTAAAGTCGGCATGTTAATCCCATCAACACCATTTGGAAACCACATCGTAGGTGATCCATTTGACATGATTTGCAAATCAAGACACCCTACTTACACCCACGTGTGAGTTTGCCAAAACAAGTGGTTAGGTGACCTTTATCCCACAAATAAGGCATTCTCACCTCAAGTCACAAGTTCCCTCAAAATGGTTAGGTGACCTTTATCCCATTAAGAGTTCCCAAGTGACTCAAGTGTTGTGTAAAAGGACGGTGTTGATCTTGTTTTGAAAAAAAAGTTTTAGAGGTTTCAAAATACAAGTTTAGAAAACTCTATGTACTTGTATTTGCATGCTTTCAAATACAAGGTACCTTATGGTTCTTTGATTAAAACCTATTTTAATCCTTAAAATCATTAAATAATTTTAATAACCTTTTATTAATCTTTAAGAACCATCAATTTTCAGCTTGTTAAGTTTGTTAATTAGTTTGCTTTGAATATCCAAATATCAACCAAACAATCAAGACAACAAACAATCAACCAAGCATAAAACATTAACAATCATATGTGCATAACCATAGCCCTTATGTTGACAACACTTGTTTGCCATCACAAGTGTTGTCTATGGTCTTTCTAAGGGTCAAACATATCATAAAAGTTCCAAGAACCTCCCACTAGAAACCGCATCCAAATGCTCCATGTTTCTTGTGTCTTTGTGTCCATCTTTGGGTCTTGATCTTGTACATCTTCCTTTTACAAAATTGTATCCTAATACATTTTTCTAGTAAAGGAAATGAACCTAATCTATTATTACATAACCAAATGAATGAATAATTACAACCCAAATGAATAAACACAAATATTACAACCAAATTGAATGAATAAAACAACCACTTGAATCATCCAAACAACACAAGGCCACAAGCTAGGTTATGCACTAAACAACCAATGATCATATCATCTATTCATATAATGAAGACCCCATTTAAAACCCCAAATTTCAGCCAACATAAACTGAAATTTTGGGTTTTAATCATTGTCCAAACAACCAACATTCATAATATGTTTCTTTCAAGGTCTAATCACTAGCATGTGTGATATGACCTTGAAAGTTTGGGGAATCATTCATATAAACTATAACAGCCCAAAATCAGCCTATAACATGTCTAATATCATCTTTTAAAACCAATTTCAAAAGATAAATCAAGCAAGTCATCCACATAACCGGCTCTTGATGCCATTGTTGGGTTTGCTAGAACATAAAATCAATGTTTAACCACTTAAACTTTCTGAAAAACGCAGCGGAGTTACAACTTAATAAAACCCATTTTATAAGCTGAAAATAATGTTCCTTAGTGACCATTTTAGATGAAAAACAAACCCAAAGAAAAGGATCATAATATGTGAATGATCAAGCTATGAAAATGTACTAAAACTACATAAAATCACAGCCACATAGAGCTGTGAATACATCTACCTTTCTGCAGAAAAATCGACCAAAGAAAAGGGGTTGGGAATGCTTGTGAATCCGGCCAAGAGTCCAAAGAAGGCCTCCTCAAGCTTGTATACCCCAAGCTTATGTTCAAACACCCTTCTTGTTAGGGAGAACACCACAAATCAGCTCTCAAAGACCTCCCTTTTCTGCCTAATTTCCGAAAATTTGAGAGAGAAAGAGAGAGGGAGAGAGAAATCGTTGGATGCATAAAAGAATCAATGGTTGTGTATGTGACTAGTTAAGCCCTTTGTGTTTTCAAGAACACAAAGGTCCAATGGCAATCCAAGAGGGGGGCGGCCACTTTTTTTCAAAATGAGAGTTCCCTCTCAATTTTATAACACAATAAAATGTTAACTAGCCACTTAACTAGATATATTATGTATACAACTAACCCATTTAATTGTATAATATATATATACTACCATTATTAATTTGTAATGTTATTCAACTAATTTAAATAGCATTACAAATAATATTATTGAACAAAATATCCTAATAAATTGTCCATCTAATTTGCAACTTGTTTAGAAAACCCATTTTCTAAATTGGTGTTAATATTTTATTGCATGATCATATCATCAATAAATATTATTTGGTGTTTGCTAAGCTTGTTATTGGGTATAACCCGACTTGGATCATAACGTACTAACCACATCAATATTCTAAGTGTCTTGGGCACATCGAATCCTACACTTGGCTGTTTTGGGAACAATCTGAAGGCGATTTTTGGGAGTTTTTGGTGAAGAAACACAATCTTTGTGGAATCTTAATCCTTGTATTTCATATTGATGATTATGAATTTGATATTTATCATTGTTTTTGTTTGCAAAACCATAAGTGGCTAGTTTTATTTATGTTTTCCTTTGGTTTGAAGGATTTATAACAATGATTGTGTTGGTGTTTGCTATTTGTGGGATAATGAAAGTAATCTTTTGATTGTTTTGATTATGATGATTGTGTGTTGTGTGTAACGGGTTAATTGTTGACCGCTTGACTTTAGCCATACGTTCTTGATGCCACAGACGATCTTGATTTAGTGGAAGGGTTGGGTTGGTTCAATTGCGATATTGATCATCGAGTGATAACCTTGCTAATCCAAGTATTTAGTTTTTTTTTATCACACATATGCACACACTCATGAACTATGTCTATGTGGTTCTTCCCAATTAAACACCAATATCATCGTTCGTTGAAATCCGGATACCAAAGGGAAACATTATATACTCATTACTGATTCTTACTTGTTAATTTGCTTTGTCACTTAATTTTAATCTCTTTAACCAATCAATCTCAAATCTTGAAATTTAATTTTTGTCAATTTAGATAATCTTAGTTATTCGCACTATTTAAGTTAACACATTTTCCACAAACTCCTCGTGTTTGATAACCCACTTACCGCTATCTATTTAGTTGTATTTCGTTTAAATTTGATTGACACTTCGACCTCACGCCAAAATTTTGACGCCGTTGTCGCGGAGTAGTGCAACGTGTGTCATCATAGTTCGTTTGTTTGTTATTTTTCTGGATTTACGTTGGGGATGCTAGTGTGCAGGTTTTTACAGGTGCATGCGTACTAGAAGCTCTCAATCGTCATCACCGTTGGCTTTTGATCCACAAAATTGAAACAACTGCAAGGAGGAATCGAATTCTACATCGTGAAAACAAAATCACCGGTTCACCAATTCGTACAATGTATCCTAATACACAATTACCAACACCACCACCACCATCCACTACTACCCAAACAACACCATCAACACCTCCACCAACCAACACCACATTACCAACTAGTACCCAAACCGAGCCTTCATCAGTTATTCTACATCATCCGGTATCCCGCCATTTTCGACTTTCTTTCCATCAAGTGGACAATCATCTTCAACACAACAAGCAAACCCACAATCGTCATCTATAGTCCACACCACTCCATTCCAACAACCCCCACCACCGGGGATGCAATATTCACCTTATTCATTTTCAAAAAATCCAAACCCAGGAGGTAATGTGCATGATTATGGGGTCAATGATGAATATTCGGGTTATGAAGATGATGGTTATGCGTACGAAGCTGAAGGGAATTTAGGTGCACACCCTTATGTTCAAGGGCAAGGAGGTCAAGGAATTGTTCAACCCCAGTTACAGGTTGTTCCACATCAATTACAACCACAAGGGCCAGCGAGGCCATAGTTTCAGAGGCTAATTCTTCAACAACAAATGGGGTACGGGTTTCAACAACAACCTCCACAATTTATGCCTCACCAACCGACTCAAGCACCAATGGGTCCCGCTAGACCAAGAGTTCGGTTGGGTGTGCCACGAAGGCATAATTAGGAAGCTTCTAGGGGTATTGAAGCACACTTTCGTCCGATCATCACAAATAATCCTTCACCGGTGGTCATCCCTCAAAACAATCAAGGGAGAACTTTTGAAGTCCGAACAAATTCACTTCAAAGTTTGCCAAAGTATAAAGGGATAGCAACTGAAGAACCTTACTTTCATTTGGAGGCATATGACTCAATTTGCAATACGATTGGTGGTCAAGGTTTTTCTTAGGATGATAAATTGGTCTTGTTTCAGTTTTCATTGGAGGATAAGGCAAAGAGGTGGTTTTATACTTTGCCATCTGCTTCAAGTTATACATGGGCTGAAATGCAACAAAGATTTTTGGAAGAATTTTTCACAGCCTAAAAGACCAATGATGCAATGAGAAGTTTGAGAAGTTTTCAACAACAACAAGGCGAGATGTTTCATGAGGCTTTTGAGCGATTTAATGCTCAAAAATTGTCTTCATCATGGAATTGATTTATGGGAGTTGTTGAATGCTTTTCATGAGTGGCTTCATTTTGAAGATGCCCGGAATTTAATGTCTATCACAAATGGCACATTTGGTACTAATTATGAGCAAGATGATTGGGCATATTTGGAGAAAATGGCGGTCACATCAAAGAGAAAAGCACAATCATCAAGGCGAGCTCGACCGGTCATTACACGAGCTCCAGTTCATGTGGTGGATGATGGTAATGTACAAACCACAAACCAAACTTACACGAGCTTATGGTTGCGTAATCGCATATGTGCTTTGAGTGTCCATAAATATAGCCAAGAGAAGCGATTCTTGTGAGGGGTGATAATGTGAGTCATGGTGGGATGCACTTTGGGTAAACGGTAAGATGGACGAATGTGTCATAATTAACGTGAAATCTTAAGTGTTTTCTAATATAAATTGATGAGTTGGTTGAGGGCAAGCAACGGGTAAGTGTGGGGATGTGACGGGTAGTCCTTTGGATGACCCTTTTATGCTTTAAAAACGTGTTTAATCCCGCATTTAGTCATGTAATCGTCTTGAATTAGATAACTACGGTTGCTATATCTCAGGTACACTCGAAGGAAGAAAATGGAGCAAAAACGTGTTAGTGCTCGTAGACGAATGGAACCGGGAAGAAAACAAGAAAGAAAGAAAGAAGGAAGAAATCTACAGAGGTCACCGTAGCCTACGGTGGCCACCGTAGGTTACGGTGGAAGGGACTGAGAAAAAATTGTCATCGTAAGGCAGGCTCTTTTGGGCGTAATGGAATTTGGGGTCATCGTAGCCTACGGTGGCCACGATAGTTTTTTGTAACTGCCCACTTTTAATGGGAATTGAAGTGTCTTTTCAATAATTATCATCTTGGCTGTTTTAGAAACGATCTGGATGCGATTTTTGGGAGTTTTTGGTGAAGAAAAGCAATCTTTGTGGTATCTTAATCCTTGTATTTCATATTGATGATTATGAATTTGATCTTTATCATTTTTTTGTTTGCAAAACCATGAGTGGCTAGTTTTTTTATGTTTTCATTTGGTTTGAAGGATTTATAACAATGATTGTGTTGGTGTTTGCTATTTGTGAGATAATGAAAGTAATCTTTTGATTGTTTTGATTATGATGATTGTGTGTTGTGTGTAACGGGTTAATTGTTGACCGCTTGACTTTAGCCATACGTTCTTGATGCCATAGGCGATCTTGATTTCGTGGAAAGGTTGGGTTGGTTCAATTGCGATATTGATCATCGAGTGATAACCTTGCTAATCCAAGTATTTAGTCCTCTTTTATCACACATATGCACACACCCATGAACTATGTCTATGTGGTTCTTCCCAATTAAACACCAATATCATCGTTCGTTGAAATCCGGATACCAAAGGGAAACATTATTTCTCATTACTGATTCTTACTTGTTAATTTGCTTTGTCATTTAGTTTTAATCTCTTTAACCAATCAATCTCAAATCTTGAAATTTCCTTTTTGTCAATTTAGATAATCTTATTTAAGTTAACACATTTTCCACAAACTCCTCGTGTTCGATAACCCACTTACGCTATCTATTTAGTTGTATTTGGTTTAAATTTGATTGAGACTTCGACCTCACATCACTTCTCCAAATCAAAGAGGAGAAGAGACAGAAAAGACTATCCAAGCATGTTCCTACTCTCTCTCCAGTTCAAGAAAGCCCTGTGCAAGAGACTATGACAACTACACAAGAACCTCAGGTAGACAAAGAAACAGATAGGCAAAATATGATCAATTACCTGAGTGCCATAAATCTCTACTAGGCATCTACACTTCTTCCCTTGTCCAGTGAGTACATTGAGTTTGAGTATCTCAAACAGCTTAAACATCAAGTGCTCAAAGAACAAAAGGCTACAAAGAGAAAGATGAGGAAAGAGGCTGCAAAGTCAAGAGCCATTATCGAAAAGAGTATGAAGAAGTCTGCTGACAGAAAAAGGATGATGAGTTTTGAAGCTGTATGGATTCTCCGGAAGGAGACTTGTCCCTATGTCTCTATCTAAAATGGATGAGCATATTAGGGTATCAAGCGGAAGATCAAAAGTGGAGAGCTAATTGACTTACACTCCCCTTTAAGTCAAGCTCCTCCTGAAGTGGAGGTTAAGGTTGAACAACCTGAGACAACACAACCTGGACCTCCTGCTAAGTCTCAACAAGCTTCATCTTCTGATCCACAGCAGGGTCAAACTCCTTCTCCTTCTGAACCTATGAGGGAGGAACACCCAAGTGAGCAAGAGAAGACTGATCAACAAGGTGCTACAGACCAGTCTTCTCAGTTAAAGTCTTCAAAGAGGAGGAAGAGGATGGCTTCTAAACCAAAGTCAAAGAAGAAGAAGAAGTCTGAATCATCCACCTCTATACCTCAGGGTGAGTCAGATCAACTTGAGGAAGTGCATGAAGAGGCAGCCCAATCAACTCCAATCCAAGTGGCTCCTCTTGCATCTGAAAGGCCCATCTTATCCTGGACCTTCACAACTAATCCAAAAAGATGGCATGTGATCAGAGATCAAGGTGGTGAAGATGTCTACACATGGCAAGACTTATTCTACCTACCTCTGCATGATCTCTTTAAGATGAGAAGATATTATGAGAGTCTGAGTGATCCTGACCATCTAATGAAGAAGGGCATGGTCATTATGATAATGAGGACTGTCAAAAGCTAAAGATCTTCAAATGTTTTGGTAGCATCAGCCTAGAGGGAGTTTGTAAGGATTGCTATAAGTCTGATGCAGCCAAAACATCCAAAGTCTCTCTACATGCATGCACTCAACAACAGAAGTAGAAATGCTTCGAAAGTTTTACACCTTGTACTAGAAAATATTCTAAGTGTAAAATCTTCCGAAGCCAAGACCAACATCTTCTGAAGCCAAAAGTGAAGTCTTCCGAAGCCAAAGAGTGAAGACAAATTTCTTCCGAAGACTTTTACGAACATGCTTTTATCTGATGTGCTTTACCATAAAGCTGGACCACCTTTCTACTTCAACTCTATTCAATCACCAACTTATATGAGTTGGTGAAAAAGGTCCATGCTTTAGGTAACTGTAAATTGAGGTCTTGAGTCTGAGCTTTCTACTTTATGTACTTTTATCCTTTTTGTAATATCTTAGGATGTGAGCTATGGCATGTCATAGTCACTAGTCAAAAGGCAATCTGTCTTTTGACTCTACATTTGATTTTGTTGTTGTCTAGTCTTATGTATCCAGTTGGCCTTCAAAGTATGGCCGGCTGTAGGATGTAGTATAAACTATATCAAGTACTTGTAACTTTCCATCTATGCTTTGTAACACTTTGTAAAAGAACTTGAGAAGCAATACACAACATTCTTGAAAACTATACACTTGTGTTTGTTTGCTATCTTGTTCTGTCTCATACATTTTACTTGTGTTCTTATCATCTTTCATATAAGTTTACAGTTTCCTATTAGATCTGTTAAATGTTTTAAATAACTCTCCTCCTTGTGTTGTTGTGTTGTAATTTCATACCCTTCAACGGTCCTGCAGAAACACTCAGTAAATTGTATTGTAAATTTTCACAATAATTAACTTTCTCAAACTTGAGTACACCATTTGTTACCATTCCCTCACCAACAATTCTACCTCCCTTCTTATCCCCACCAAATGCCACATATGAAGCATTTTATGTTTCAAATCATGGAGTAGAGAACAATTTCCTGTCATATGTCTGGAACAACCACTGTCAACATACCGCTTGTTATCAGTCCTCCATGTTTGTTCCTCTCTAGCCATAGGTGGGACTTTGTTCTTCATGTTGGCCATCAAAGCTTGATTTTCTTCCAACACATCATTCTCATACATGCTCCAATCACATCTTCTATCTTGCAGAATGAACAACCTAGTTTCCTTGGTTTTGTTAGGTCCTGTTGATGAACTTGTGGCTAGTGGGGATTAGTTTGTAAGTTGAGGCTATTTGAAGGTTCTTTGACTTGCTGATTGTTTGTGAGACTGATGTTGTTGATTTTGTCTCATATCAGTAGTTGATTGCTGATTACATTCTCTTGAGAAATGCCCATACAAATTGCATTTGTAGCATCTCACATTGGACTTATCAACACCAATTTTGTTGTTCTACCTATAGCTGCCAATCCTTTGTTTCTTCTCAGATACATTTTGGCTTTATAAGCAATCATGGCCATTTGCCATTGTAGATCTATCTCTTCAACTTCATCTGGATGTAGCTCCTCAAGATCTTGCTGGCAAATGTGTGCAGGTGTCAATGTGCTACCTAGATAAGCTTGAAAGCTTGAACTGAATATTGCGAAGGTTGCCTTCTGTTCTTTTGTGTCTAGAACCACAGTAATTGGTTCTGTTTGTTTGTTGTTTTTGTTGGATGAGGATGCCTTTGTTGAAGTAGCAGATGAGCCTTTTCCCTTATCATGTCTACCTCTCTCTTTCCTTGATGAATTGCTTTGAGAGTTTGATCTGCATGGCCTTGAAGCATAAAATCCAACTTCTTCTTCATTATCACTCAAAGAACTATAGCTTCCATCATCATAATTGGAAATAAAAGCACTTCCAACACTTTTAGTTTCTTTGAAATGGTATCGAGCAATGTGTGCTTTTACACTCTTGTTTCTTGATTTCTCATCCAGTTCAAGTGCTTCCATCTTAGCTACCAATATATCTAACCCGATGGTTTTAAAATCAAGGGTATTTTTGAACATGGATACTGTTTGAGTCCAACTTTCAGGAAAGTATGGAGCATCTTCTTGTTTAACTCCTCATTGGTGTATTTCAACTCCAAGATGTCCATCTCAGTCACCAACTGCATGAATCTGTGAAGTTTTTTAGGAATAGATTCACCCTCAATATGATAGAAAGTTTCATATTGTGAGCGAAGTGTATCCTTGCTAATGCTCCTGATCTCATCACTCCCTTCATAAAGAGTGTGAAGAATCTTCCACAAGGAGTTTGCTGTTTTGTAATTTTCACACCTGATTAATAGATCTTCAGGTAAAGCCATACTAAGCATACTATATGCTCTAATATCAACTTTAACCTTCTTTGCATCTTTAGATGATAGATCCTTCAGACTTATGGGTTGATTGTTGTCCTTGTAATCAGGTCCAAGTGTTAGTGGAATGTAAGGACCTTCAGTAATGGACACCCATAAATCAGAATAGTGTAATTCACATGATTGTTGAACCTGATTTTCCATGATTTGAAATCAACTTTGTTTTCCAACTTTGGAGGTTGGTATGATGATCCACCAAGTGAATTACTCATCTTAGTTAATGTAATAATTGTTAACTAAAACATAAATTCCTTTGTAAATGATCTAATTAATGACAAACTCTTAATTATTGGTTAATTAAGACATTACGATCAAAATTAGTCAGTCATCTTAATGAATTCTCAACTGATATGGAATTGAGACTGTTTGACGATAAATTTTGTTCGAATTTATTTGAACAATCATTGATTATCGATTAGTGACACCAATCTACGAATCCGAACGAATTGAAGTAGATTAATGTTAGTCGAGCAATGGAACAGTACTCGTCCAATTGACAAATCAGGGTTAGATGATTTTAAATTGATTACACCAAAATGTTGAGTAGAATTCCTTTGATAGTTGTCGATTAGCTTAACTTAACTTGCGTGTTAATTAATTCATTCAATAACACCCTTGAATTTGAGTTATGAACTTTCAAGTTATTATAAACACCCTAAAACAATTTTACTCAAAATCAACAGATCTAATCAGAAATTTGATAGATCTAATGATACAAACAATCGATTAAACAAATCTAACACTAATAGATCAATTGATATAGATCAATGAGCACGTGGCTCTGATACCACCTGTGAATCCAAGGATCGAAACAGGAATTATCAGGTTAGATTGCATGAATAGTGATTGCGGAATTATCACCACTCGTTGTATAATGATTGCTGATGAAATAACAATTGTAATATGAATCAAAAAAGAACAATTCTGATAAATGTAAAACAAATGAACATAATGAATGAACAAACACATTTGATTCAAAAGTTTTCCATTAATATTGATTAATGATTACAATTGATCAAATAGTGATTGATATTGTTGATTGCTAGGGTTTTGATGATGATATAGTGTGTATTGTTGTGGTTGTTGTTAGGGTTGCTAGGGTTTGTTATGATTATAGTAATCCATTGCAATACATGTCTAAAATGTGCACCTATGCCTTGTATTTATAGGCTCAGGGTTTTACTGTTAGGGTAATAGTAACTTTCTTATCGTGGTAAGAAAGTTACTCAAAGAATGTCTTGATGTGACGTTCTCTGACTAAAGTAAAGTCGTCCGCAGAAGTTGACTTTATGACATTAGTTTAGTGTTTGGCTTGTTGACTTGATGTACTTGGTGAAGTACATGCAAGTGTTTTGGTCTTCCGTAGGACTTGAGTCTTCCGTAGGACTTTGTTCTTCAATATGAGTTTAGCCTTCCGAAGGACTTTGGTCTTCCGTACGAATCTCACTTGATACTTCATCTGCAGCAATGTTGTTCTTCCGTAGAAGATCCTCGGATGCACAATTCCTTGTTTCAGCAGAACATCTATGGAAGTATAGAATGTTCATCCGTAGATAGTTCTTACACTTAGTCAAATTACAAAATTGATTAAGTATGACGTTATTCCTGCAATGACACATATAAATAAACACAGTTATAGGGTTAACCTATACATATATTGCATACAAGAAAAGAAATATGTACAAGAGATTATTACAAAAATATAATTAAAGTTCTAAGCCTATACAATGAATCTAGATCTATTGGAACTAGATCTAACAAAAAATATTCTAAGTGTAAAATCTTCCAAAGCCAAAGACCAAATCTTCTGAAGCCAAAGATGAAGTATTCCGAAGTTTCAAAGACAAAGTCTTCCGAAGCTAATGAAGTGAAGACTGATTTCTTCCGAAGACAGAGATGACATGCTTTTTCCGATCAACTTTTGCACTAAGCTGACCCACTTTCTGCTGCAACTCTAAAGACTCACCAACTTATATAAATTTATTAAAAGGTCCATGCTTTTTGTAATATATTAGGATGTGAGCTACAACATGTCATAGTCACAAGTCAAAAGGCAATTTGCCTTTTGACTGTACATTGATCTTGTTGTCTAGATTAGTGTTTCCAGCTGGCTTTCAAATTATAGTCGGCTGTAGGATGTAGTATAAAGTATCTCATGTTCTTGTATTTCTTTTCATGCTTTGTAACACTTGTAAAAGAACTTGATAGCAATATGCATCATTCTTGAAAATCATATTTGTTTGTTCTTGTTCTTTTGTTTTGTCTCATTACTTGCTTGTGTTCTTAGTATTCTCTACATAAACCCGATTCCTTATTTGACCTGTTAAGTGTTCAAACACTCTCCTCATTGTGAAACTGATGGTATCGACCACCCTTAACCGGTCTTGCAATCTTCATTAGTTACATACCAGAAGTAGCAGAAATCACCAACATAAAATACCATGGTCTTTTAGAAACTTTGGCCATCCTTTCAAACACATACCTTCAAAGATAAAATAAGAAAAGTTATGTATTCATATTTGGTACAATAATTATTTAATTAATTTTATGTTAAGGTTATTAATGAAAGGCTCACCTTTTGTAACCAACATTCGTCTCAAAGCCAACCTCCAATAAATAAGTCTGAGCTCCAACTTACCTTACCTTCATATGCTTGCGAGCAGCTACACCTAAAAGCAGCTCAAGCTTTTTGCAAAAACGCCGAAGAACATAAATAGTATAAGATAAAATATAATTAATATGTTGTTTAATTAAATAAACAATGAAAGAATATAGTGTTTGATAAAGGGCTCGTGTTTTTACAATGCGACGCGTAACCTTTTCAGTAAAAGCATACTCTTCATGCACCGTAGGCTAATCCGACATTCCCATTTGTGAAAGTTGTACATTAGGTTTTACATCCACATCCATAGCTTCATTGAAATTAGGAAGCAAAAGTTGTAATCTATTTGGGTTATAAACAATAAGTTTCATTGTTTGTGTGTCTACATAAGTGAAGATCACAAAATGCCCATGCTGTGGGAGAATTTTTTGAATGACCCTCATCCAATCTTCTGCAATAAAGTTTCATGTTCACACCTTTAACAATCACATATCATGCCTGAGTCTCGCTTGGAAACAGAATAACATGCTATTGAGGAGCCTATTTGTGAAATATGACTTCGGAAAACATTTATGGAAATTCATGAAAAAAATAAACATATTGTCATAACTTATAAAATATTAAGTATACATATCACATGCTGCAAAAGTAAGTAAGAAAGTGTGAAAGATTATATCATATACCTAACAGTCCAAGAATGGTTCACGATGAATATAAAAGAACGAAACACCCATGGTATTGATTTGAGTACGATGACAAAATGTCATGTTGAGGGTTTGCTTGCGAATATAGTCAAACACTAATATGAAATCATTTGTTAGAAATAAGTTATCATCGATTTTTTCTAGCCCCTTATAAATGAGTAGTGGCCATTTACAATCTCCAATCCTACCTTTCATGAAAGGCCAGCAGATGTTCAAATAGTAACAGGTGCCAAAGCCAAATCATTAGCTTCTAAAATATATAAAACATCAATATGAAGCCACTTTCAAAAAAATGTAAGATATAAATTAATATTATATTACTACATGAAAGTTTTAATAAAATAATATGTAGGAACTTCTTTTAAGTAATTTAAAAAATGCTCACAAGAGTAGCATAAGAAGGATCATGAAGTAAGCGGAAGAAGGACTTGTCGGTATGATTAAAAACACCCACTCCAGAAACTAACAATATATGATAGATTAAAGGAAGGTTGAAATTAGTAAAACATAAAACAACACAAGACATTATAATGGTACTCATTGGGTAAACATATATCATATAAAACAAAACAATGTAACGGTACTCGTTGGGTCTACATGGATCAAAGTAAACCTTATATGAAACATATCATTATGTACTGGTACTAATCTAACTACTAAAGTAAATTCTAACATTGTTTTATGAAGAATCTAACAGTTGAAGAAGATGAAGTAGAGAAGCACATATAGCGAACAAGAAACAATCAATGAAGAATTATATAAGAAGCAAATAATCTGTCAAAAAACGATTAGTCCTAAACCATCATAATTCCAAAATCGATGAACAAATACACAAATTCAATATTAGTTAATCATAGATTGACCGATGAAGAAGAAAACCGGAGTAAAGAAAAATTCTAAAAGACAACAAACAAACCTTAATCGATCAACGAACACAGAAAAACCAACATCGACCAACGCACACCGAATAACGAAGATTAATCATCATACAAGCAAAATGGAAGCAAATAAACATAGAAAAATAATAGGATTTAAGGAGATGTATAAAAGCATTACTATTCATGTTGATTAGGATGAAGGTTAGGAGGCGATTGGTAGAGGGGTTTCGAATCTTAAGGTATCGACCACTGAAGAAACGACATTTAGGGTTTGTGTTTTAAGGTTGGGGTGATAGTGAACGGGTCGGGTTTTATGGATAGTTAACAGGATTGGAGTGTTCTAAATTGGCTGTTGAGAATGAGCAAAAAAAAAGTTTTTAAGACACAACAATTTGCCATGTGGCAACAATGACCTTAGAAATTACATGCCATGTGACTATTTTAATTATTCTTTTACTAGTGTAGAGAGATATTATATATATTATATACATATCATTGTAATCATAAAATGTTGTTTTATATAAAGTATGTAGATTTTGTGACAATATATATCCGAAAATATGTTCATACTTTACGGCATAAAAAAGTCTAAATTATTTTATCAAATGCACAATTTAAATGAATAAATTGTTTTTCACGTAGTAAAATTACTAGACTTAAACAATATCAAATAAAAGTTATTGGAACTAATAAATTAAACTAGAAAAATTTTAGCTATATTATACGAAAAACGGGTATATTAGTGCATATAAATCGTTTAAATATCAGTTAACTAGGTTAGAACCCATGTATTACATAATAAAACATATCAAAATCATTAATTTTATGAATATTTTATTTTCTAGATGTTATTATCCATTAGTGAAATAAAAATATAATGAATATTTAAAAGTTATAACACATAATGAATTAGAAATTATTACTCAATATTTAATATGTATTAATAAATTATTAAAATAACTACATTTATATTTTAGATGTTTAATAGTTTAGTTTACTTATTTATAATAATTATCAATTAATATAGAGACAAGAAATACAAATATATATATATATATATTTGTTTTAACATATTTTAGTTAAAAAGGAAAGTCAAATTAATTATTTTTATAATTTTCGTATTTATTATGAGAGAGATGCGGTAAAATGATTTTTAATATGGTAGAATGATGACACGTGTCATTTGATATGCTAAAATGATAACACGTGTTTTAAGAAACTCTTCTTTTATTATATGTTATAGATTTTATACTCGTAACATACATGTGAAAAATTCTAAAATAATCAAATACCCAGTCTACACAAGTTCAACTACCTAACACAAATGTTTCAAGCTCCCATCGACTTTGCTGCCCTAAACTTATCTTATAAACAAACTGAAAATAACGTGTAATAACTAAAAAGTATTTGAAGGTGAAGAGCCAAGAGGTGGTAGAAAAAAGCTGATATATGTTTCTTCACATTTTATTCAAATCAAATAATAACAATTGTGATTTGTGACGGTGAGGAACCCTAATATGCAGCTGTAAAACCCTTCCTCTCACTGTCACTGTCACTGTCATGCTTCATCCGGAGACCGAGAACCATACTCAATCGAATACGTCTTTCAGATCTCTGCTCGCATTCAAGCCTCGCCAACTCCTCATTGCTCGCCATAATCCAACAACAACCATCACTGCCTCGAAGGACAAAAGTAGCACCAAAATCGCATCCGAAATGAAAGCAAATCTTCAAGAACTCATACTTGATTACCTCCATCGCAACGGATTCTCCAAAACCCTTAAACGATTTCACTCAGAAGCTCAAATTCAGGTCCCTCTGGCTCTCTCCCTCCTACATACTTATTATCTGTTTCATGTGTCTATACTCTTTGCGTCTGTTTACCTGTACATGCTAAACGAGTTTTTTAGTGATGAGTATTGCTCCCTCAAGGTAATGTGATGATCAGATAATTAATAAATCAGGTGTTCAAAGGTAAAATCACATTCATCCCATAAACTAATTTTACTCTGATAATCACAAACCAGTAGCAAATAAAAATGTAGATAGTTATGAAACAGTATTATCATATATGACGGACTAATTAGTTATTAAAATTATTCGGAACAAGTGTTTTGGGTTAGTGTATCAAAGTGTTTGTTTTAGATATTTTGACATATAGAAGTTTGAAGGCAGACAACTGATATTGCTAGAAATATTTAATGGGTGACCTGTTCTTTTAAAGCTAATATTTTTAATTTTACTAAAAACACAACCAAATTGACCTGTTCTTTAAGTAAATGGTTGAAATTGTCACTAAAAACGCACGTTGTAATGCTTATTCTGGATCTCATGGTAGGCAAGTTAGATCAGAGGAACAAATGTGAAAACATCTATGATATAATCTCATGGTCGCTATTGTAAAGTTGACGTCTTTTAATATTTGATATAATTGTACAAATTTATCAACTCTTAACCCTTTTTTGCTTTTCGCTGCGACACTGCTTTTTACGTCTTAGTGTTTGTGACTTTAACAATGAAAGTTTTAATAATCATTTTCTCTTTTCTGTAGACTGATTCCTGGAAGGCTTCTTCGCTTCATTTGGAGGACATGTTCTGCAAACATAATGCCTGGTAAGACCAGAATAGAAAGCTACAGCACCTTGCAGTTATGACTAAAACAAGCTGTTATTATTATGCATTGATCTTAAAAAATGTTTTAAACACTTGAACTGTTGTCTACAGTCCAAATAATGGGTCAATTATGTAAATAATCTAAAGTTTGTGTTTAGAGTCCATTATGTAAATATGTAAGGTCAAAGGGCCATAGTGTCAGAAAACAAAAGTTGGAAACTGACTTTATGTAAAGGTGCAACATTTGGAAGGCATTAATTATGTAGGGTTCATACTCATAGTTGTCGATAGCGATGATCCACTCGCTATAGCGCGCTATGCAACGTATAGGTCGTATATTGCTATTGGTAATAGCGACTTATTTATTTATTTATTTCATAAATATAAATAGTGATTATTTGTTTTAGGCTTTTATAAAGAAGCAGGATTTTGTGCTTTATATTTTGTTTCTATGGTGTATCAATAAATAGGAAATAGCGGTCATTATTTACCTCTTCGCTATGTAGCATATAGGTAGCTTGTCGCTATTAATGCATTATTATCATTGAACAACTTAGCTAAATTTAGTCCAAAGCCCTCTTCTGCTATTTACGACTATGGTAGGGTTACATACCTAAAACGCAAACAAGTCTATAATAATCACAGTAGTGTTTGTTTGATCAATCTAGGCAACACAAATCTCTAAACCCTGAGATAATGCGTGTGAGGCCTCCTTTCCCTTCTGTTTGGTTCAGGGTTGTTCCATTTGGTTTAAAGTTTATAATCTGTTAAAGTAAGCAAGTTTGTGTAAATGAAACATGGGATGCTTATAAGAAAAATAAGATGCAAAATTTAATGTACTTTTTGTGGTATGGTTGTTTACTTCATACTTTATATTTTAACATATGTGGGTGTCAAAATTCGTTGTATGGTTGGTTACTTCATACCTTCATATTTTAACATATCTTAGACCGTTTGCTTTTACCAAATTCTCATCTTATCGAGCTTCTGTTATGCAGTGATGTCGATAGTAATAACAACATATGCAAGAAACCAGGTAATTTGGTCAAACCTTGACTACAATATATTGTTTGTTTGAGGGGCTATTTCTACCCGTATTTAAAGATAGATTGAATTGGATTGTTGTTTAATCTCACTAATCTCAAACAGGTTAAATTAGATTTTAACAAAAAGGGGAATGCGTCAAATGGGTTGAAAGTTATTTTAGAACTAAATTTTATCAATGTTGTAAAAATCGGCCTAGTCAGCCGATTAATCGGTGATTAATCGCTAGTCGGTCGGTTACCTTGGCGATTTCATATAATCGGTGGATAAAATCGGTAATCGGACCTAGTCGGACAAAATCGGACCTAATCGGACCAAATTGGACCAAATCGGTCCAAATCGGTCCTAGTCGGTCCTAATCGGCCACTAATCGGCGGCTAGGTTCCGGCCAAATTCTGGTCACATTTTGGTCAGATTCCGGCTAAATGTTTGAAATTACGGCCAAACCCTGAAAATTTACGCCACATACGTGTAAATTTTGGTCAAATGTGTTTGTATATATATAAATCTGAACATTTTTGTAAAAATTCCATATAAAAATGAGTGTGTATATATATAAAACTGAAAATTACTTGTAAAAGTTCCAATCCGATTAATCCCGATTAATCCTTAGTGATCCCGATTAATCGCTAGTCGGTACCCCACCGCCCGACTAGCGCCTAGCGATTTTTACAACTATGAATTTTATTCCATACATCTTTCTAAATTGTTTTATTTAAAGATCTAAGTTAAGATTACAATACATGGTTTTAAAGATCTGAAGTAGTTCATGATTTATTTATATCAAACGTTTTAACCTGAAACAGTTTAGACCAGTTACCCAACCTGCCCATCTTGCATTTGTGCCACCTCTTAAGTTTTGTATGTAAGACATTGGTCTTAAATATTTTGTTCAACAATTTAATGTTAGGAAATGATGAGGCTACGGAAAAAGAGAAAGTATGCCCTACCAATGAGGAAACTACCACCAAGAAAAAGAAGAAAAAGATTATTGTTGAGACTGATGATTGTACTATTAAACATAAATCAGAAGTCACTAATAAAAAGATAAAGGAACCTTGTGAGAATTTGGGTCAACTATCAGAAGATATAATAGTTGATGAACAAGAAACTAAACTAAAAAAGAAAAAATCCAAGCATGATTTGGTTTCATCAACTAATGATGCAACAAATGGGTTGAAAATAAATGATTTAACCAAGAAAATTAAGGACAAGAAGAAAAAGAAAATTGAAGAAGTTAAATTAGAGCCATCTAATACGAATGAAAAAGAATTGGGTACTGAGGTTACACAAAAGGAGAAAAAGAAGAAAAAGAAGCTGAAAACTGATGAAAATGGAACTATTCAGCCAGATGTGACTAAAAAGGAGAAAAAGAGTTCCAAGAAAAGAAAAAGAGAATCTTCCAATGAAAATGAAAATGAAAGTGGATCTATTGAGATGACGATTATTGAAGAATCCAAGCGCCAAAAGACTGAAACTTACAAAGAAGAAAAGAGCATAAAGGAGATAATCAATGCTCAAGAAACATCTAATAAAAGGTTTGATGGAGAGACAAATGGGAAACTCGAAATTGATGGAGTAAAGTCCATGAAAAAACAGCGTAATGTTACAGTGGAGGTACTAGTGCATTATTTTATCATTTTAATCTTTGCTTATTTGTAGAGGTAAACTCTGGAGATGGGTTTGGTTAATGGTACAGATTGGGTAATTTGTTTTGTTATGAATCGAAATCTAGAATGTTTTGGGCTGTGTTTTGGCTTGACCTCAAACATTTTTTGTCTAAGTTTATTAAATTTTATATAATTTGTTAGTGTGTAAATAATTCTAAGAGTTTTATTATTATATTAGTAGCATAAACAAAATGATTTATGATGCTCTATGCATAGGAAATGCATTTAATACACTAGTTTGACCATTTAAACCTGACCCAATTCGTCCCCATCATCAGAAAAATAGTTAAATTCACAATATGTAATTTTTTGATTAATCATTTACAATGTATAAAAACAAAAGAGATTGGTGTTTTTGCAGCCAAAGACAGTCAATGCATTTCAAAGGGTGAAAATTGATGAAGTTGAATTCGCTCATGATAAATTGCAAGATAACTCATATTGGGCAAAGGTGATGTTTATCGTGTTATGCATAAACTTCAATCACTACAGGTTCTTAGAACAAAGAGTAAGACTTCTATGGATCGCTAACAATCTTTATGTGCATAATGCAGGATGGTGCAGAGATCGGTTATGGTGCTAAAGCACAAGAAGTTTTAGGTCAAGTACGAGGGAGGTATGTTTAGTTTCTTCAAGCTTTAATTCCTTTTGGAATGTATATAAAATTGGAGAGGTAATGTTATTCGATCAACCCTGGTCAAACATATTGATCTATCTATGACTTTAGATTTGTTTTAGCAAGATGTGGTAGTTTCAACCCCTTTGCCTAAAAACAAGTTGATTTGGATTGCATTAGATTTTCTAACCAGTCAAGAGGGCTATGTTTTAAGACATAGATTAAGCAAAAACAAGTCAGCAAGTGTGTAAATCATTAGAAAGTGTTTTCAAATGCTTAAAATCTTATAAATTACTTAATCAATAAAATTAAATTTCTAATGTAACAATATAGTTATAATCTGAGTTAGTACATAAATTATTTGTACAATATAAAAGGAACAAAATGCTGAAGGTCTGCCCAACCTGAATTAAAAGTTATCCGTCTTGACTTTAATATGTTTCTACCCGAATCCCAATACACAACATGCTTGACCATCTATTCTGCCACCTCTAGTAATGCTTTACTTAATAGTATTACCATCATATTTAATTAAATGCTCAAACCAAAAAGCAACATGAAAATCTCTACTATATACATACCATAAATATAAGAAAACATAAGGAAATCAGTTAACCAATAGTTGTAGCCTTGTTGACAAACATTTCATTTAAATGTACGTTTCTATACTAAATGTACATAAAGTACAAAATTTAGCATGGGAATATGATTAGAACCTGGAAGAACATTATTGTTGGACTTGATCCTAGTTGTGGGTTAAAAATTTTAATGGGATTGATGGTTAAAGTTTGGGTTGTAGGTTTCTGTGTAGTTTTGGAATCTTGGAGTTTATTTGTTTTGGTATCGTCTGATATCTTGCTTAGGTTTGTTTATCAAAACATTTTTGATAGTTTATTTGTTAGATCTATAACTAATTACCGCAGCCGATATTATAAACAATACTAAAGTGAACCCGACAGGATTCGGGTTACAAACAATGCAAACATACGCTAATAATTATCTACTAATGAGATGATTATACCTTGCGGTTAATGATATACCGTTTGAGACACCAAGGGCTCAACGATTTGGATGCTAGAAATGAAATGAAGATGTGTCGGGATGCAAGAAGTCGCAGCTTGGTGGATCGGGTAGCGGCTCACGATTGGGATCTCTGGTTTGGGATGCACTATTTAAGGTAAATTACTATTGGCCAAATATGAAGAACGGATCAAAGATCATGATGAGAAAGAGTCATTAAGGTAAGTTACTATTGTCCAGATATGAAGAAAAAGAATTACAAAAGCAAGATGAGCTTGGTTATGACGGGTATGGATGAGGATGTAAGTCTGGCAATTTTGATCGTGGCAGAGATCATGGAAGATGGAATGGTAGAGAAAAGAGCGGACATGGTGGAGGTTTTGGGTGCTGGAATTTGAGACAAATTTGAATTGAAGTGTTATGAGTGTAGAAAGTATGGACACTTTGCTTATGAGTGTCCTAATTGGAATGGAAAAGAGGAAGAGACAAACTTGATGCAAGCCAAGGAAGATGATCACCCGGTCCTACTTTAGAATTAAAGGGTGAATGTTGGACTTGATCTTAGGTTTCTAGGTAGTTTTGGAGTTTTTGAGTTGATTTGTTTTGGTCTTTGATTTGGACCATTTGGTGTCATCTTTTATTTGGTAAGTTTATTTTGGTAGAAGACTGGAGTTATTTAAGGATGGTAGTGATTTTCTAGTATTAGATATCTTGGTGGGTAAGTTTTGAGTTCCCTATCAGCAGAGATTATGGGGTATTTTAGTTGAGGAAAGTCGTTGATTAATAAAAGGGAGTCAGGGTTGTCCCTCAAAAAATATTGTTGTCTAAATTTTAATTTTTCACGAAAATTTTTTCAGAAGTTTAATGCTTATTCACTTGCCTCAAAAAGTCAAGATGCTAGTTTGTATGATCTAAAAATTTGCAGCCAATCTCTATAGTTGTAAGCATTTTTTGATCCTCGTAAACTGACACAGTAAAAAAGCATACGACTATATGAATGTTAAAATAAAATATTTTCTATGTACCAAGAAATTGAGACCAAACTCTTTTTTATATATGTCCATTAAGTTGACCAGACCACTATCAATCATAATGCATTTCAAATACCAAAAGAATTTAAAATCCAACTTTCAAGCCGGTCAACTCTATTGATTTGTTGGCCCTTGTCTTTTAGGGATAAACAAATAAACATATTAAAATCACCCAAATAACCCATGAAGAGAGAGAGAGACCTTTAGCTGGTCTTTGACATCAGCAAAGACCTCAGCTTCAACTCTTTAATTCCTTCCTGGTTCCAAACCCTAAATATCAGTATCATTGATTTTGGCAGTGTTATAAAAATCGCGACTACCTTCCAATTTGTTGGGTTTGTTAGAACATAAAAACAAAGTTTAACCTTTTAAACTTTCAGAAAAACGCAGCAGAAATGATTTTGAAACATGATTACAAAGCTGAAATTTCATGTTCTTATGGTAACATATATATGTATAGAACAAACCCAAAATCAAAGGATCATTATATGTGAATAAGCAAGCTATGAAACATATGTAAATGTACATAAAATCACAGCTACAATGAGCTGTGAAAAACTACCTTTCAACAGCTTGATAGTCGACCAAAAGGGAGGATAGATGTTCAATAACTCGGCCAAGGTTCCAAGGAAAGGACCCCTCAAGCTTGTATACCCCAAGCTAACTTGCAAACACCTCTTCTTGCTAGGGAGATGAACACCAAAATGAGTCCAATACCTCTCCAAACACTGCTGGAACTCGAGAGTTTTTAGAGAGGAATTGGAGCTTCTAACTTTTGTTTTGCATGTATGAAAGAGATAGTTGTCTTGAGTGTGGGACTAGTAATAAAAGAGTGTAGTTTACAAGAAGGTAAAAGGACCTCTCATAGGAGGGGGGGGGGGGGAATAGGTCTTCAAAAGGTTTTCCCCCCAAAAACTAATCAAACAATTTTATAAAACTAGTCCCTTATAAGTTGTACAATTAACTTTTAATTGTATAACATACACTCTTTTATTATTTAATGTTATCTAACTAACTTAAATAATACTAAGTAATATTCTTGAACAAAATATCCTAATAAGTTGTTCCATCTCATACGCAACTTATTTAGAAAACCCATTTTCTAAATTTGGTGTTATTATTTAACTGCATGATCATATCATCAATTGAATACTTGTCAGTGATTGCAAAGCTTGTTATTGGGTATAACCCGACTTGCATCATGACATACTAACCGCATCAATGTTCTATGTGTCTTGGGCATATAGAATCTAACAATCTCCCACTTGCACAAGATTCATAGAAGATTGATGCAAGCAGTAAATACCGCCAAACAACGGTTTACTACCCTTAATACGCATGACTTATAGCCATTCAATAACATCATCCCATTCAAGTATCCTACTTGAAATGATTTAGGTGAATTAATCATCTATCCTTTTGTTACAGATGTCATGTTAAATCCAAGGACACAGAGTGATCATTCCTTGTTGACTTAACTTATCCAAGCCTTAGACATCTAACTCTCAACGAATAAGAGGAACAAATCCCATCTTGACTACATACGTTTCTCACAATCACCTTGTGTCACACTTGAACATAGTCTTATGTACTGTCCATTATTTCAGAACGACGGATAACCAGATCAAGGTATGACACTTGGTGAATATCAAAACCCAATATGTATCTCAGGTCTGAGGATACTAAATGATATTCGCCTTTACTCAAATTTACTTATGATCAATCAATAAAATTCCATGTAGTAAAATTTGAGATGCGGGTTAGTCCAATATTTGTATCCCACAAATATCTATGAACCTTGGTAGCAACCCATTGCTCTATATTTATCCTTATGAATATTAACCAATCCAAGTTCATAATAATCTTACCTTCACACTTGTTCCCACAAGTCTGAACGACTACGGACATTTAGAGTAAACAATTTACTCATGGATTAAACATGCTAATTTGGAACATTAATTGAAACATTATAACCAAATAATTTTATTCAAATAATAAAAGGTTCCACATATCCAAATACAAAATTACAGATCAAATCCAATCACTAGAATATCGAAGTCCCATTGCACAAGTATGACCTTCATGCTTTGCCTTTTCAAAGAGCTTCGTGAGAGGATCCGCAATGTTTTGATCCGTGTGAACTTTGCGAATACATATCTTTCCCTTTTCAACTTCATCTCGTATGTAGTTGAATCTCCGCTCAATGTGCCTAGTCTTTTGATGAGCATGAGGTTCCTTGATTTGGGCAATCGCACCCTCGTTATCACAAAAGATCTCTAGGGGTTCCTGAATGGAAGGGACAACCCCTAGATCGGCAATGAATTTCTTCAACCATGCAGTTTCTTGAGCTGCCAATGAGGCGGCGACGTATTCTGATTCTGTAGTTGATAGAGCCACCACATCCTGTTTGGAGCTCTTCCAAGAGACCGCTCCTCCATTCAGAATGAAAATATATCCCGATTGTGACCGTGAATCATCACGATCGGTTTGGAAACTCGCATCCGTGTAACCTTTTACAACGAGTTCCTCATTACCAGATCCATAGATTAGGAACATATCTTTTGTCCTCCTTAGGTACTTAAGTATGTTCTTAACAATCATCCAATGACTGTTTCTAGGATTTTGCTGGTATCGGCTTGTCATGCTTAAGGCGAATGACACGTCCGGTCGAGTGCATATCATTGCATACATGATGGATCCAATAGCAGATGCGTATGGGATTGCCTTCATTTTATCTTGCTCATCCTTTGAGCTAGGACATTGAGTCGTACTCAATATCGTTCCTCTTTGAATAGGTACCGTACCTTTCTTAGAGTTCTCCATCTTGAACCTTTTCAAGATTTTATCAATGTATGCACTTTGATTTAAACCAATCAACCGCCTTGATCTATCCCTATAGATCTTTATTCTCAGAATATAGGCGGCCTCACCAAGATCCTTGATGGAAAAACAACTTCCAAGCCAGGTTTTTACACCTTCCAAGGTTGGAATGTCATTTCCAAATAGTAGTATGTCATCAACATATAATACTAGGAAAGTGATGATGCTCCTACTAGCTTTCTTATATACACAAGCTTCATCAGCGTTCTTGATGAATCCAAATTTGATTACTTCTTCATCAAAACGGTGATTCCAACTTCTCGATGCTTGTTTCAATCCATAGATTGATTTCTTTAACTTGCATACTTTATTAGGATGTTTTGGATCGACAAAACCTTCAGGCTGAACCATATAGACATCTTCCTCAAGATATCCATTTAGGAAAGCGGTTTTGACATCCATTTGCCAAATCTCATAATCATAATGAGCAGCTATGGCAAACAATATCCTTATAGACTTTAGCATCACAACAGGTGAGAAGGTTTCATCATAATCAACTCCTTGAGTTTGAGTGAAACCTTTTGCTACAAGTCTAGCTTTATAAGTATCCAAGTTTCCATGCATATCGGTTTTTCTTCTTGAAAACCCACTTACTTCCAACTACTTTGAAGTTAAGAGGTGGTACAACCAAGTCCCATACTTGATTGTCATGTATGGATTGCATCTCAACGCTCATGGCCTCGAGCCATTTGTCACAATCTGAATTGGACACTGCATCATGGTAAGTGGTTGGTTCATCTGAATCTACCACATAGCATCCATCCATGAAAAATCCATATCTTTCAGGTGGATTACTAGTTCTACCACTTCTGCGAACGTTTTGTGTGTATTGATCAACCACTTGATCATCTTCAAAATCTTCATGTTGAGTGCTAGTTTCAACCAAATGTGCATCGGGTTGTGGTTCTTGATCCTCCTCAAGATCCACTATTCTACTGCTAGTTCCTTCCATAAGGAACTTTGCTTCTAAGAACTCACCCTTTCTGGCAACAAACACTTTTTGTTCCAATGGATCATAGAAATAATATCCCATAGAATTTCTAGGATATCCAACAAAGATACACTTGGTGGATCGGACTTCCAGTTTGTTTGGGGTGGGAGTCTTAACATAAGCCTCACAAACCCAGACCCTTAAGTATGATAGGGATGGAACTCTTCCATGCCATATCTCAAAAGGTGTCCTTTCCACCTTTTTGGTTGGGGCCATATTTAGAATACGGGCCGCGGAGAGCAAAGCGAAACCCCAAAATGATAGAGGCAATGTGCTTCTAGCCATCATAGATCGGACCATATCTAATAAGGTTCGATTCCTCCTCTCAGACACACCATTATGTTGTGGTGTTCCAGGTGGAGTGAGTTGTGAGACAATCCCACAATTCTTAAGATGATCTTGAAAAGCATCACTTAGGTATTCACCTCCTCTATCGGTGCGGAGAACTTTAATCGACTTGTTGAGTTGATTTTGTACTTCATTTTGAAAGATCTTTAACATTTCAAAAGCTTCATCTTTGTGTCTTAATAGGTACACATACCCATAGCGACTATAATCGTCGGTAAAGGTAATGAAGTATCTTTCACCATTCCTAGTCATTGGCTTAAAATGACCACATACATCCGAATGTATGATTCCTAATAAATCTTTTGCCCTTACGGCTTTGCCACTAAAAGGTGCCTTAGTCATTTTACCTTGTAAACAAGACTCACACACATCAAATGAATCACATTCACTTGTTTTTAAAAGACCATTCTTTTGTAGTGTTTTAATTCTTTTCTTGTTTATATGACCAAGACGACAATGCCAAAGATAGGTACCACTCAAATCCAACTTGAGTTTCTTGGTGCTAGTTTGGTATAATGAACTATTTAAAGTATTTTCATGAACCAATTCATAAATACCATTAATGGGAATAGCTTTAAAGTAGAACATGTCATTCAAAACAACATGAATTTCATTTCCAATAAATGATAATACATATCCAAATTGTTTTAATAGGGCTACAGAGATAATGTTCCTAGTCAAACTAGGAGCATACAAAACATTATACAAAATTACTTCCAAACCATTTGGAAGTTTCAAGATGTAGTCACCACAGGCTTAAACTTGAACTTTTGCCCCATGCCCATGTAGAGGCTAACATCCCCTTTCTTGAAGTCACTATTTCTTTTGAACCCCTGCAACAAATTGCAAATGTGAGTTCCACATCCGGTATCCAATACCCATGTGTTAGAGGATATTAAGTTTAAATCAATATGGATCATGTATGTTGTACCTGAGGTCTGCCCAGCATCCCTCTTTGCTTTCAACTCTTGGAGATGGACGGGACAATTTCTTGCCCAATGTCCAATCTCCCCACACTTAAAGCATGGGTCATTGGAAACAACCTTTTGCTTCTTCTCCGGTGCTTTGGGTGGCACCTTTGCCACCCCTTTCCCTTTCCCCCATATGGGTCCCTTGCCCTTGGCAACCTTTGCCTTGGGTGTGGGATGAGGCCTTTTCTTGTTCCCATCTTCATTGATGGTGAGAACGGGTAAAACCCTTTTACTCATGGCCGCCTCGGCTGTTTTGAGGATTGAGTGAAGCTCACCAATGCTTTTGTCCTAAGCATTCATGTTGTAGTTCAACACGAATGTCTCGAACTTCTTGGTAAGGCCACTGAGGATCAAATCCGTGGCCAATTCCTTTGAGACAGGACAATTAAGCCTTTCGAGGCGGTCAATGTGGCTTTTTATCTTAAGTACATAAGATGAAACCGATTGGTTGTCGTCCATACGACATGCATGGAGTGCTCGAACCGTTTCGAAGCGCTCAACCCTCGCTTGCTGTTGGTGCGTTTCCTTCAGCTGGGTTATCATGTCATAAGCTCCGTGATGTTCATACTCCTTTTGGAGATCCGGAGTCATGCTTGCTAGTATGAGGCAAGACACTTGGACAGAGTCCTCAGTGTACTTCAGCCAATCGTTATAGGCCTCCTCATCATCCTCAGCAGGTTGATCGGGGATAGGGTCGTCTAAAACGTATGATTGTTTCTCTTGCTTGAGAATGATTCTCAAGTTTCGATACCAATCAATAAAATTGTTATGATTTAGACGTTCCTTTTGGAGAATCGCTTGTAAAGATTGGGCGGACGCGGATGAGCTATCATGATTATCATTATTGGAGGCCATCTACAAAATTTAACAAAGATCAATTTTAGTATTTTCGATATTGCTATTTTTTTAATAATTAATGCCTTTTAAGGTCAATTTAATATTAAAATCTAGAATCCAACATTACATTTAAATAGTGGTTAGGTGATCTTTATCCCACGATTTAAATTAATAAGGTGGTCAATGATTGACGGTTGCAACCATTTGCAACTTCTAGAGGTATGGGATCGATTTTAAACATCATATGTAAAGTCGGCATGTTAATCCCATCAACACCATTTGGAAACCACATCATAGGTGATCCATTTGACATAGTTTGCAAATCAAGACACCCTACTTACACACACGTGTGAGTTTGCCAAAATAAGCGGTTAGGTGACCTTCATCCTATAATTATGGCATTCTCACCTCAAATCACAAGATCCCTCAAAATGGTTAGGTGACCTATCCCACTAAGAGTTCCCAAGTGATTCAAGTGTTGTGTAAAAGGACGGTGTTGATCTTGTTTTTAAGACATAAGAGATTTCATAATTTAAGTTTTAGAAAACTCTATGTACTTGTATTTGCATGCTTTCAAATACAAGATACCCTATGGTCCTTTGATTAAAACCCATTTTAATCTTTAAAACATTAAATCATTTTAATAACTTTTTATTACCTTTTAATGATTAAGAACCATTTAATTAGTTTGTTAAGATCATAGAAAGATTGATAAAGCAAATATCACATACATGCCATCAACCACAATAATATAAACAAAACAACATAGCATATGTGCATAACCATAGCATCTAAAGTGGTCCACACTTGTTTGCCATCACAAGTGTGGTCCATAGGCATTCCTAAGGGTCATAACAGAACACATAGAAAGCTTCCAAAAGCCTCTCACTTGAAACCGCATCCAAAATGCTCCATGTTTCTCCTTTTTGCTTCCAACGCATACGTCTTCATATTACAAGATATAAAGTCCTAATACAAGATATCTAGTAAAATGAAAATGCACCTGATCTATTTATTACAACCCAATAATAAATAAATTACATTTTAAACAAAGCACAAATAAATAAATATACAACCCCATTGAATAAACAAATACAACCATTGCAATCATCCAAACAACACAAGGCTAAAGGCTAGGTTATGCACCAATATATACATTCATCATATCATCCAAAAATAACAATGAATCCCCTCTAAAACCCACGAAATTTCAGCCAACATAAACTGAAATTTCGGGTTTTAAACATTGTCAAAACAACATACATATCAACATACATATCTTTCAAGGTTTAATCACAAGCATGTGTAATATAACCTTGAAAGTTTGGGGATTCAACATACAGGAATATTGCAGCCCTTAAAATGGTTATAAAGTCCCATAATAATAATTTTAAAGGACAAGAACAAGCAAGCTATCCACATAACCGGCTCTACATGCCAATGTTGGGTTTGTTAGAACATAAAAACAAAGTTTAACCTTTTAAACTTTCAGAAAAACGCAGCGGAAATGATTTTGAAACATGATTACAAGCTGAAATTTCATGTTCTTATGGTGACATATATATGTATAGAACAAACCCAAAATCAAAGGATCATTATATGTGAATAAACAAGCTATGAAACATATGTAAATGTACATAAAATCACAGCTACAATGAGCTGTGAAAAACTACCTTTCAACAGCCTGATAGTCGACCAAAAGGGAGGATAGATGTTCAATAACTCGGCCAAGGTTCCAAGGAAAGGACCCCTCAAGCTTGTATACCCCAAGCTAACTTGCAAACACCTCTTCTTGCTAGGGAGATGAACACCAAAATGAGTCCAATACCTCTCCAAACACTGCTGGAACTCGAGAGTTTTTAGAGAGAAATTGGAGCTTCTAACTTTTGTTTGTATGAAAGAGATAGTTGTCTTGAGTGTGAGACTAGTAATAAAAGGGTGTAGTTTATAAGAAGGTAAAAGGACCTCTCATAGGAAGGGGGGGGGGGCGAAAATGGGTCTTCAAAAGGTTTTCCCCCCAAAAACTAATCAAACAATTTTATAAAACTAGTCCCTTATAAGTTGTACAATTAACTTTTAATTGTATAACTTATACACTCTTTTATTATTTAATGTTATCTAACTAACTTAAATAACACTAAGTAATATTCTTGAACAAAATATCCTAATAAGTTGTTCCATATCATATGCAACTTATTTAGAAAACCCATTTTCTAAATTTGGTGTTTTATTTAATTGCATGATCATATCATCAATTGAATAATTGTCGGTGATTGCAAAGCTTGTTATTGGGTATAACCCGACTTGGATCATGACATACTAACCGCATCAATGTTCTATGTGTCTTGGGCATATAGAATCCAACACTATTAGTCGTTGATTAATCGCTAATCAGAGGTTGGCCGCTTTGAGGTCAAATTTGGTCTAAATCGGACCAAATCGTCCTAATTGGCGGTGTTCCAATGACGAGAACGGCCGGATTTTCCTATTCCGGTGACGGATTAGTCGATTTCGGCGTTGGATTCGCCGATTTCGGCGTAGAGCTCCAACGTCGGTGACTGAAACGGGAGGAGATGGAACGAAGGGGATGATGGGTTTAAAATTATTTAATAAAGTTTAGTTATTTCAACATTTAACCCCCTCCATATTTACCAATTTACAATTTATCCCCCTACCTTGTAAATTAATACATAATTAAGTATAAAATTAATGTTATAGATACATCATACATAAAATTGTAAAATTATACACAAAAGTCCGATCCGATAATTCTGATTAATCCATAGTCGGTACCACACTGCTCAACTAGCGTTTAACGATTTCTACAACACTAGATTTTTGCAAACTTAAAATTGCAAAAAAAGCTCAACAGAGGTTGACTTATTGTCAGAAGTAGCGATGATGTCGTCAGCCTCTTCATCTTCTTTGTGATTGTTGTAATATGTGAGAAAATCGGAGAGAGAAAAGGAGAATGAAGATGAGGGTTGTAAAAAGAATTTCTCTCTCATGTAAATGCGTAGCAAAGAAAAGGTGAAAAGGTTGTGCCTGATTTTCTTATGAAGCTACATTGCAACAAATCTTCTTTTTCTACAGCATTGCTTCTATGATCTTAGGAGTGCTGGCCGCCATGGCCCAAAAGATTATTTAAAGATAATTTCTCAACTTCGTTAATTAAACTAAGTGTAAGGATTCCTATAAGTCTGATACAACCAAAACATCCAAAGTCTCCTTGCATGCATACACTGAACAACAGAAGTAGAAATACTTCAGAAGTTGTACACCTTGCATTAGAAATATTCTAAGTGTAAAATCTTCCGAAGCCAAAACCAACATCTTCCGAAGCCAAAAGTGAAGTCTTCGAAGCTTCAAAGACAAAGTCTTCCGAAGCCAAAGAGTGAAGACAGATTTCTTTCGAAGATTTTTAGAGACATGCTTTTATATGATGTACTTTACCATAAAGCTGGACCACCTTTCCACTGCAACTCTGTTTAGTCATCAACGTATATGAGTTGGTGAAAAGGTCCATGCTTTTGGTAACTGTACATTGAAGTCTTGAGTCTTTGCTTTCTACTTTATGTACTTTTATCCTTTTTGTAATATATTAGGATGTGAACTATGACATGTCATAGTCACTAGTCAAAAGGCAATCTACCTTTTGACTCTACATTTGATTTTGTTGTCTAGTCTTATGTATCCGGTATCACTCCTCCCTATCTCATGCCGGCTGTATGATGTAGTATAAAGTATCTCAAGTACTTGTAACTTTCAAATTGGTATGCTTTGTAACATTTGTGAAAGAACTTGAGAAGCAATATACAACATTCTTGAAAAGCAAATACTTGTGTTGTTTGCTATCTTGTTCTGTCTCATTTTTACTTGTGTTCTTAGCATCTTTCACTTAAGTTAACCAGTTCCTTATTTGATTTGTTAAGTGTTCTAAGTAACTCTTCTCATTATGTTGCTGTGTTGTAAGTGCATACCCTTCACCGGTCCTGCATTTGGTATCAGAGTGTTCTAGGCTCTTGATATAAGATCTCACCATATTAAGATCTCTCACACACACAAAACACTTAACAACTCAAGTGGCAGCTATTACCAAAATTGATATGGAAATTGGGACTATGACAAAGTCTCCACTGATCACTCCTGAAGACTTTGATACTTGATGTCAAAGAATAGAAGACTTCATCAAGTCTCAAGACTCCAGGATGTGGGACTCTGTTGTTGAAGGACTTTACATACCAAGCATCACTTCTGCTACTGGTGGTGGTATGATTCCAAAGGCTGTGGCTGATTACTCTGAAGAAGACAGGAAGAGAATAGAGACTGATCAGAAAGCCATGACAGCCTTTCAAACTGCTCTTCCAAACTCCTTCTACAGAGGCTTCAAGAAGTGCAAAACTGCCAAACAACTATGGGAAGCTCTGAACCTGATGTATGAGGGGTCCACTGAAGCAAATGAGAACAAGAAGGATCTCCTGAAGCAGTAGTTTGAAAACTTCACCTTCAAGGTAGGTGAAACCATGACTCAACAATACTTCAGGTGTGTTGAGAATATGGATACTGTAATGGATGTTGGAGTAACTCTTGAGAACAGGGACATTATGAGGAAGTTTATGTCCTTTCTTCCTAGATAATGGACATTATTGTGTTGTTATCAAGAGGACTGAGAACCTTAAGACTCTTACTCTCACAGAGTTGTATGGTATTCTTAGTGGCTATCAGATGGAGATGAATATAAAAAATTTATCTGGTAACTCTAGCAATCAACTGAGTTCAGTCCTCCATGTGGTTGAAAGGGAAAGCATTGAACCACAACATAATCTCATATGTTAACTGACAACTCATAAAATGGTCCTTTCATCACCTTCCCAGAGACTCCAAAAGAAAGCTACACTCAAGGAAGTCCTTTCCAAGAGACAAGTTCTTCTCATGCCTTTGTCTCTATTGATGAAACCACAAGCAACTTTCTTTTCACCCTTGAAGACCTGGACTGTATCCATCCAGATGAGTTGAAGTACATGAAGATAGTTTAGCTAATGGCTCTTCTCACTCACAGAGCCAAAAAATTCTACAAGAGGACAGGGAGGAAGTTTCCAAGTAATGCAACCTGTGGAAAGTTTGGGCTGGATAAAAGCAAAGTAAAGTGTTACAACTGTAACCAGATGGAAGTGGATACTAGAGCTCCCACTCCCCCTTAGGAGCAAACCATTCCCCATCTCTTAAAGAATCAGTGCTGAGGTTCCTCATGCTCAGCGTGATGAGCTCACTAGCCAAACTGCCTTAAGCCTTCACTTTGAGTCTCAACACTCAAGTGAACAACCTTCAGGGGACAGTTACCATCCCTAGCCTTTAGACTTAAACCAAACCATTCCTAATCTTGATATCTAAACTGATGAATACTTAGGTTTCAGTGAGTATCATAAGTCTCTATACTCTTTCCCCACTCAAAGAGAGATGAGTGCTTCTGAGTCCCCTATGTCTAGCCCACATAAGTCACCTATTACTGAGGTGGATCAACCTGAACCTGTTCAGGAAATTCACATGGAAAAGGCTCTCACTTCTGCAAGTGATTACATCATTAAGACCTCAACCATGACAACTCAGCCCATTGACACTTCAACTGAGGCTGTCAATGTGCAGAGGAAATCCAGCAGCCAAGAACCTGAAGCTAGTGGTGAGAGAGAGGACTTTGTTCTAATTATCTCATCCCCCAATGATTATTCTGATGAAGATGAGAGGAACTTAAGACTAAAGATGCAAAAACTGTCAAAAACGTGCACCTATTTAATCTCTAAGGTTAGTCACCTTGAATCTCAGGTGACTACCCTGCACAACAGGGTCAATGATCAGCAACTTGAGTTTTCTTATCTCAGGAAAAAACTAGCTAAAAGACCTTTAAGGAGAGTTCAACTAGGAACATAAGAACCTGTGAATGTGATTGACCTAACTCCTAGCTCACCTATGCAAGAGGGTGATGCTACCAAAAAAGGGGAGAAAGTCATTACAGTCACAGAATCTGGGAGTTCTTCAGGGAGTATGGACATTGAAGACTCATCATCCTCACTTGCAATTATGCATACTCAGCAACTTTCTCAAGTTCACATTGATGTGGACTCTATAGATTCTTTCATTCAGAGTCTCTTTGAGGAAGTATGATGCTGACAGAAGAGCGCTCATTCTTAAAAGAGTTCAAGGGCAGCAAGAGGTGTTCAACTTTCAGACCTTGAACTACTATGAAGGTCTTGACCTGATCAACATGCCACTTGTCAACCCAAGTCAATCTAGACAAGCTGACAGGCTGACACAAAGGATTTAAGACAAAATTACTAAAGAGTTTAGTCTAAGAAGGAGACAAAGGCAATCAGGTATTGTCATTGGTCAACTGGATGTTGAGGCAGACCCTGTGATTAGCTTCAAAGGGAAAACCTTGGCTGAAGGCCCAGTGATAGAGCCTGAGAGCCTTGTCACACCAACAACTACTTCAGAAATTCATTCCCTCAGTGAAACACCTGCTGGTGAAGGTGTATCACAACCTCTCTCTGGCCAGAGTTTGGATGCTACACCAAGCAATGAAAGCTAAAGCTCTCTCCATCTTGTGTCATAAAGGTCTGCGGGTGACAAAGGGAAAATGATTCTAACTCCCAAGGAGATTGATGAGGAGAAGAGAGAGAGGAAGAGAAAGCTAAAGGGAGAAAGTTCCTCTGGGTCTTTAGGCTTCATGCAAGCTGCAATCAGGGCTGCCCCCAGACCAAACACTCAAGATGATGAGTTGAGGGCAGTCAGGATTACTTACCTGCAGACCAGAAACTACGACATTGATGAGATTATATCTCTCCCCTTAGAGGAACTTAATGAACTGGCTGACATGGAAGTGTCAAGAGAGATGAAGGAAGCAGAGGATGCAAGGCTACTTCTCCAAATCAAAAAGGAGAAGAGACAGAAAAGATTATACAAGCATGTTCCTACTCTCTCTACAATTCAAGAAAGCCTTGTGCAATAGACTGTGATAGCTACACAAGAACCTCAGGTAGACAAGGAAACAAATAGGCAAAACATAAGTCAATCACCTGAGTGCCATAGGTCTCTACCAGGCATCGCACTTCTTCCATTGTCTTTTGAGTAAATTGAGTTTGAGTATCTCAAACAGCCTGAACTTCAAGTACTCAAAAAAATAAAAGGTAACATCCCTTGTCTTTTGAGTAAATTGAGTTGAAGTATCTCAAGAAGCTTAAACTTCAAGTACTCAAAGAACAAAAGGTAATAAAAAGAAAGATGAGGGAAGAGGCTGTAAAGTCAAGAGCCATTATCCAAAAGAGCATGAAGAAGTCTGCTGACAGACAAAGGATGATGAGCTTCTTGAAGCTGTATGAATTCTCCGAAAGGAGACTTGGCCCTATGTCTCTATCCACAATGGATGAGCACATCAGGGTAATCAAGCAGGAGATCAAAAGTGGAGAGCTAATTGACTTACACTCTACTCCAAGTCAAGCTCCTCTCGAAGTGGAGGTTAAGATTGAACAACCGGAGACAACACAACCTGGACCTCCTGCTGAGCCTCAACAAGCTTCATCTTCTGATCCACAGCAGGGTCAAACTCCCTCTCCTTCTAAACTCGTGAGAGAGGAACATCCAACTGAGCAAGACAAGACTGATCAACAAGGTGCTGCAGATCAGTCTTCTTAGTTAAAGTCCTCAAAGAGAAGGAAGAGGATGGCTTTTAAACCAAAGTCAAAGAAGAAGAAAAAGCTTGATTCATCCACCTCTATACCTCAGGCTGAGTCATATCAACCTGAGGAAGTGCATGGAAAGGCAGCACTATCAACTCCAATCCAAATGGCTCCTCTTGCATCTGAGAGACCCATCTTATCCTAAACCTTCACAACTAATCCAGAGAGATGGCATGTGATCAGAGATCAAAATGGTGAAGATGTCTACACATGGCAAGACCTATTTAACCTATCTCTGCATGATCTCTTTGAGATGAGAAGATACTATGAGAGTCTGTGTGATCCTGACTATCTAATAAAGAAGGGCATGTTCATCATCATCATAAGTACTGCCAAAAGCTGAATATCTTCAAATGTTTTGGTAGCATCAGCCTAGGGGGAGTTTGTAAGGATTCCTATAAGTCTGATGCAGCCAAAACATCCAAAGTCTCTCTGCATGCATGCACTGAACAACAGAAGCAGAAATGCTTCGGAAGTTTTACACCTTGCATTAGAAATATTCTAAGTGTGAAATCTTCCGAAGCCAAAACCAACATCTTCCAAAGCCAAAAGTGAAGTCTTTCGAAGCTCCAAAGACAAAGTCTCCGAAGCTCCAAAGACAAAGTCTTCCGAAGCCAAAGAGTGAAGATAGATTTCTTTCGAAGACTTTTAGAGACATGCTTTTATCTGATGTACTTTACCATAAAGCTGGACCACCTTTCCGCTGCAACTCTGTTTAATCACCAACTTACATGAGTTGATGAAAATGTCCATGCTTTGGGTAACTGTACATTGAGGTCTTGAGTCTGTGCTTTCTGATTTATGTACTTTTATCCTTTTGTAATACATTAGGATGTGAGCTATGGCATGTTATAGTCACTAGTCAAAAGACAATCTGTCTTTTGACTCTACATTTGATTTTGTTGTCTAGTCTTATGTATCCAGCTGGCTTTCAAAGTATGGCCAGTTGTAGGATGTAGTATAAAGTATCTCAAGTACTTGTAACTTTCAAATTGGTATGCTTTGTAAATTTGTGAAAGAACTTGAGAAGCAATATACAACATTCTTGAAAACCAAATACTTGTGTTGTTTGCTATCTTGTTTTGTCTCATTTTTACTTGTGTTCTTAGCATCTTTCACTTAAGTTAACTAGTTCTCTATTTGATCTGTTAAGTGTTCTAAGTAACTCTCCTTATTGTGTTGTTGTGTTGTAAGTGCATACCCTTCACCGGTCCTGCACTAAGCACATTGTTAACCCAACATTTAAACTAGTGGTGGAAAAATGTACGAGTGGACTAGAGATGCCGGACGAACCTAAACCAGTGTTGTAAAAATCGGCCTAGGTGGCTGATTAATCGGGGATTAATCGGTAGTCGGCTTATTACTTTATCGATTTCATCTAATCGGCACAAAAAATCGGTAATCGGTCCTAGGCGGCAATAATCGGCACTAATCGGCATTAATTGGCACTAATCTGAAATAATCGGCACTAATCAGAGCAATTATTCTAGGAGGTCAAAGTCGGTCAACGTAAATATTTGTGATTTTTAACTTATAATTCTGATCCATTTACTCAATTCTAAACCTAGCCGACATTGACAACACATCAACCAGCCCTTAAAAGTCCACCTCCACTTTCGACCAGCCTTCTCATTAACTTATAAATCTACCCATTTATTCAATTTTAAACTATTTGATCTTTTTAAGTATTTGAACTATTATCTTTGTAGTACTTGATTGTTACTTTTTTTTAATCATTTATGTTTGAAGTATACTTATCATAACTATATATATAATTTATTAAAAATACATATAAAATCTCCAAACCGATTAATCCCTACTCGGTAGCTCGCCGCCCGACTAGCGCCTAGCAATTTTTACAACATTGATCTAAACCCAAAAGGAAAACCTAAAATGTTTGGGAGGGATATTTGAGCATAGGATTAGTTTCAAAAACTTTCATGGTTTTAGGACGGGTATGGTATTATGTGATACCAGCTTGACAATCAGAACATATTTACCTGCATAAAAACCAAATATATTAATATATTATATATTCTTAAGAATGTACTAAACAGTATGTGAGAAGTTATTAGGAACTTGAAATTATTAAAAATATAAAATTGTTACAAGTGTAGTTGAATTTAAGATTGGATTTCACATAATGGGCATCAAAACAACTAATTTTTAACCACATGATCATAAATGGGTATACTCGTAAGCCTGATGGGTATGAGTTATGGGTACGCAGCGCTTGTCCCATTGTCACCCGTAGGTCAGATGGGTTTGGTAATGGATTGCAATGGGTAGGCCAGAAACAACTTCTTTTGCTGCAATCGTAATTAGTGTGTAAAAAACAATAACAGAGTTTTATCATTTCATAATCTATAATCTTTTGGTCCCATCTCTCATTGGAATAAAAGATGACCCAACTCAACCATTCAAAAGTATTGGCTAACATTGCCACTTTATTTGAACCACCCAATAATCGTGTCAGATCTTAAGTGGTTCGGGTTTTTTTAACCTTTTTCGTGATTTGCAGGGAATTTCGGCATGAGAAGACAAAGAAGAAGCGTGGAAGCTACAGAGGAGGTCTTATCGACCAAAAATCACACTCCATAAAGTTCACTTATTCTGATTAAGATTGATTTTGGAGGTCTGCCATTTGACTTGTCATTTGTACGAATCAAATGCTACCTCTTTTATAATATCACAAGATGTTCAGTTTTATAACTTCATTTGTCTTCTTGGCTTTTTTGTTTCTAAATATATACACTTGTGTGGTCACACTAGAGGATGACAACATCAACTAATTTATATATCTTGAGGTCACACTGGAAGATGACAACATCAACATTAACTTGACCCCAACATCGAAGCCCAATGTTAAGGCTTAATACCGGAATATCTAACATTTGTTTTCTAGGTTCTTGATTTCTTCATGTTTCTTGATTTCTTTTGTTCAATTTCATCATTTTTTCTTTGATTTCTGTTGCCTCTCAAACTCCTTAAGAATGGGTAGATTATTAAATTTCAATAATTTTTTTTGCGAGGTTAACGTGGATCTGTTGTTGACGATGATGCTGCATCTGAATCATATTGTTCTGTAGATTATCATCCAAGTCTCCGTGGCGTTTGGCTGAAATCTTGCTTTTCTCTTTCCATGCTCCTGCTTTGTATGTAGATTTTTGCGTCCTATTAGTATTTTTAATATTCATGGCTAGAAGCTTGTGTATAGTGTGAGTTGAAGAAATAAGTAGTAAATAACTATTAATGAAGATTTTAAATAAATTAAAATTTTTAAGTTTAAAAATAAAGTCAAGTTTTATATTTCATATCATGAAAAATTTATGAAATATGAAAAACAACAAAAAATTATATATACAGAAATAAAATTAATAAACAATAATATTAAAATACGTAAAATAATAAACATACATATTACAGATGTAAATTAATTAACTAAATTATTATAATTTAATTTATGTATATTATACGACAATGAGAAAGTCAAGAAAACAATGTTGGACTCACAGATTGAGTGTTGGGTATGTATTGTAAATTTTAACTAATTAAAGTTATTTAAAGTAGAAATTAATAATCAAGATTGATCGAAAGCATTTACCGATTAATTTTATTAATTGTATCCAAATCAAGTATTCAATTACACTTGTTAAAACAATAACAACCATAGAGTGGTAAAAAGTTATAACTTGACGATCATACCTGTTGGAGCATATATTGTCATATATAGTGTGTCCGTCGCTTGACGAATAGTCTAGTCTTAATGTAATAAACCTGATATGTTGTAAACACATGAAACTGAGTCATTCGCAGGACTGTTTTAAATATCATTTTATACGTGACTGTTTTAAAAAGCAATTAATCGATGTTGTTAAAATTAATACGGACTTTCAACCCGCCGACCTCTACACAAAAGCATTTGATAAACCGAGGTTTTTATATCTTTTAGAGGTAAATGGCGTGAAAAAGAAAAGTGATGTGATTCTAGAGAATAAAATGCATAGTCCGACATTTTTTGTTTTTTTGTTTCTTTTTATTTTCTTTTATTTATTTTATTTTCCTGTCTATTAAAATCCAAAAACACAAAAAGATTTTTGGTTTTAGAATTTTAGGGGGAGAATATGTTAATTTAGTATTTATTTCGTGTAGTATTAAATTACTTAAAAAAACAAACGAGGGAGGAGTGCAGTTTAGCTAAAAGAAATGAAATTAAATCTGTGATTCTGATTCAATGCTTATGGAAAATGATAGTACATAGGGAACAAATTGTTTGGGACCTCAAAATCACCTAAATGATAAAGATGCAAAATTCAAAGTATAAATCTGAGAAGTCTAAGCAAAATAAAAGAAAAAATGATAGTAAAATTAGTCTGCTACTAAGGTAACATAGAGAAAGTAGACCTAGAGGTTGCTAGTCCATTGTATGATGTGTCAGTAGATTCAACACAATAGATGAGTAGACCTCATTGGTGAATTAAATTCAAACTAAATTGTTCAACCTGTTGTGGGTTCCCATCTTATCCCTGGTTAACACAATCAACGTATTTCCAATAAGGGGTGACGAGCAAAATAAACGCCACAAATGTGTGCGGATGACCATAAAAATGAGCAAAGCACATGAAAAAAGTTAAGCGCAATCAAGCTAATGACTAATGTTGTTGGTGCGTTATGTGCAAAAAGAAAAGAAAAATGCTCTCACAAGAAGATAGGTTGTGTGCCTCTCTACTCTGCGATGGCACTGACTTGAGGATAAGCATAACCTAAATATTCTAGAATTCATTGTTGTTTGCGCCTCTCTGCTGTGCGATGGCACTGACCTGAGGCTTGGCATCTCTTTGAAAGCTCTTAGAGTAGTCTCTTCTTGTCAAATACCCGTAGACCGCCAAAAAATCTCCTGAGGAATGTTGATTACCATATAAGTGTGGGATCCACAAATGCTTGTTGAAATAATATAACCTAACTCATCACCAGTGTGAGTCAAAAATCTGTGTATGGATTTAAGAGAACAAACATACTAACAATCATCGTGGCTGCAATTCTTGACAGTCAAAATTATTTCTTATAGCTCTAGTATGATATCCTAAAATTGCTATTGACTCTTGGTTAAAACAAGGATCTAGCATCAAAATGTTATATTAAAATGTCCCAAATGATTCTGATATACCTGTATGATTCCATAATGAATCGTTCTAGAAATGATCAAATTAACTTGAAGCTGTGCTGTTGAGGAAGAAAAATCTGCTAGACGGTTTTCTAAAAGATTTCAATCCATCTCTAATCAAAAACCCAAAAATATGTCTTGTTTTTCTTAAAATTTCAAGTTGTTTTAATAGTTTTTTTTAGTTTTTTCGTTAGGTAAAAGTTGGACTATACAACTAGATGAATTCTGTGGATCACTCACTAAAAGGGTTCACGTCTGAGGTGGCCAATCAATTTCAAATTAAAAGGATCACGTCTGAGGTGATCAAAGGTTTTCAAATTAAAAATATCACATCTGAGGTGATCAAAGGTTTTCAAATTAAAAGGATCACGTCTGAGGTGATCAAATGTGTGTCATATTAAAAGGTCATGTCTGAGATGATCATTATGGATAATGTTATATCAAAAGGTAAAACTTTAAGTGTGTGAAAGTGTCTGAGGTCAAACTCATAAGTATGAGCCAATCGCACGATTGAATCATAAGTATGAGCCAATCGCTCGATTGGACCATAAGTATGAGCTAAGCGCACGATTGGACCATGAGTATGGGGCAATCATACCATTGGACCATGAGTATGGAACATCCATACGAATGGATCACCAGAATGAACCATTCGTACGACTGGATGAAGGAGTATGAGCCAGTCGCTCGACTGAAGCATGAGTATGGGCTCAGTCGCATGATTGGAACATGCGTATGGGTCCAGTTGTACGATTGAACATTAAGACAGTATAAAAGAGGGGGTAAGTCGGTTGCATTTCTCACCACCCCTCAAATCGTTCAAAAACCTGCTCACACGTAGACACCCTGCCAAAATTTCATCTCACCTTGATTTCTTGCCGATTGTGTTACTAACCGATCTATTGTTCATCTACAGGTATTGTGGGACTGAAATCGATCAAAATGACCGGTGTAATCAACCCTAACTGACTTAATCGACCAAAATCAAGAAATCAGTTAAACCCTAAAAATAGACCACTTAAATGTACATTAAAGTTGATTTAAAGGATAATAAGTGCTATTTAGAGTCTCTGCGAACCTAATGAGTCTAAACACGACGTCTAACATCAAGTTTTGAACAAGATTCAAGGTCGGAGTGTCGCACAGAGCCTTCTGCGAATGGACACTCCGAATGAACTTCAGTCGCACGATTGAGCTAGATGCACGATTCAATCGCACGTATGAATCATGTGCATGGGTTCAGTCGCACGACTGATTTAATCGCAGACTCAATCGCACGACTGAACTCTGTCGCAGGCTCAATCGCACGACTGAACTCAGCTGCATGCTCAATCGCACGACTGAACTCAATCGTATGGTTCAATGGCACGATTTAACCAGTTTGATCTTAAACAATTTAAACTTCAAGTGTCTTCTCTAATACACATCTCTAATGTATATGTTTATTGTGTTACAGAACTTGGCTGATAGATGGACCATGACCCCAAAGCACAACATCTCTGCTCACTTGGATTCCACCACTCGGAATGCTTCCGAGTTTGCTTGGATTATTGCATTTCTTAGGAGATCGAGGATCTTCAAAGCTATTTTGACACCATGCACACCTTACAGATCCATACAACAGGCATTCTGGGAAAGCGCCAGAGTTGACCGGTCCGTTGAGCCACACAGTATACAGAGCTCCATTTTTGGTCAAGAGATTGAGATCACTAAGGCTGATCTGAGGCAAGTCTTAGATCTGGGAGAGGACGGAGCCTACCCAACTAAGCTACATCCCCTGACTGTCCGGGAATGCTTCACGAGGATCAAGTACGCCGGTGACTTAAATGCCGGCATATTGAACAAGAGCAACATGTGCCCTCAGTTCAAGTATCTGGCACATGTGATCCTGAAGTGTATAGCCTCCAGACGTGGAGGATTTGACGAGCTCTTTGACCAAATCCAGAATGTATACGTTGCACTGGTACTGAACCACTAGTATAGTTTCTCTCGCATGAGCTTCTCCTATCTGATCGAGAACCTTAAGGCTAAAGGCAAGGAAGGCTTCTGTATGTATCCACACTTCTTACAGATGATCATAGATGAGAAGCTTCCTATGCTGCTAAAGGAGAGAGATGATGTAGTGGTGCTTGAGGTGATGGATGATACCACCTTAGGCAGGATGAAAGTTTACAGGGGGAAGCAGGTTAAGCCCCCTGTCAGGAGACTGTTTGGGCACTTGGCCAGGGATGATTACGTGGCGCATGCTCGCAAGAAATGGCGTCATGATGACAGTGATTCATATACTGAGCCCCTCATGACTGCCACATCCGACGACGATGACGATGATGATGACCGAGATGACGGTCAAGGTGGGGGAGATATAGGTCCCAGTACTTCACGGGCCACTGATAATTCTTCTATATCTTCACCATCTCCACCTACTACTTCTTCGGCTCTAGGTGGATCTGAGCAGGCTGCTATTCATCCTGATTTTCTGATAGAGGAAGAAGAGGAGACAGATAATGAGCCTTTGGTACGGACGGTTGGGAGCCGGGTCGTGGCCACTGAGAGAGGGATCAGGGCGGTTGGTGGACGCCATGCTGAGTCTAAGGGTGATGCTGCTGATGACGTTACTGATCCTATATACACCCCTGACCAGTCCAGCAGCCAAGGGGGAGCGCTTAGTGCAAAGGACTCCAAGAAGAAGAGAATGGCTCAGCCTCATGGCAAAAAGGGAAAGAGGCTGAGGTTCACAGTGACTACATCTTCTGCACCAGCCACCACCACTGTCACAGCTACCACCACCACCACAACTACTGCTTCCACCACCACTCCTCCCACTACCACTATCACTCCTCCCACTACCACTACCACAGCCAGTCCACCACATCCCACTCACATTCCACCTCCCATCTTTACCACATCTACCACCACTACCACCACCCACCAAGCCGGGACATCCACCCAAGCCCCAATGCCCCATGATTCCACTCTACCTAATGTTGAGTTAGAGGAACAGCTGGCAAACCTTAACATTTTGGTGCTAAAGCTGTTAGCTACAGATCACATGAGGGCAAATAATATTAATAAGCTGATAGCGATCAACAACACCCAAGGAAAGCAGATTACACAGCTGACTGAGAAGAGAGATCAGTATGAGAGGGCTCTAAGCCGAGCCCACCATGCACTTACAAGTCAAAATAAGTTGGTGTTGGCTTCGGTGAAAAGAATTGAGGAGCTTGAGATGAAAAACAAGAAGATACTGCTAAAGCTGAAAGGGTCAAAGAGTGAGCCTCTAAAGATCAAGGATGGTGATGGTGATGATGGTGATGGTGATGATGGTGATGATGATGATGATGATGATAAGGATGAAGATGATTCTGAGGAATATGTTGATGAAGGAGAACCAAGTGATAAAGATAAAGAGAATGACGATGATCAGGAAGGTGATGCACCTACGTCAGCCTCAAATCCTCAAGCTCAGGAGAGGCGTACTAAGCGAAACCAAGATCAAGGAGCCTCATCCTCAGCTCCTCCAGCAGAAGAATCATCAGAGCAAGACAAAAGTAATGATTAGATGTTTTGTATTTAAAAAACTTTTGTACTTAAATTATATATTACATTAATGTAATTAACCATCATCTATGTGTGTTTATGTTCAAATGCTTTATATGATGACTTATGTGTGAGGTGATTAATGTTTAATCAAACAAATGAAGCTCAACTGGCAGATGAGTATGATGTCCAACCCCTTCAGCAGGTCAAGTCTCAATTAACCATGATTCTTGACTTGCAAGGGATAGTCAGAAGATCTGTAAGCTACACTCCAGAAGAGGGAGAGATCATACATGACTTAACGGATAAACAGCTTGCTGAAATATTCAGGCTGAATCCCGATGAGCTAGTAAAAGATGCTCACAGTTGATGTGGCTAGTGACGATGAGCTGAACGATGTTGATGAAATTGAGGTCGAGGACGTCACTGCTGAACATTATCTAGAGTACACTGACCACGAAGGTAATGTTATACCCAACTTGGATGATACTTTTGGCAGTGCTATATTTGAGAAGCTGGATGAAGTGGAGAAAGAAAAGGAGAAAGAAGAAAGCTCAGCCCAAGCTTTGGATGCTAATGTCGACATAAAGAAAGCTGAATGGGCAGCTTATTTTGCAGAGATGAAAGCCCAACGCGTGCCGCCAAAGCAGAATGCCTACACAAAGCTCTACAAAGTCAAAAGACATCAGAAAGTGTCAGGCAAGATCATAGCGTGGGCATATTTTGAGGACTTAGGAGTCTATGCTGTAAAGAGAGAGAAGGGGATCGAGTACTTCAGATACCCTCATGATCTGAAGACTCTCCATGGTTTTGAGCTTAACCGTCTGGCATGTTTAGATATTCTGTATGAAAATCCGAGGAAGATGTCAGGATGGTTCGAGGCTGCGTTGAAGAAGGAATACCACACCCGGTGGGTAAACTTCAGACCTCAACAATCAAAGAGGTACATTCGTAGGTCTAAAGTGGACCATATATCTGGGAAGCCTAAAGTTGTGCTGAAGTGGAGTCCCCCATGCACGATGTCAAAGATTCCCTTACAGGAAATGCCTCAGGACTTCACTCCACATTTCAAATGGTGGTATTACGACTGGCGGACAGGCGAAGCATTCATAGTTCTAAACAAATATGGAAAGATTGATACTATCCGGGTAATTGAACCTATGTGGCTTACAAACTTGTCGGCTGAAGATGTCTACACATTATACAAGTGGCCACTGTTCTATGACACGCAGGACATTGTACAAGCTCTCAAGTTTCAACACGTGATAAGACTCTGCTTTGCATTTAAAATACATGCTGGAGTTACCAAAGAGGAGAAGTACAAGAAGTTCCAAGAACATGTGAAGAGTGTTAGATGATAGAGGAAACTAGGACCAAGGGAGAGTTTGTAGATGCATATGTTCCTAGTTTATGAGATTAAATATAAAAGTCTTTCATGTCTTACACATGTGTAATGAATTGGTTCAATGAAATATAATATGTGATTGATGTTTATTCATGTTTATTTATTTTATATTATTATTGTGTTGAAGTATAATGTATATGTATGCCCATGTTATATAGGTTTGAGGGTGTTGTACATGATTCTTAGTCAATGATGATTAAGTAATGTGTTCAACATAGTCGGATGAGTATTCATGCTAATGGCCCATACTTATGGACCATACGCATGAATACATCATACGTATGGACCAGTCGCATGACTGAACCAGGAGACTGGATCAGTCGTACGATTGAGACATAAGATTGACTCAGTCGCACGACCGAACCTTCAATCGTGCGTATGGATCAATCGCATGATTCAGTCGCACGACTGAACCATGCTAATGGTTAAATTGTACGATTGGAAGCCCCTAACCTATAAATACCACTTAATTCGTGGAAAAACATAACAATTGGAAACACTTGATATTCTTACGAACCCTAGCCGTCCAGAACATCCCAAACAGCCTGTCCAAGTTCATAGTTCGTTCCTGATCGATTCCTACCCGTTCTTAACGTTTGTTTCAATCTTTTATCGATCGGGTAATTGTTCTCACTGATTATATCGCCAATCAAATAGGATTCCGCACTATTTGATCTGGTATAAACGTAGAATCAGTTAGTACTCCGTACGTACACGATCCCTAACAAGTGGTATCAGAGCCGGTTACTGCTAGAATGATCTAACAATCATTCTAGCAACCCGAGCTGTTGATTTCTAGATCTATTTCATGTTCTTTGACGTTAAACCCACTTCGTGTTCTTCGTGTTTTGCTCAGATCTTGTTACGTGTGTTGTCTCTTGGTTAAAATCGAACTCGGAATCACGTTCTTATCACCCTTGCGAATCTTATGATGTCTATTTTGTTTCGGTTCATGTAAAATTTATCAGATTAGGGTTTTTGGCAGCCATAGTGGCTGCAGATTTGAAAAGTTGCGTGAAGATCCGCTCATACGACTGGACCATGCGACTGGACTAGTCTTATGTCCAGTCTTATGTTCAGTCGTGCTACTAGACTAGTCTTATGTCCAGTCATGCTCTTGGACCAGTCGCACGAATATATCATTTGTATCATCCATTCACACGAATGTGATATTTGTCCTCCATGTCATACGAATGAACGGTGTTCCAGACCAAAAAATAAAAATAAATAAATAAAAAATAAATAATTCTGGAATTGCCTCATGCACAGATTTGAGGATGAGCAAAGCACATTCACCCTGAGGTTCTTTTGTCAAATAAGTTCGATGGATACCCCATTATTCGTTGGACTTCCATAAATAGATGAATGTAGTTAGAACACAAAAGAGAGAAGAGAAGATGTCAGCAATCGATGCTGATTTTGTGGGGTAGTCAGGAACATCTGACTATTTATGGGCCAATAAAGTTATATTTATTCGCACAGAAAGGATTCTGATTCTTAGAGGGAATCCATGTATAGAGAAATTGAAGACGCAATCAGAAAGTGATGATGTGAGCTGGTTTCTGATGATGAATCTGCATGCATGCTGATTTGTTTGAGATTGTCAGCTGTGGATTGGAACCTTCTACTTTTTGCCCAATACACTGTATGAAGACGCCAGGAGAGCATAATGTTTATATATTAGGATATGCTGAATTTGAGGGGGAATTTCTGTAGGTGTTAATGTTAATCAAGTTAGCCTGTGTGAAGATTGGAGCAATGAAAAACTGTTCATGTCATTATCTGGAAAAGTCAGTCATATGGGGAATTTTGCTGCTATGATGGTGTTGTGCAAAGTAAACGAAAGTTATTGTGCCTAAATTCATTTTCAGGGATACTGTAGCAACCTGACGGATCAACAACATTGGCTAATATGGTTTTTCGTTTGATTCTATTAGAAACCAGAGCAAATATTGACTGAAGATTGTAAGAGGTGTTATCTACTATTCGCAAGCAACGTCCAAGGGGGAATTTGTTGGAGCATATATTGTCATATATAGCATGTCCGTCGCTTGACGAATAGTCTAGGCTTAATGTAATACACCTGATATGTTGTAAACACATGAAACTGAGTCATTCGCAAGAGCATATGCGAATGAGACTCATTCGTACGACTGAGCCATGCTAATGGACAGTCGTGCGACTAAGAGATGCTATTGGGCCATTAGTAAGACTGAACCATAAGTATGGTCCAGTCGTACGATTGAACCATACGCATGGTCCAATCGTACGAATGGGCCCAGTCGCATCTGATATGGGCTGAGGCCTATAAATACCAGTTTCATTGTGTAGAGAGGTAAGGTTTTGAGAGTGTGCCCGGGGCCTAGGTGCTGCCGGATGAGAGGGGAGATCATGCTCGATCTCCCCTTGCCAAAAGTCGTGATACTTCTGTTTAACGAGCTTGTAATCATTAAGTTTTATCAATGAAACCATTCTATTATTGTTCGTTCTCTTGTTTGTCTTTTGTTTTTTTCCTTCCGTCTAGAACACGCTCGGATGTCAACCGATCCAGCGACTTCACAATACCAAAGCTTTGCATCTCGAATTAACTACGATTTTGCTTAGATGACCGAATTCACGATAAAGATCAAACCTTGCAACATGAAAGATCCCTTTATTATCCCTAATAACCCTTTGATAATTAACTTTTAATCATCAAACACCCTTATGGTTTATTAATTAACTTTTAATTAAATAAAAGTTTATTCATTTAAATTATTAAAGATTAAACAATAAATGTTTAATTTCTTTTATTATTTATTTCTCTAAATAATTAATCAACATAATTATATTGCAGTTCATGAATCATAACATGAAACAAACATGTTATCACTTTGTCGTTGTCCAAGGTGTAACTATTTGGATCGTACCTCGATAGTAACATTAAAATTATTGATGATCCAACATATAATATTCAACATACTTTCACTTGGATGATTCATCAACTAATTGTCTCAATGTAGGCAGTGGTGGACGCCTAGCTACCTATTACTATATGACGCATTATAGTTGTTAACAATTTTTTTATGTTCAAGTAATTCTTTAGAATTAAAGGGTGAAGTGTTATGAGTGTAGAAAGTATGGACACTTTGCTTATGAGTGTCCTAATTGGAATGGAAAAGAGGAAGAGACAAACTTGATGCAAGCCAAGGAAGATGATCACCCGGTCCTACTTTAGAATTAAAGGGTGAATGTTGGATTTGATCTTAGGTTTCTAGGTAGTTTTGGAGTTTTTGAGTTGATTTGTTTTGGTCTTTGATTTGGACCATTTGGTGTCATCTTTTATTTGGTAAGTTTATTTTGGTAGAAGACTGGAGTTATTTAAGGATGGTAGTGATTTTCTAGTATTAGATATCTTGGTGGGTATGTTTTGAGTTCCCTATCAGCAGAGATTATGGGGTATTTTAGTTGAGGAAAGTCGTTGATTAATAAAAAGGAGTCAGGGTTGTCCCTCAAAAAATATTGTTGTCTAAATTTTAATTTTTCACGAAAATTTTTTCAGAAGTTTAATGCTTATTCACTTGCCTCAAAAAGTCAAGATGCTAGTTTGTATGATCTAAAAGTTTGCAGCCAATCTCTATAGTTGTAAGCATTTTTTGATCCTCGTAAACTGACACAGTAAAAAAGCATACGACTATATGAATGTTAAAATAAAATATTTTCTATGTACCAAGAAATTGAGACCAAACTCTTTTTTATATATGTCCATTAAGTTGACCAGACCACTATCAATCATAATGTATTTCAAATACCAAAAGAATTTAAAATCCAACTTTCAAGCTGATCGAACCAAGTACAGAGTCAAATTTAAAGGGTAAAATAACCTATTATTCTAATTCAGGATCAAGAAAACTTAAAACAAAACCAATAAGCGAATCACCAAGACACCAACCAATTACCGGAGTCAAAATCACAATGTCAGGTTTATAAACATATCTAAACACCTCTCCCATACATGTACGTTGGGATTTAATGCAATAAAAAAATTGTGTGGCTTATATTGAGCTATTGTTATGTTTTTGTCCCTTTAAATCTACGACTATGTATAATAAATTGGACTCGTAGCCTTATGTTAAAACTAAAACAATAAGCCAAGAATATAAAATTTGAAGAAATTTATTAAGGAAACTCTACCTTATTCAAGCCGGTCAACTCTATTGATTTGTTGGCCCTTGTCTTTTAGGGATAAACAAATAAACATATTAAAATCACCCAAATAACCCATGAAGAGAGAGAGAGACCTTTAGCTGGTCTTTGACATCAACAAAGACCTCAGCTTCAACTCTTTAATTCCTTTCTGGTTCCAAACCCTAAATATCAGTATCATTGATTTTGGCAGTGTTATAAAAATCGCGACTACCTTCCAATTTGTTGGGTTTGTTAGAACATAAAAACAAAGTTTAACCTTTTAAACTTTCAGAAAAACGCAGCAGAAATGATTTTGAAACATGATTACAAAGCTGAAATTTCATGTTCTTATGGTAACATATATATGTATAGAACAAACCCAAAATCAAAGGATCATTATATGTGAATAAGCAAGCTATGAAACATATGTAAATGTACATAAAATCACAGCTACAATGAGCTGTGAAAAAACTACCTTTCAACAGCTTGATAGTCGACCAAAAGGGAGGATAGATGTTCAATAACTCGGCCAAGGTTCCAAGGAAAGGACCCCTCAAGCTTGTATACCCCAAGCTAACTTGCAAACACCTCTTCTTGCTAGGGAGATGAACACCAAAATGAGTCCAATACCTCTCCAAACACTGCTGGAACTCGAGAGTTTTTAGAGAGGAATTGGAGCTTCTAACTTTTGTTTTGCATGTATGAAAGAGATAGTTGTCTTGAGTGTGGGACTAGTAATAAAAGAGTGTAGTTTACAAGAAGGTAAAAGGACCTCTCATAGGAGGGGGGGGGGGAATAGGTCTTCAAAAGGTTTTCCCCCCAAAAACTAATCAAACAATTTTATAAAACTAGTCCCTTATAAGTTGTACAATTAACTTTTAATTGTATAACATACACTCTTTTATTATTTAATGTTATCTAACTAACTTAAATAATACTAAGTAATATTCTTGAACAAAATATTCTAATAAGTTGTTCCATCTCATACGCAACTTATTTAGAAAACCCATTTTCTAAATTTGGTGTTATTATTTAACTGCATGATCATATCATCAATTGAATACTTGTTAGTGATTGCAAAGCTTGTTATTGGGTATAACCCGACTTGCATCATGACATACTAACCGCATCAATGTTCTATGTGTCTTGGGCATATAGAATCTAACAATCTCCCACTTGCACAAGATTCATAGAAGATTGATGCAAGCAGTAAATACCGCCTAACAACGGTTTACTACCCTTAATACGCATGACTTATAGCCATTCAATAACATCATCCCATTCAAGTATCCTACTTGAAATGATTTAGGTGAATTAATCATCTATCCTTTTGTTACAGATGTCATGTTAAATCCAAGGACACAGAGTGATCATTCCTTGTTGACTTAACTTATCCAAGCCTTAGACATCTAACTCTCAACGAATAAGAGGAACAAATCCCATCTTGACTACATACGTTTCTCACAATCACCTTGTGTCACACTTGAACATAGTCTCATGTACTGTCCATTATTTCAGAACGACGGATAACCAGATCAAGGTATGACACTTGGTGAATATCAAAACCCAATATGTATCTCAGGTCTGAGGATACTAAATGATATTCGCCTTTACTCAAATTTACTTATGATCAATCAATAAAATTCCATGTAGTAAAATTTGAGATGCGGGTTAGTCCAATATTTGTATCCCACAAATATCTATGAACCTTGGTAGCAACCCATTGCTCTATATTTATTCTTATGAATATTAACCAATCCAAGTTCATAATAATCTTACCCTCACACTTGTTCCCACAAGTCTGAACGACTACGGACATTTAGAGTAAACAATTTACTCATGGATTAAACATGCTAATTTGGAACATTAATTGAAACATTATAACCAAATAATTTTATTCAAATAATAAAAGGTTCCACATATCCAAATACAAAATTACAGATCAAATCCAATCACTAGAATATCGAAGTCCCATTGCACAAGTATGACCTTCATGCTTTGCCTTTTCAAAGAGCTTCGTGAGAGGATCCGCAATGTTTTGATCCGTGTGAACTTTGCGAATACATATCTTTCCCTTTTCAACTTCATCTCGTATGTAGTTGAATCTCCGCTCAATGTGCCTAGTCTTTTGATGAGCATGAGGTTCCTTGATTTGGGCAATCGCACCCTCGTTATCACAAAAGATCTCTAGGGGTTCCTGAATGGAAGGGACAACCCCTAGATCGGCAATGAATTTCTTCAACCATGCAGTTTCTTGAGCTGCCAATGAGGCGGCGACGTATTCTGATTCTGTAGTTGATAGAGCCACCACATCCTGTTTGGAGCTCTTCCAAGAGACCGCTCCTCCATTCAGAATGAAAATATATCCCGATTCTGACAGTGAATCATCACGATCGGTTTAGAAACTCGCATCCGTGTAACCTTTTACAACGAGTTCCTCATCACCAGATCCATAGATTAGGAACATATCTTTTGTCCTCCTTAGGTACTTAAGTATGTTCTTAACAGCCATCCAATGACTGTTTCCAAGATTTTGCTGGTATCGGCTTGTCATGCTTAAGGCGCATGACACGTCCGGTCGAGTTCATATCATTGCATACATGATGGATCCAATAGCAGATGCGTATGGGATTGCCTTCATTTTATCTTGCTCATCCTTTGAGCTAGGACATTGAGTCGTACTCAATATCGTTCCTCTTTGAATAGGTACCGTACCTTTCTTAGAGTTCTCCATCTTGAACCTTTTCAAGATTTTATCAATGTATGCTCTTTGATTTAAACCAATCAACCGCCTTGATCTATCCCTATAGATCTTTATTCTCAGAATATAGGTGGCCTCACCAAGATCCTTGATGGAAAAACAACTTCCAAGCCAGGTTTTTACACCTTCCAAGGTTGGAATGTCATTTCCAAATAGTAGTATGTCATCAACATATAATACTAGGAAAGTGATGATGCTCCTACTAGCTTTCTTATATACACAAGCTTCATCAGCGTTCTTGATGAATCCAAATTTGATTACTTCTTCATCAAAACGGTGATTCCAACTTCTCGATGCTTGTTTCAATCCATAGATTGATTTCTTTAACTTGCATACTTTATTAGAATGTTTTGGATCGACAAAACTTTAAGGCTGAACCATATAGACATCTTCCTCAAGATATCCATTTAGGAAAGCGGTTTTGACATCCATTTGCCAAATCTCATAATCATAATGAGTAGCTATGGCAAACAATATCCTTATAGGCTTTAGCATTGCAACAGGTGAGAAGGTTTCATCATAATCAACTCCTTGAGTTTGAGTGAAACCTTTTGCTACAAGTCTAGCTTTATAAGTATCCAAGTTTCCATGCATATCGGTTTTCTTCTTGAAAACCCACTTACTTCCAACTACTTTGGAGTTAAGAGGTGGTACAACCAAGTCCCATACTTGATTGTCATGCATGGATTGCATCTCAACGCTCATGGCCTCGAGCCATTTGTCACAATCCGAATTGGACACTGCATCATGGTAAGTGGTTGGTTCATCTAAATCTACCACATAGCATCCATCCATGAAAAATCCGTATCTTTCAGGTGGATTACTAGTTCTACCACTTCTGCGAACGTTTTGTGTGTATTGATCAACCACTTGATCATCTTCAACATCCTCATGTTGAGTGCTAGTTTCAACCAAACGTGCATCGGGTTGTGGTTCTTGATCCTCCTCAAGATCCACTGTTCTACTGCTAGTTCCTTCCATAAGGAACTTTGCTTCTAAGAACTCACCCTTTCTGGCAACAAACACTTTTTGTTCCAGTGGATCATAGAAATAATATCCCATAGAATCTCTAGGATATCCAACAAAGATACACTTGGTGGATTGGACTTCCAATTTGTTTGGGGTGGGAGTCTTAACATAAGCCTCACAACCCCAGACCCTTAAGTATGATAGGGATGGAACTCTTCCATGCCATATCTCAAAAGGTGTCCTTTCCACCTTTTTGGTTGGGGCCATATTTAGAATACGGGCCACGGAGAGCAAAGCGAAACCCCAAAATGATAGAGGCAATGTGCTTCTAGCCATCATAGATCGGACCATATCTAATAAGGTTCGATTCCTCCTCTCAGACACACCATTATGTTGTGGTGTTCCAGGTGGAGTGAGTTGTGAGACAATCCCACAATTCCTAAGATGATCTTGAAAAGCATCACTTAGGTATTCACCTCCTCTATCGGTGCGGAGAACTTTAATCGACTTGTTGAGTTGATTTTGTACTTCATTTTGAAAGATCTTGAACATTTCAAAAGCTTCATCTTTGTGTCTTAATAGGTACACATACCCATAGCGACTATAATCGTCGATAAAGGTAATGAAGTATCTTTCACCATTCCTAGTCATTGGCTTAAAAGGACCACATACATCCGAATGTATGATTCCTAATAAATCTTTTGCCCTTTCAGCTTTGCCACTAAAAGGTGCCTTAGTCATTTTACCTTGTAAATAAGACTCACACACATCAAATGAATCACATTCACTTGTTTTTAAAAGACCATTATTTTGTAGTGTTTTAATTCTTTTCTTGTTTATATGACCAAGACGACAATGCCAAAGATAGGTATCACTCAAATCCAACTTGAGTTTCTTGGTGCTAGTTTGGTATAATGAACTATTTAAAGTATTTTCATGAACCAATTCATAAATACCATTAATGGGAATAGCTTTAAAGTAGAACATGTCATTCAAAGCAACATGAATTTCTTTTTCAATAAATGATAATACATATCCAAATTGTTTTAATAGGGCTACAGAGATAATGTTCCTAGTCAAACTAGGAGCATACAAAACATTATACAAAATTACTTCCAAACCATTTGGAAGTTTCAAGATGTAGTCACCACGGGCTTAAACTTGAACTTTTGCCCCATTGCCCATGTAGAGGCTAACATCCCCTTTCTTGAAGTCACTATTTCTTTTGAACCCCTGCAACAAATTGCAAATGTGAGTTCCACATCCGGTATCCAATACCCATGTGTTAGAGGATATTAAGTTTAAATCAATATGGATCATGTATGTTGTACTTGAGGTCTGCCCGGCATCCCTCTTTGCTTTCAACTCTTGGAGATGGACGGGACAATTTCTTGCCCAATTTCCAATCTCCCCACACTTGAACCATGGGTCATTGGAAGCAACCTTTTGCTTCTTCTCCGGTGCTTTGGGTGGCACCCTTGCCACCCCTTTCCCTTCCCCCATATGGGTCCCTTGCCCTTGGCAACCTTTGCCTTGGGTGTGGGATGAGGCCTTTTCTTGTTCCCACCTTCATTGATGGTGAGAACGGGTAAAACCCTTTTACCCATGGCCGCCTCGGCTGTTTTGAGCATTGAGTGAAGCTCACCAATGCTTTTGTCCCAAGCATTCATGTTGTGGTACAACACGAATGTCTCGAACTTCTTGGTAAGGCCATTGAGGATCAAATCCGTGGCCAATTCCTTCGAGACAGGACAATTAAGCCTTTCGAGGCGGTCAATGTGGCTTTTCATCTTAAGTACATAAGATGAAACCGATTGGTTGTCGTCCATACGACATGCATGGAGTGCTCGAACCGTTTCGAAGCGCTCAACCCTCGCTTGCTGTTGGAACGTTTCCTTCAGCTGGGTTATCATGTCATAAGCTCCGTGATGTTCATACTCCTTTTGGAGATCCGGAGTCATGCTTGCTAGCATGAGGCAAGACACTTGGACAGAGTCCTCATTGTACTTCAACCAATCGTTATAGGCCTCCTCATCATCCTCAGCAGGTTGATCGGGGATAGGGTCGTCTAAAACGTATGATCGTTTCTCTTGCTTGAGAACGATTCTCAAGTTTTGATACCAATCAATAAAATTGTTATGATTTAGACGTTCCTTTTGGAGAATCGCTTGTAAAGATTGGGCGGACGCGGATGAGTTATCATGATTATCATTATTGGAGGCCATCTACAAAATTTAACAAAGATCTATTTTAGTATTTTCGATATTGCTATTTTTTTAATAATTAATGCCTTTTAAGGTCAATTTAATATTAAAATCTAGAATCTAACATTACATTTAAATAGTGGTTAGGTGATCTTTATCCCACAATTTAAATTAATAAGGTGGTCAACGATTGACGGTTGCAACCATTTACAACTTCTAGAGGTATGGGATCGACTTTAAACATCATATGTAAAATCGGCATGTTAATCCCATCAACACCATTTGGAAACCACATCATAGGTGATCCATTTGACATGGTTTGCAAATCAAGACACCCTACTTACACACACGTGTGAGTTTGCCAAAATAAGCGGTTAGGTGACCTTCATCCCACAATTATGGCATTCTCACCTCAAATCACAAGTTCCCACAAAATGGTTAGCTGACCTTTATCCCACTAAGAGTTTCCAAGTGACTCAAGTGTTGTGTAAAAGGACGTTGTTGATCTTGTTTTTAAGACATAAGAGATTTAATAATTTAAGTTTTAGAAAACTCTATGTACTTGTATTTGCATGCTTTCAAATACAAGATACCCTATGGTCCTTTGATTAAAACCCATTTTAATCTTTAAAATATTAAATCATTTTAATAACCTTTTATTACCTTTTAATAATTAAAAACCATTTAATTAGTTTGTTAAGATCATAGAAAGATTGATAAAGCAAATATCACATACATGTCATCAACCACAATAATATAAACAAAACAACATAGCATATGTGCATAACCATAGCATCTAAAGTGGTCCACACTTGTTTGCCATCAAAAGTGTGGTCCATAGGCATTCCTAAGGGTCATAACAAAACACATAGAAAGCTTCCAAAAGCCTCCCACTTGAAACCGCATCCAAAATGCTCCATGTTTCTCCTTTGTGCTTCCAACGCATACGTCTTCATATTACAAGATATAAAGTCCTAATACAAGATATCTAGTAAAATGAAAATGCACCTGATCTATTTATTACAACCCAATAATGAATAAATTATATTTTAAACAAAGCATAAATAAATAAATATACAACCCCATTGAATAAACAAATACAACCATTGCAATCATCCAAACAACACAAGGCTAAAGGCTAGGTTATGCACCAATATAAACATTCATCATATCATCCAAAAATAACAATGAATCCCCTCTAAAACCCACGAAATTTCAGCCAACATAAACTGAAATTTCGGGTTTTAAACATTGTCAAAACAACATACATATCAACATACATATCTTTCAAGGTTTAATCACAAGCATGTGTAATATAACCTTGAAAGTTTGGGGATTCAACATATAGGAATATTGCAGCCCTTAAAAGGGTTATAAAGTCCCATAAAAACAATTTTAAAGGACAAGAACAAGCAAGCTATCCACATAACCGGCTCTAGATGCCAATGTTGGGTTTGTTAGAACATAAAAACAAAGTTTAACCTTTTAAACTTTCAGAAAAACGCAGCGGAAATGATTTTGAAACATGATTACGAAGCTGAAATTTCATGTTCTTATGGTGACATATATATGTTGGACCAAAAGAACAAATGAGCCTGATCAGAAAAACCTCTAAGTCCTACAGACATTACAACTGCTGAAGAATCACAACAGCTGAAGACATCAGCTGATTACAAGGTCTGAAGACAAAGTCTGAAAGTAAAGAACTGAAGACAAAGTCTGAAAGTGAAGTACTGAAGACAAAGACTCAAGACCAGAGTGATCAGTAGTTGTCACAACAGCTGAAGTTATTAACTTCAGTAGTTGTGATGGTTTTTCCTTTTCAGTACTTGTAATTTTCCTTTCAGTAGTTTATTGTTTCAGTAGTTTTAGGTCAGTAGTTTTATGTTATTGTACTTAGCATTCTCTGAGATGTGATCAGTTGTTGAGAACATTCTCAATAGTTTGCATTGATTCAGTTGTTTGTATAATTCTGTTAGATGTCACTATCAAGTGACACCAGTAGACGTCACATTCCTCTATAAAAGGAATGTTGACCTAGTTGTTTTGTAACCGAAGCATTACACGTGAATGAAAATATTCCTTTAACATAAAAGTTCTCTCTCTCTATAATCATCATTGTGTGATTGTATATTCATACTTTTCTTGCTTGAATTCGATCTTATTTCTGTTATATTCCGCTGCAAAATTCAAATCTAATTGATCAAACTAGATCCGATCCTATCAAATGGTATCAGAGCAGGTTAATCATTGATCGATTTAACAATTGATCATTGAAACTGCTCTTTTGATAGCTAAGTTTGATCGAATTAGCAAATTTACAAGAATTGATTATAGAGTTTGATTTTCTGTTGCTTTCGGTCAATTAATTGAAATTCTAATTGTGTTGTTGAGTTTTTAAACTAGACTGATTTTAATCTCATTGAATTTGGTTGAATTGGTGAAAATGACTACTTCAATCAATGATCCTCACAATACTGGCTCATCATCAAAGCCTCCGATGCTTGTTAGGAGTGAGTATAACATATGGCAACGCCGAATGCTCCATCACCTGTCTGTTAACAGTTCAGGTTGTTGGAAGTCAGTGGTTCATGGACCATATAAGCCTATGGTGAGTAATCCTGAAACCAATGAGATGGTTCCAAAGAAGAAGGAACAATATTCTGATGAGGACTTAAAGCTGTTTGAAATTGATGCTAAAGCCCATGGAATTCTGGCCATGGCACTGCCTAATGAAATCTACTCTGGGCTTATGCATCATGAAACTACTTATGATCTCTGGGTTTCTCTGAAGGAACAATTTGGAGGAACTAATGAGGTCTTAGAAAACAACAGAGAAATCCTTGCCCAGGAATATGAGACATTCTCTCATAGGAAGGGTGAGACATTGACTCAACAGTTTGAGCGATTTTCATGTTTGATCTCTGAGCTAAAAATGGTTCAACATGAATATACAAACAGCCAGATGAATAACAGATTCCTCAGATCCCTGTCTGAGAGATGGGACACTTATACCATTGTCCTACGCTCCAGTGCAAATCTGGATACTCTATCTCTCACCCAACTTCATGGGAAACTCTTAACATTTGAGAGAGAGATAGAACAGAAAAGGAAACTATCTTCATCTGGAAAGCTCACTGATGACTTTGTACCAGGAAACACTGCTCTGGTTGTTCATGAGTCTGAATATGCTTCATCTGAAAGTTCATATGATGAGCATATTGATTTCTCTTCAAACAGTGGAAATCATGCTTTTGTTGGAGTTGAGGGTAACTCAGGTTTTAGTGTTGATAACTTGTGTTTTCTGATGGATGATTTGAAAGGAATTGCTGATGATGATCTGGAAGAGATGGATATTTTGAGCCAGATGGCATTGATCAATATCATATCTCAAAAGTTTTACAAAAGAACAGGTAGAAAATTCCCTGGTCTCTCTCGCAAAACCAAGGTTGGTTTTGACAAGAGTAAGTTGAGATGTCACAAGTGCCATAGACTTGGACATTTTGCTAAAGAGTGTAGATCATCTGGATCTAGCTCATCTGCACCCTTTGTGACTTTTCCAAGCAATAGCTCACAATCCAAAGGGTAACATTCTACCAGTTCTGATCATCATTCACAACATCAATCATCTCCTGCATACTTTGTTCCTTAAAATCCAATGCCATATCCTTATCCATGTTTTTACATGCCTCAGTCTGGTCAGGTTCCTGTACCCATGGCTCAACAACCACATGCTCTACCTAATCCTCAACCATCTCAAACAAATCAACAATCTCAATCTCAATCTCATCAGAGCTTTTTCACCCCTGAAGTTGTTGACTGGAGCAGCTTACCAGATGATGTCTCTGGTTATTCTGAACAATTATTTGCTGGTGCTGGTCAACATGGTGGTGAAAACCCTTTTGGAAATCTTGCTCTAATGGCCCTGGAGTCTACAGATGGAAATTCTTCATCATCACAGGTACCACAGGTATCTTCTGAGGCTAAGGCCAAGTTATGTTCTGAGTCATGCATAGTTGCTTTTGTTTCAATTAGGGAAGCAAATGTAGCTTTAATTAATCAAAACCTTGACCTAGAAAAGCAATTTTCAAAAGAAAAGCTGAGTTTGAGTCTGTTTTAAAAGAGAAGGATGAGGAGATTTATAAACTAAAGTGTCAAATCACTGATGAAAAAGCAAAGGTAGAGGTCATTCTGGAAAATCACAAGAATCTCAAAGAAACACTTGCAGCTACCCAAGTTAATTGTGAACGTTGGGTAACATCATGCAAGGGATTTGAAATGCTTCTCAGTAAGCAAACAGCTTCTAATGTGAAGTTTGGGATTGGGTATAATCATACCATACCTCCTACAGATTTTACTCCCAAATTAGAAGTAAAATCTGAGGATAATTGTCATTCCTAAACCACATGATCAGGTGTCTCATCCTCAAATGATAATTCAAAATCAGAGGATGAAGTCAGTGTGAGTACCTCAGCTAATCAAATTGCTGATGGTCCCACTGCTTCGAAACACATGATCAAGAAGAGACTGAGTAATTCAGGTGCTGTTCCACAAGGTACTCAAAGTACTGAAGGGCAAAACACAACACCTGAAGAGCATTTCAAATCAGAGGAAAACAAGCATTCCTTGACAACTGCTGAAAGGTCTATCAGGAATCTCAAAAGTACTGATAGAAAACTTCTGAAGAACAAATCTTCAGTTGTTGGAAATCCTTCAGTAATTCCCAAAAGTACTGAAAGGAAGAAAGTACTGAAGAACAAATCTTCAGTAGTTTTATCATCTTCAGCAGTTGATCAACAAAAGATGAAAAGAAAGCCATGTGAAATTTGTGGTTTGTTTAATCATCTTACTGATGAATGCTGGTATAACAAGGGTTTAAAATTCAACAAAGAGAAAATCATTAAGAAGCAAATGCATAAAATGAAAGATGAATTTCAAAACAAGTTTGTACCACAATCATCTCATTCTGATAAACCAAAGCTTTTTCAAAAAGTCACAAAGAAGGAAGGGGTTTGTCACACAACAACTGCAAATATTCCTCATGGAATATTAAAAACTCAGACTAAGTCTGTGTCTTTTCAAAAGAAGAATGTAGTGAATCACAAGAACAAATCACCAACAAGTACTGATGTGTCAACTGAGTTGAAAACTTTGACAACCAATCAGACACAACTTGTGATGATGGTTCAACATCTATTGGGGAGAGTTAACCAATTAGATGTTTCTGTGATTAAACCACTGAAAAGGACACCCAAGCCAAAAGCAAAGGAATCCTTTTCAGCACCATCTACATCTTCAAAGGCTGTTAATCATGCAAAGTCTATTAGTTTAACATCTGTTGATGAAAACAGACCCAAAACCAAAAAGGTTTGGGTCTCAAAGGCTAACTAATTTTTGTGAAAAATGCAGGGTTCTTCAGCATGCCAAAGAAGCATCTGGTATGTAGACAGTGGAGGATCCATGCATATGACAGGGAGCAGCTCTCTTCTTCATGATTATTCTCAAGGGAAGAAGGGATTTGTTTCTTTTGGAAATGATGCCAAGGGTTACATCATTGGGAAAGGATTTGTCTCAAATAGGGAGATAAGATTTGATGATGTTAACCATGTGGAGAACCTCAAGTACAATCTTTTGAGTGTCAGTCAAATGTGTGATAAAGGGCATGTTGCACTTTTCACAAGTCAAAACTATCGGATTCTGTCTTCCAAAGTTTTGCACAAGATTGACAAGATATTGGATGAATATACTCTCCTGAAGGCCAACATGATTGGAAGAGTATATGCCTTAGATCTATCAAAGAAAATCGATCTTAAAGGCCACCCATGTCTGTTTTCCAAAGCCTCTCCTCAAGAATCTGACATCTCAGGTACTCTGGCTTCAAAATCAATTATTGGATTATGACATTACAGAGACTAAGACTCCTTTATTAATGGATAGTGCTTCAGCTCTTTGTATTGTTAAGAATCCTGTCCAGCATTCTAGGACCAAACATATTGAGATCAGACATCATTTTATTAGGGATTGTTATGAAAAAGGTCTGATTGATCCAAAGTTTATGCCTAGTGCTGATGAGCTTGCAGATATATTTACTAAGCCTTTGGATAGTGCAACTTTTCATAATCTTGTACTCAGGCTTGGTATGCTGCAACTAGAATAATTTGACAACTACTGATGCTCTCAGTCAATAAATACTGATGAGCATCAGTATAATTATGTCAAAAATAAGTGCTGATAAGTCATTTTATCTTCAGCAGTTTTTTATAACTACTGAAGACTATATTACTTAAAAGTACTGAAGTACTTCATTTGTTGAAAAGTACTGATGTAGTTCAAACTACTGAAGTCTTTTATAATAGATAAGTACTGATGACCAATGACACATCTGAAAATCAGATGATCTGATGAGTAAGTGTTAAGGTCAGTGAAACAGCTGAACTTTGAGAATTGACGACAACTACTGTTTCATTTCCAAACAACTGAAGCCAAAACCAAGTCTTCAGTAGTTTACAACTACTGATGACCAACACCAAGTCTTCAGTTGTTTACAACATCTGAAAGTTAAAACCATGTCTTCAGTTGTTTTCTAACAACTGATGACTCACACCAACACTTTCAGTTGTTTTCTTTCAGCCGTTTCATAACCTATATATACCTAGCCCTAACTTCAAACTTTTCATAACCCACTTTTCAAACGTTCATCTTCCATTAATGGCGACCATGCAAATCAAACCTCGACACAACTGTGTCGCTTACCATACCAAATCACCCTTTTGGAACAAGTTTGATGCTGCTATTGATTTGATGGTTGATTCCTAATATCGCACAGCCTTTCTCTTGAATCCTACCATCTACCCTGATACCCTTTGCCAATTCTGGACAAACGTCACTGTTCATACTGCTGAGAATGATGACTCCATCACTCTCCAGTCGTTTGTCAACCAGAAACAGGTGGTCATCACCTCTGAGATCATTCGTCAAACCCTAGACTTGAATGATGCCACCCATGTCTCCAAATACCCTAAAGGCACCATTGATTTATCCTTTGCTAATCATGGTTATAAGGGTGACTTAAGTGCTACTACTATTCTGAAGAAGCACTTCCATGATGCTTAGCGGCTCATTTTCCATATGATCAATGTCTGTCTTGCCCCCTAAACATCTTCATGGGATCAAATGTCATCCAGGTGGCAACAGGTATTGTATTTTATCCTTGAACATCAAAGCCTAAATTTTTCTAAAATAATCTTTTTGGAATTAAAAGATTTGGCAATGAAACCTGTGGCTAATAGATGAATGTTATATCCAAGGTTTCTTATGGCCATAATTCTTAATCAATTAAAATCTGATGGCCTTGTTAGCCTTGGAGTCCCTGCTCTGGTAGTTTTGCCAGAGGTATACACCAGGCACAACTCAAATCCACAACTCAAAGAGACTGCCAAACTGCTAAAACCCAAGCAGAGGGAACCCACAGCCTCCACCTCCAGATCTAGAGTCCCCTCCAAACCAAAATCCAAGAAAACCAAAAAGGCTACTCAGGGAGTTGAGTCCCCTGATGATGCCCCTGCAGCACAAACGCATGATGACACTACAAGTCTTAATCCCCTTGTAGTTTCAATGACTCCACCAGCTGAAACCGCTCAGGTATCCTCTCAACAGGATCCTGCTGCAACCGACATTGGGGAAGCCACATTACTGGAATCTCTCTCACTTGAGAAAATTGCCATTGAAGAGCACCATTCACCCTGGGTGCAATCCTTTTTACCTCCATCTCCCACTGAAACCACCCCTACTAGCCCAACTGCAGTCATTGCACAAGTGCTGACTCAACTACATTCCTCTACCCCTCCCCAGAAACCTGTTCACACTGGGAAAACCTCAACAGCTGAGGGAGAGGATCATAATGTAGTTGACAACCCACAGCATAGGGATTATAAAGTTCAATCTCCCAGTGTAGATGTGGAGACTAGAACATCTAGTGAGGCTACCTCTTCCCCTGTTTCAACACATGAACAGGATGAAGCAGGTATCATCTCTAAGACCTCACCAGAGGCAACTGCCAATGACGGACTTGCTCCTGAGGCAGGAAGTCCCCAGTTCCAAGACAAAGGGGCACATGTGATTACTGATCTACACTCAGCACATGTTCATCCTAATTTAATCAGGAGGTCAGCTGATTCAGCTTACACTGATGATGACCTGGGCTTTTTCTTTGAAGTTCTAGCCCAAAACACCATTCTTGAGGCTGAGGTTTGCAGATTAAAAGAACTGCTTGCCAAAATGTCTCAGGAATCAAGTCCATCTGACCCAATTAACCCACAGATGGCAGCTTCTGTTGAAGCTCTCCCAAACACTGAGCCACTCAAATCAAATCAGCCATCAGCCTCTGTTTCAGGCACCATTTCTCAGGGAGAGAACCCCTCTGAGCAAATGGCTGCTGCTTTCAAATCTTCCTTACCTCTCATCACTCCCATCATCACTACTATTGTCCATCAAACCATTGATGAGAGGATTTCCTCAAATCTTCAAACCCTTGTGGATGATGCTGTGTCAAAGAAACTTTCTGACATTCAAACCCCTGAACCCAATGCAACCAAAAAGGGGGAGTCTAAGTCAGTGAAAGATGATAAAAGAAAAAGAATTGAAGAGGAAGAAGCCAAGGAGAATAAAGGAAAAGAGATTATTACTTACAAAAGAAAGAAGAGTGCTGGTGAGCAAACTGAGGATGAGAAGAAGTTGGAGGAGATGATCAAAGAAGCTGATGAGCAACACAGCAGATCCATGGACAGGATTATTGATCAGCTCTTCAGGCAAGGATTTGATACTGCCAAACTTGATTCTGAGATCAGAAGGCTTGAGATTCAGGAGATTGAAAATCGATGGGCAGGCTGCAATGAGAAAGAAAGGGAAAGATTGGAGGATATGATCAGATTTCTATCCAAACACTTGGGAAGACCTATCATTGAAGTCAAGTCATGGTCTAGAGATAGCATTTTGGAGATAACCACCAAAATATGCTCTTCTGAAAGCTTCAACAAAGGTCTGATCATAGAAGCTCTGGATGAAGCTGGTGCTGGGAGAAGATCTGACATGGCTAAGCTATCCAAGGCCACCCTCACAAGCAAAATGATAGAGTAGCCTTTACAATCTCCCCTACCAAAACAATCCTCAAAACCAACCTCACAATCCTCAAAGCAACCAACCTCACAGCCTCCATAACAACCAGCCTCACAACCCTCTAAACCAACTCCTTTACCTAAGAAACCCACTCAATCTACCACCAGTGATGCACCTAAAAGAAAAAGAAGGGTGTTGAGGATGGAAGAAGAAGAAGAAGATGATGAAGAGGATAGTCTGCCAATCTTTGATGTGATCAAAATGAAGAAACCTAAGCCTAGGAGTCAATCAAAAACAATAACTCCTGAAACTCAAAGGCAAATGGTTAAAGTTAAGATAGAAGAAGAAGAACAGCAGAAGCAGCATGATGAGCAGTTTCTCAAAATGGTTGACAAGGACTTCCCTCAATCCTCATCCATTCAAGCAATGAAGAAACAAGCTCTGAGGCTGTACACTCTTAGACATACATTCCAACATCAAAGAGAAAGAGTGAGGATTTGGCCAGACCCCAGGGTAAGTTCCAGAATACACAAGAAAAACATACCAAGTAGATATCATGGCCAAGTGAAAAAGACTTTGAATGCTGCAATTATGTTGGACATGGTAGTCTCACCCTGGGAGATTATAGAAGAATTCAAGAGAGCACACACCTCAAAATCAACCCCTCTATCTATACTTGAAAACAAAATGATCAAGAAGGGGCTGTTATACAAGAGACTTGAAGATCTTCAAAAGAGTGAACTCCAGTTGTTGATAGAAGACTCTCATCCAGATGAATTTGCATACAGAGAGATCACAACTGTTGAGTTGAAGAATGGGAAGACAGTAAGATATCTGTCTGAATATTATGGCCCTGAGTTCTTCTTTGAGGGAGAAGCAGAAGAACTCACCAAGGAGGAACAAGTTGTTCTCCTTGAAGCCTATGCAAGAGAGTCTTACAGACTCATCAATGGAAAATAGGTTTCATGGTTGGGACAAGACTCTGTGTGCAGTTTCCCCAAGGCAGAGTTCCCTTCCATACTTAACCAATCAAAAGATTAGAAACCTTTTTCCGGCCTATGCTTATATGATTACCTCTGAAGCTGATCAAGAGAGTGTTTCTGCCAAAGAATAAGTGGGATCATCAATAAACTTAGAGGTTTTGGCTGTATTGGTTCAGGGGGAGTTTGTTGGACCAAAAGAACCAATGAGCCTGATCAGAAAAACCTCTAAGTCCCACAGACATTACAACTGCTGAAGAAGATCACAACTGCTGAAGACATCAGCTGATTACAAGGTCTGAAGACAAAGTCTAAAAGTAAAGAACTGAAGACAAAGTCTGAAAGTGAAGTACTTAAGACAAAGACTGAAGACCAGAGTGATCAATAGTTGTGATGGTTTTTCCTTTTCAGTACTTGTAATTTTCCTTTCAGTAGTTTATTGTTTCAATAGTTTTAGGTCAGTAGTTTTATGTTATTGTACTTAGCATTCTCTGAGATGTGATCAGTTGTTGAGAACATTCTCAGTAGTTTGCATTGATTCAGTTGTTTGTATAATTCTGTTAGATGTCACTATCAAGTGACATCAGCAGACGTCACATTCCTCTATAAAAGGAATGTTGACCTAGTAGTTTTGTAACCGAAGCATTACGCGTGAATGAAAATATTCCTTTAACAGAAAAGTTCTCTCTCTCTATAATTGTCATTGTGTGATTGCATATTCATACTTTTCTTGCTTGAATTCGATCTTATTTCTGTTATATTCCGCTGCAAAATTCAAATCTAATTGATCAAACTAGATCCGATCCTATCAATATATGTATAGAACAAACCCAAAATCAAAGGATCATTATATGTAAATAAGCAAGCTATGAAACATATGTAAATGTACATAAAATCACAGCTACAATGAGCTGTGAAAAACTACCTTTAAACAGCTTGATAGTCGACCAAAAGGGAGGATAGATGTTCAATAACTCGGCCAAGGTTCCAAGTAAAGGACCCCTCAAGCTTGTATACCCCAAGCTAACTTGCAAACATCTCTTCTTGCTAGGGAGATGAACACCAAAATGAGTCCAATACCTCTCCAAACACTGCTGGAACTCAAGAGTTTTTAGAGACAAATTGGAGCTTCTAACTTTTGTTTTGCTTGTATGAAAGAGATAGTTGTCTTGAGTGTGGGACTAGTAATAAAAGGGTGTAGTTTACAAGAAGGTAAAAGGACCTCTCATAGGAAGGGGGGGCGGCCGAAAATGGGTCTTCAAAAGGTTTTCCCCCCAAAAACTAATCAAACCATTTTATAAAACTAGTCCCTTATAAGTTGTACAATTAACTTTTAATTGTATAACTTATACACTCTTTTATTATTTAATGTTATCTAACTAACTTAAATAACACTAAGTAATATTCTTGAACAAAATATCCTAATAAGTTGTTCCATCTCATATGCAACTTATTTAGAAAACCTATTTTCTAAATTTGATGTTATTATTTAATTGCATGATCATATCATCAATTGAATAATTGTCGGTGATTGCAAAGCTTGTTATTGGGTATAACCCGACTTGGATCATGACATACTAACCGCATCAATGTTCTATGTGTCTTGAGCATATAGAATCCAACACTATTAGTCGTTGATTAATCGCTAATCAGAGGTTTGCCGCTTTGAGGTCAAATTTGGTCAAAATTGGACCAAATCGTCCTAATTGGCAGTGTTCCAATGACGAGAACGGCTGGATTTGCCTATTCCGGTGACGGATTAGTCGATTTCGGCGTTGGAATCGCCGATTTCGGCGTAGAGCTCCAACGTCGGTGACTGAAACAGGAGGAGATGGAACGAAGGGGATGATGGGTTTAAAATTATTTAATAAAGTTTAGTTATTTTAACATTTAACCCCCTCCATATTTACCAATTTACAATTTATCCCCCTACCTTGTAAATTAATACATAATTAAGTATAAAATTAATGTTATAGATACATCATACATAAAATTGTAAAATTATACACAAAAGTCCGATCCAATAATTCTGATTAATCCATAGTCGGTACCACACTGCTCAACTAGCGTTTAACGATTTCTACAACACTAGATTTTTGCAACTTAAAATTGCAAAAAAAGCTCAACAGAGGTTGACTTATTGTCAGAAGTAGCGATGATGTCGTCAGCCTCTTCATCTTCTTTGTGATTGTTGTACTATGTGAGAAAATCGGAGAGAGAAAAGGAGAATGAAGATGAGGGTTGTAAAAAGAATTTCTCTCTCATGTAAATGCGTAGCAAAGAAAAGGTGAAAAGGTTGTGCCTGATTTTCTTATGAAGCTACATTGCAACAAATCTTCTTTTTCTACAGCATTGCTTCTATGATCTTAGGAGTGCTGGCCGCCATGGCCCAAAAGATTATTTAAAGATAATTTCTCAATGTAAGGCCCCATTCCCGGAAAGCCTCACAGTTGGTTAATCATTGCATAAAATCAGTTTAATAACAAAACATTGCAGCGGAAATAATTAGACATTCATTTAAAACTTAGAAACCATATCGTATTCATACATTTGTCCTTTAAATAGAATAAAAACATAGTGCATTGTTGAAAATACAATAAAGATTTCATAAATAGGAATGCCATCCATAGCTCCCCAAGTAGCTCCGTGTGCCATCCTCAGCATCAGCACTTACCTGCCAACTATTATGCATAAAAGTCAGCTTCGCTGAGTGAGTTCTAGTTTTAAATATTATAAGAAAATATAAACTTTATCCTTCATATAATGACCATGCATACAACATAGTATATAACATTACATGCATCATAATAAGCATGTTCATTATCTTTCATTCTTTCATTATCTTTCACTTTCATCATAAACGAGATTGCACAAAGCAAGAGCTCCATGTTGATTGACAACAAATGTCAATCCCTGTCGGTACACATGAAAACGGTAGCTAACCCCCGACAGTTGATCCACACTGCAAGGCACATAGCCCACTCATGAATACAGATCCATCATCATACATCAGACTTACATAAGTGAAGTCTATCATAGTGCTTGCAAGACTTTTCATCATCAAACGGGCCCGGGGGTAACATTCATTAAGTTTCACTTTTCATTAATATCATCTTCCACTTTAATATATAATACTTAAGTTATTAAGTACACAACATACCAAGTACTAGTCATCATAAACCATAACCGACCCTCCGCGGGACAGCGGGGGTTCGGGGGCGGCAGCCCTTGACAGCGGGGTCCTAGGGGCAGCAGCCCCTAGTGGGGTCCAAGGGGCAACGCCCCTGGCTGGGGCCGGGCTTACCCCTTAAAATCGTTCTTCCTGTTAAAACCCCTTAAAATCTTGGTCATTTAAAAACGTATATTTAGTATGCATAATAGCCTCAAAACATGGAAAACTTATAAATAGGGGATCTAGAACTCACCTGGATACCACGAATAACTTCTAGGCTAAGCTTACAAGGCTAGGATCACTCTACACAGCCTGCAGAATAGCTAACACTTAAATGGGTTAATTTCTGCCTAAATTAGCTGGTAATTTCGCTGCAAGATCAGCAATTTCGCAGCTAGGTTCGCCAACAGTTTCGATGCTAGTTTCACCAGCAGTTTCGCTGCTAGTTTCGCTAGCACATTCGCTGGCATCTTCGCTGCCAGTTTTGCTGCCAGTTTCGCCCAACTTTCGTTGGAAAAACATGTCTGCGAAACTACCTGCGAAACTATAGTTTCGCAGAAAGTCCTCATAGTTTTGCTGATTGAATATGCAAATTCTCTGGATGAACATACAGTTTCGCAGATTGCATAAAAATTACGAACTAGTCCGTTTTTAACCCAAAATCATGTTGGACCAAAAGAACCAATGAGCCGGATCAGAAAAACCTTTAAGTCCCACAGACGTCACAACAACTACTGAAGTCCACAACAGCTGAAGATAACACCTGATGACAAAGTCTGAACACAAGTGCTGAAGACAAAGTCTGAAGACACAAGTGCTGAAGACAAAGTCTGAACACAAGTGCTGAAGACAGTCTGAAGACACAAGTGCTGAAGACAAAGTCTGAAGACAAGTGCTGAAGACCAAGTATCAGACGTTGTCATAACAGCTGAAGAGGACTTCTTCAGTAGTTGTGACGGTTTACTTTCAGTAGTTTTATTGTCACACCCCCGCTAAAAGTGGAAACACGGGGATGTAACGAGACCGGGATCGTCATAACACATGGTAAGCGATAGAGAGCACTATAAATAAATGATGACATGCGTGTCATGACGACACCCGATAACAAGGGGACTTGTGTCGTGTTTAGTCAATGCTCACGACAACATAGCCATAAGCAACATGATAATGATAACACATATTCACGTAAGATGAAAATGTAAATGTTAATTCCCACAACCCGGGAACAAGTTTCAAAAGTTGATAATTGTTTACAAGCGTTAACATTGTTCAAAAAGATTGTTTATCAAAATGAGCTAAGTCCCAAAAATGCATCCTAGGGTCTCCACTAAGGCAGCACACCTAGATTTCTGGACTTGCATGATCACCTGAAAAGATATGCTTAAAACAGTCAACATAATTGTTGGTGAGCTCGCAGGTTTATATAATAAAAATGTAAGTGATGCTGTAATAAATAAGCGCGTCGGAATACCGTGAATACAGTTATTACACAAGTAAATATCACATGACATGAGCTTTGCAACCAAACCTAGCGACGTACACAAAGAAATTGTCGGCACATATTCACCCAAGGGCCCGTTCCTGGCCACTGATGGTACCAACTAGTATACCATCGAACGAGGGTGGGGGTGTCAACCTAGTAGTACTACCAATACCTAACCGTCGGTTCCCACACTGGAATTAAATAGTTGCAAAGATAGAACCACACAGCAGACTCAAGCATGTATCAAATAGTACTTGCAACACAATATCACGTTGATTCCTTGTATGTAAAATGTATGTAAGTGTACAACATAAAAATTGTGTAAGCATACTTTTCCCCCAATTTGTAAATGATTGAAATATTGTATAAGCGTAAAAAGGGGCCACGAAACTCACTTGTTAAGTGGTAAGTATGTATGAGCGATGTATCCCAAATGTTGAATGCAAATAAACAGTCAAACACCTATTGACAGTTATTGTATAGCATTAATGATATGATATATGTATATAAGCGCGCAATAATGATGGGTCGGTTCGGGTCGTATCGGATGGGTCACGCACAACACACACAGACTGACACACGTACTAGACCTTATGTAGATCCAAGTACAAGACATTGTCGCCACTAATGATGATGTTTAAGTAAAAGTATCGTTGTTATTGAAGAAGCATTAAATATGTGTCAATAGTTATAAGTCGATTTGATCGTTGTAAAGCGTTAGTTCAATTTCCTCAAAATAGTTTCTGTCCCCTTTCTCACGTTGACTTTAATCTTTGTGGCCGAACAATGGCATTATTGTGTTAGTGTTACCTCGACACCACACGCCATACTCACGCCACGCACAAGGGGTCAAACACAACAAATTTCAGTCGCATAACAAGGTCAGACGCACAACTCAACCTCCATTCGTGCGAATCAACCCTCAATCGTGCGAATCAGCTTCATTCGTACGATTGAGCCTTCATTCGTATGATTGGCCTTCAGTCGTACCACACAACACCCAATCGCACGACTCAACTTCCATGCGCACGAATCAACCTTCAATCGTGCGAATTAGCTACTTTCGTACGACTAAACCTTCATTCATGCGATTGGACTCCAGTCGTGCGAATCACATTCATTCGCACACATTCAGTCGGTCACCTGACTCAATCGCACACAATCACTCAATCGCATGACTCATTCGCATACACTCAATCGCACGCATGACTCAATCGCACACAGACACTCAGTCGCACAACTCAGTCGCACGACATGCCTAGTCGCACAACTCAGTCGCGCGATTGACTCAGACGCATGATCCAGTCGCACGACCCACTCAGTCGCACGGCTCAATCGCATGGATGACCCAGTCGCCTGATCTGCAGAATCGCGACTGTGGTCGGGATGAGCAGCCCCCGAGCTGCTCTAAACACGGGTTTTACCCCACAAGAACCTCCAGAAACACTCAACAAACATACACAAGCATAAAACACAAGCAAAGAGACCTCACACGCACCCATACGACCTTGTATGTTCGGGTTGAACCCGAACACCCGAAACCCTAGTTTGGACAGCCGTGAAAAGGCTAGAAAACGGACAACCAAAGACAACTACCTGCTAGAAAGAAGTAATCTAGCCTGTAGACGGTGTCAAGACGAAGAAAACAAGACCTCTCGGGTTGGATTTGGTGCTAAAATGGTGATTTTGTGTGTGTGAAGAGGAGATGAGGATGAAGATGATGGTGAAATGGGGATTAGGGCTGGTATGAGGGTATTTATACCCAGCCCAAGTTTACAAAATTACAAGTTTAGTCCCTGCACTTAACCCCCGAGTTTCCCCAAATTTTGTTCGGTTGAAAGACGACTTCGTTAGGTGTTTTATATTAATTGTAAAAGTTCATTTAATGTTGTCATGACATAAGAAATGGTTATATTAAAATATTTATTATATTTATAAAATGATATATTTGACGTTTTCAAAAATGAAAGTTTTAAAGGTCTTTTTGAGGTCATCACATGGTTATAACGAATGCACACACAACGATAATATTGCACACATGATATCCACATAAAGAGTCAAATAAAGATGAGGAATGACCAAATATAGAATAGATGACGGACAAACACGTTAATTGACGGACCTTAAAGTGACGGATGTCACAGTATCCCCCAGTTGAGAGAATTTCGTCCCGAAATTCAGCTGGAGTTAGGTCCAAGAGTGTCATCCTCGAAAAGATGTGGATATTTGAGTTTCATCTGATCTTCATGTTCCCATGTAAACTCTGGCCCTCGTTTTGAATTCCACCTTACGCGAACAATAGGTATCCTACTGCGCTTCAGTTGCTTGACCTTTCGATCCATGATCTCAATGGGTTCTTCAACAAAATGAAGCTTGTCGTCAATCTTGATTTCCTCGATTGGCACGTGAAGGGATTCATCAGCCAAACACTTCTTGAGGTTGGACACGTGAAAAGTATCATGTACACCGCTAAGCTCTTGTGGCAACCTTAACCGGTAAGCCACTGGACCGATCCTTTCAGTGATCTCAAATGGTCCAACGTATCTTGGGGCTAACTTCCCTTTCTTTCCGAATCGAACGACTCGTTTCCAAGGGGAGACTTTGAGTAACACGCGATCCCCAACATTGAATTCTAGAGGCTTCCGACGATTGTCGGCATAGCTCTTTTGGCGATCTCGCGCGGCTTTGAGTCGATCTTTGATTTGGAAAATCTTGTCTGTTGTTTCTTGGATGATCTCTGGGCCTGTCAGTTGACTTTCACCAATTTCGGCCCAACATACGGGAGATCTGCATTTTCTTCCATACAACGCTTCAAATGGAGCACATCCAATGCTTGTATGGTAGCCGTTGTTGTAGGAGAACTCAATCAACGGTAAATGAGCATCCCAGCTACCTCCAAAATCAATTACACACGCTCTCAACATGTCTTCTAGCGTCTGTATAGTGCGTTCACTTTGGCCATCTGTTTGAGGGTGATAGGCTGTACTCATGTCTAACCGAGTGCCCATCGCTTTCTGTAGTGTCTGCCAAAAACGTGAAGTGAATCTGCTATCACGGTCGGATATGATTGACACCGGCACCCCGTGCCGTGTCACGACCTCTTTGATGTACAATCTTGCCAACTTATCCATCTTGTAATCTTCTCGGATAGGCAAGAAATATGCTGACTTCGTCATTCGATCTATAATGACCCATATCGAGTCATGACCGCTGTTTGTTCTAGGGAGTTTGGTAATAAAATATATAGCTATGTTCTCCCATTTCCACTCGGGAATCTCAGGTTGCTGCAATAATCCCGATGGCTTCTGATGTTCAGCTTTGACTTTCGAACACGTCAAGCATTGGCTGACGTATAAGGCAATGTCTTTCTTCATGCCTGGCCACTAGTATAGATCCTTAAGATCATGATACATCTTGTCTGCACCAGGATGAATAGAATATCGCGTCTTGTGGGCTTCATCCATGACTAAGGTACGAACACCTCCCCACTTGGGTACCCATATGCGATCCATGAAGTACTGAATGCCGTCATCCTTGCGTATCATCTGTTTGTCTAACCCCTGGAATTCTTCTCCCGCAAGGTTTTCTTCTTTCAATGCCTCACTTTGTGCAATTTGAATCTAAGCTTTCAAGTTGGTTTGGATGGTCAATCCCAACGCTCGTGCACGTAGTGGTTTCACCCGTTCTTTACGGCTTAAGGAGTCAGCCACCACGTTAGCTTTCCCCGGATGATACCGGATTTCACAATCATAGTCACTGAGAAGCTCTACCCAACGTCGTTGGCGCATGTTGAGTTCCTTCTGATCCAGAATGTGTTGAAGGCTCTTATGATCAGTGAAGATGATGCATTTAGTGCCATACAAGTAATGCCTCCAAATTTTGAGTGCAAATACCACAGCGCCCAACTCAAGATCATGAGTGGTGTAGTTCTTTTCGTGCACTTTAAGTTTTCGCGAAGCGTAGGCAATCACCTTGTCCTTCTGCATTAGCACACATCCCAATCCTTGATGTGACGCGTCGCAGTAAACCACAAAATCATCTGTTCCGTCTGGGAGAGACAGTATCGGCGCGTTGCACAACTTCTCTTTCAACGTTTGGAACGCTTGTTCTTGTGCATAACCCCAATCAAACTTCTTGTCTTTCTGAGTAAGCAGGGTTAACGGTTGAGCGATCTTCGAGAAATTCGCGATGAAGCGACGATAATAACCGGCCAATCCCAAGAATTGCCGTATCTCTGATGGTGTCTGGGGCGTATCCCACTTCTTCACCGCTTCGATCTTGCCGGGATCTACGTGAATCCCGTCCTTGTTAACCACATGACCCAAAAACTTCACTTCGCGCAACCAAAACTCGCACTTTGAGAATTTGGCGAAAAGTTTCTCTTCGCGTAGCAGCTCCAGAATAGCCCGAAGATGTTCTACATGATCCTCTTTTTATCGGGAATAGATAAGTATATCGTCTATGAACACGATCACGAACTTATCCAAGTAAGGTTTGCACACCCGATTCATTAGATCCATGAACACAGCTGGTTCGTTAGTCAGCCAAAACGGCATGACCAAGAACTCGTAGTGCCCGTAACGAGTCCTGAACGCAGTTTTCGGTATGTCGTCCTCGAAAACCCTTAGCTGATGATAACCAGAACGAACATCGATCTTTGAAAAATACGAAGCTCCTTGTAGCTGATCAAATAAATCGTCGATCCTGGGGAGAGGATATCGGTTCTTCACCGTCAACTTGTTCAGTTCACGATAATCGATGCACATACGGAACGATCCATCCTTCTTCTTGACAAATAGTACCGGTGCTCCCCACGGTGAATGACTTGGTCGAATAAAACCCTTCTCCAGTAGTTCTTGTAGTTGGCTAGACAACTCTTGCATCTCGGATGCCGCTAGTCGATATGGCGTTTTTGCTACCGGTGTAGCTCCAGGAACCAACTAAATACGGAATTCCACCTGTCGTGGAGGAGGTAAACCAGACAAGTCATCTGGAAATACTTCTGGGTAATCCCGTACCACTGGAATATCCACCAGTTTCCTCTCTTCGTCTTTCTTTTCAACCACATGAGCCAGAAAAGCGTAGCACTGCTTTCGTAAACTCTGGCGTGCTTTCATGCAGGAGATAAGCTTTAAGTTCTTACCCGGTCGTTCTCCCTGAACCTTGAGTACCTCCCCGTTTGGCATAGGGATACGTACTACTTTGTTTCGGCAAACAATCTCTGCTCCATTCTACGACAACCAATCCATACCCACAATCACATCGAAGCTTCCTAACTCGAAGGGTATCAAATCTATCTCAAAGGTATGATCCTCCAGCGTCAACGAACACTTCCTAATAATCTCCTCGGCCTGAGCAACTCTACCATTGGCCATTTCTATAGAGTAACTAGTTTCTAGCCTACTAGGACTCAAATCAAGTAATTTCACAAACTCAGAAGATATGAAACTATTGTCTGCTCCAGTATCAAATAATATAGATGCAAAGTGATGATTGAGTAAGTGCGTACCCGTGACAACATTCGGGTCCTGACGAGCATCATTAGCTCCAATGACGAATGCACGTCCCCGAGCTGCATTTCCCTGAGTAGCCGGGCCTTGATTCCCAGCGATAGCCAACACCTGCTGCTGGTTGTTCCCCTGTTGACCCGGTGCCCGATTCAGCCTGGGGCACATACTCCTGTAGTGATCGGGGCTCCCACACTCAAAGCAAGCCCTTGCATTCCCGGCGGGGTTAACCGCGTTGACGGGTGCTACAAGATTCGGCGCAGTTCTGCAATCTCATGCCAAATGACCCGGGCGCCTACAGTTCGCGCACACCCGGCACTGCGTCCCTGGGGGATGATGATAATTGCACCTTTCACATTTGAGGTGCGGCCCCACATACTCTCTTCTGGCCTGAGACACGGCCACAAAATTCCTGGTCGGCTTAGACCTCTTCTCAAACCTTCCGGCACTCGGCCGGCTCGACTCCCTAACATCCTTCCTCTTCTCGGCCCCTCGGCCCAAAACCCCTGTTCTAACCATCTCATCAGTCAGAGCGCCAGCTTTCAGAATTGCGCTCTGAATAGTGGGAGGAGCGGCTGCTGTAACCATCGCTCTAATTTGAGGCGCGAGTCCCCAAATGTACCTTTCGATCCTCTTTGATTCCGGCGTAACCAGATGCGGAACCAATCTTGCCAGCTCATGAAAACGATCAGTATAAGCTGCATGCCCTGCCCCCACCATAGCATGATTCCAGAATTCATGCTCAAGCTTCTGTATCTCGTTGAGAGGGCAGTATTCCTCTGTGATCAAGGCTTTGAACTCGTCCCACGACATCTGCATCGCAGACTCTCTTCCTCGTGCTTGAATCTGGGTGTTCCACCAGGTTAGGGCCTTACCCTGTAGAGAACAAGTGGCATACTTGATTCTCTGGCTGTCGAGGCACTCACTGATGTCGATCACTGCCTCCATCTTTTCCAACCACCTGGTTAGGGCTATCGCCCCACCTTTCCCGTCGAATTCCCTTCGCTTACAAGCCACGAACTACTTGTATGAACATCCCCGACGAGCATTAACCACTCCAGTTTCAATGCCGGCGGTACCACCATTTCCGGTTTCCTGGTTGCTCTCGTTTCCAGTCGGGTTTCCGTTTCCCGTCTCAGTTTCTATTCCACCTTGGGCTCCTTCATCGTTGCCACCATCCCCGTGAGGGTGGTGTTGTTGAAGTGCGTCGCTCACTTGGGCCACTATAGTAGGAATAAGCGCGGCCAATGGCTGAGCGATCAAGGCTGCCATGTCGGCATTCCCTGTCCCTTGACTGTTACTGGCAGGAGCATCGTTTGCTCTTGGTGCTCTGCCTCTGCCTCGGCCTCTGCCCCTTGGGCTTCACTCCCGCCACTACTGCTACGGGTGACTCTTCGAGGCGGCATGTTCTAATCATAAAAGAGGTAACATATAAACTTTAGTCACCATATGATACAAATGTATTCCACTTATCAAATTCCAATGTTCATGTTCCGGTCAGTCAAGACCACCATGCAGCCCATTTCAAGCATATTCTCGGTATACCGGTGATGTTTATGTATAGGGTTCCCCGCAGCGTTCCCACCACACCCACGATGTACCGAGAATGATGCCCGATCCGGTTACATGACATCCGACTTTCCTTTACATCATATCCATAATAATCCATCAAGTCCATGTATTTCATGTCAATATCATGCTTATTGTCATCACACATCACAACAGTTGCAAGTCCATGTATACAATCACGTTTAGTCTAGCGGAGGTTGCCTATTTCCTCATCTTTCGAGGTTTCAGACATATTCCTCCTCAGGGTTAATCTAAATGTCCAAGGTCAAGCGCAATAGTATGATCTGTGAAGATTTCTTCGGGTTTAATACCCGGATCTGATAAACTAACTCGGTGCGCAGAGGGAACGGAAGATCCAATAAAAGCATCCCCATAAAAGAGTGAGCACAAGGGCTCTCTCATAGGGCGGAAAGATCACATAACAAATAGATGAACAAATCAAGCAGCGAGGAACACATACACGAGATATATTATGCATACAGAGTCCTAGCATGCAAATCTACATGAAGGTTCCTAGGTTATAGTCTAGGTCAAGCGTATTGCCTAATTCTCTATAACCAATGGCTCTGATACCAATCTGTCACACCCCCGCTAAAAGCGGAAACACGGGGATGTAACGAGACCGGGATCGTCATAACACATGGTAAGCGATAGAGAGCACTATAAATAAATGATGACATGCGTGTCATGACGACACCCGACAACAAGGGGACTTGTGTCGTGTTTAGTCAATGCTCACGACAACATAGCCATAAGCAACATGATAATGATAACACATATTCATGTAAGATGAAAATGTAAATGTTAATTCCCACAACCCGGGAACAAGTTTCAAAAGTTGATAATTGTTTACAAGCGTTAACATTGTTCAAAAAGATTGTTTATCAAAATGAGCTAAGTCCCAAAAATGCATCCTAGGGTCTCCACTAAGGCAGCACACCTAGATTCCTGGACTTGCATGATCACCTGAAAAGATATGCTTAAAACGGTCAACATAATTGTTGGTGAGCTCGCAGGTTTATATAATAAAAATGTAAGTGATGCTGTAATAAATAAGCGCGTCGGAATACCGTGAATACAGTTATTACACAAGTAAATATCACATGACATGAGCTTTGCAACCAAACCTAGCGACGTACACAAAGAAATTGTCGGCACATATTCACCCAAGGGCCCGTTCCTGGCCACTGATGGTACCAACTAGTATACCATCGAACGAGGGTGGGGGTGTCAACCCAGTAGTACTACCAATACCTAACCGTCGGTTCCCACACTGGAATTAAATAGTTACAAAGATAGAACCACACAGCAAACTCAAGCATGTATCAAATAGTACTTGCAACACAGTATCACGTTGATTCCTTGTATGTAAAATGTATGTAAGTGTACAACATAAAAATTGTGTAAGCATACTTTTCCCCCAATTTGTAAATGATTGAAATATTGTATAAGCGTAAAAAGGGGCCACGAAACTCACTTGTTAAGTGGTAAGTATGTATGAGCGATGTATCCCAAATGTTGAATGCAAATAAACAGTCAAACACCTATTGACAGTTATTGTATAGCATTAATGATATGATATATGTATATAAGCGTGCAATAATGATGGGTCGGTTCGGGTCGTATCGGATGGGTCACGCACAACACACACAGACTGACACACGTACTAGACCTTATGTAGATCCAAGTACAAGACATTGTCGCCACTAATGATGATGTTTAAGTAAAAGTATCGTTTTTATTGAAGAAGCATTAAATATGTGTCAATAGTTATAAGTCGATTTGATCGTTGTAAAGCGTTAGTTCAATTTGCTCAAAATAGTTTCTGTGCCCTTTCTCACGTTGACTTTAATCTTTGTGGCCGAACAATGGCATTATTGTGTTAGTGTTACCTCGACACCACACAACATACTCACGCCACGCACAAGGGGTCAAACACAACAAATTTCAGTCGCATAACAAGGTCAGACGCACGACTCAACCTCCATTCGTGCGAATCAACCCTCAATCGTGCGAATCAGCTTCATTCGTACGATTAAGCCTCATTCGTATGATTGGCCTTCAGTCGTACCACACAACACCCATCGCACGACTCAACTTCCATGCGCACGAATCAACCTTCAATCGTGCGAATTAGCTACTTTCGTACGACTGAACCTTCATTCGTGCGATTGGACTCCAGTCGTGAGAATCACATTCATTCGCACACATTCAGTCGGTCACCTGACTCAATCGTACACAATCACTCAATCGCATGACTCATTCGCATACACTCAATCGCACGCATGACTCAATCGCACACAGACACTCAGTCGCACAACTCAGTCGCACGACATGCCTAGTCGCACAACTCAGTCGCGCGATGACTCAGACGCATGATCCAGTCGCACGACCCACTCAGTCGCACGGCTCAATCGCATGGATGACCCAGTCGCCTGATCTGCAGAATCGCGACTGTGGTCGGGATGAGCAGCCCCCGAGCTGCTCTAAACACGGGTTTTTACGCCACAAGAACCTCCAGAAACACTCAACAACATACACAAGCAAAACACAAGCAAAGAGACCTCACACGCACCCATACGACCTTGTATGTTCGGGTTGAACCCGTACACCCGAAACCCTAGTTTGGACAGCCGTGAAAAGGCTAGAAAACGGACAACCAAAGACAACTACCTGCTAGAAAGAAGTATCTAGGCTGTAGACGGTGTCAAGACGAAGAAAACAAGACCTCTCGGGTTGGATTTGGTGCTAAATGGTGATTTTTGTGTGTGAAGAGGAGATGAGGATGAAGATGATGGTGAAATGGGGATTAGGGCTGGTATGAGGGTATTTATACCCAGCCCAAGTTTACAAAATTACAAGTTTAGTCCCTGCACTTAACCCCCGAGTTTTCCCAAATTTTGTTCGGTTGAAAGACGACTTCGTTAGGTGTTTTATATTAATTGTAAAAGTTCATTTAATGTTGTCATGACTTAAGAAATGGTTATATTAAAACATTTATTATATTTATAAAATGATATATTTGACGTTTTCAAAAATGAAAGTTTTAAAGGTCTTTTTGAGGTCATCACATGGTTATAACAAATGCACACACAACGATAATATTGCACACATGATATCCACATAAAGAGTCAAATAAAGATGAGGAATGACCAAATATAGAATAGATGACGGACAAACACGTTAATTGACGGACCTTAAAGTGACGGATGTCACATTTATGTTTTCTCTTTTCAGTAGTTTTGTAAAACGACTGAAGAGTTTGTTCTTCAGTCGTTGTAGTTTCAGTAGTTTCTTATCAGTAGTTTTATATTTTATACTTAGCACTCTGATATGTTCTCAGTAGTTGTGAACATTTCAGTAGTTTGTTAAGTGTTAGTTATTTTTGTAATAGATCTGCCAGTTGTCACTATCCCGTGATAACAGCAGTGATTGCACTCTATATAAGGAGTGTCAACCTTATTGTAATATATGAATGATTGAGCAGAAATATTTGGTATAATTGAAACATTCCTTATCACAGAAATATATTCTCTCGTATTTGTTTACAAATATAAAATTCTTGCTACAAATTGTCTAATTCTTGATCTTATTCCGCTGCATTACACTCTAATCCATCGAACTTGTGATCACTGATCCTGACAAATGGTATCAGAGCAGGTTAATCATTGATCGATCTAATAATTGATCATTGAAACTGCTATTCAAGATCCAAGTTTGATTGAATTAGCATTTTTGCAAGAAACGGTTATAGAGATTGAATTTTCTGTGTTTTTGGTCATTCATCCTGAGATTTATTCTTGGTTTTTCATTGAGTCTGTTGTGGTCTGTGTAAAATCTTTTAAAAGCTTGAATTAAATTGTTTTTGGACCTAAAATGACTACTCCTTCCAATGATCCTCACAATACTGGTTCCTCAACCAAGCCTCCAATGCTGGTTAGGAATGAGTATAACATATGGCAACGACGTATGCTCCATCACCTGTCTGTTAACAGCTCAGGTTGTTGGACATCAGTGGTACATGGTCCACACAAGCCTATGGTGAATAACCCGGAAACCAATCAAATGGTTCCGAAGAGGAAGGATCAATACTCAGATGAGGATAAGAAATTGTTTGAGATTGATGCAAAAGCCCATGGAATTCTGGCCATGGCACTACCCAATGAAATCTATTCTGGGCTAATGCATTATGAATCTGCCCATGACCTCTGGAATGCCTTGAAAGAACAATTTGGAGGAACAGATGAGGTCTTGGCAAATAATAGAGAGATCCTTGCCCAACAATATGAGACATTCTCTCATAGGAAGGGTGAGACACTGACTCAACAGTTTGAGCGGTTCTCTTGTTTGATCTCTGAATTAAAAATGGTCAAACATGAGTACACCAATATCCAGATGAATAACAGATTTCTCAGATCACTGCCTGAGAGATGGGACACATATACTATTGTCCTACGCTCCAGTGCAAATTTGGACAAACTATCTCTCACCCAACTCCATGGGAAATTGCTCACATTTGAGAGAGAGATAGAACAAAAACGAAAATTGTCTTCATCTGGTAAGCTCACTGAAGACTTTGTACCAGGCAACACTGCCTTGGTTAGTCATGAGTCAGAATATGCTTCATCTGAATGCCAGTATGATGAGCATATTGATTTCTCTTCAAACATTTCTGATTCTGCATTTGTGAGTGTTGATAGTCATTTACTGGGTGTAATAATGACAATCTATGCTTCATCATGGATGATCTCAAGGGGATTGCTGATGATGACTTAGAAGAGATGGATATTTTGAGCCAAATGGCCTTGATAAATATCAGATCTCAGAAGTTCTACAAAAGAACTGGAAGAAAGTTCCCAGGACTCTCTGGCAAAACCAAAGTTGGTTTTGACAAGAGTAAGTTGAGGTGTCACAAATGCCAAAGGCTTGGACACTTTGCTAGAGAATGTAGATCATCTGGATCTAATTCCTCTGCACCTTTTGTGACTTTCCCTGGCAATAGTCAACAAAACAAAGGGCAACATCCTGTCAATTCTAGTCATCATTCTCAACACAATCTCCTGCATATTTTGTTCCTCAGGGTCAAATGCCATACCCTTACCCTTGTTATTACATGCCACAAACCAGTCAAGTTCAAGCTCCTATGGTACCACAACCTCATGCACTACCAGAACCTCAACCATCTCATCAACCTCCTCAACCTCAACAACATAGCTTCTTCACCCCTGAAGTTGTTGACTGGAGCAGTTTGCCAGATGACATGTCTGGTCATGAACAACTGTTCACAGTGCTGATCAACATGGTGGTGACAGTCCTTTTGGGAATCTAGCACTTATGGCTCTGGAGTCAACTGAGGGTTCCTGCTCAAATGCATCATCTTCACAGGTAACTCAGGTATCTTCAGAGGCTAAAGCCAAGTTATGTTCTGAATCATGCATAGCTGCCTTTGTCTCTATTAGAGAGGCAAATGTAGCATTAATAAATCAAAAACTTGAGTTTGAGAAAACCATTTCCAAAAGAAAAGCTGAGTATGAGTCTGCTCTTAATAGTAAAAGTGATGAGATTTATAAGCTTAAATGCCAATTAAATGATGAAAAGGCTAAGCTAGAGGTTATTCTGGAAGACCAGAGAAGTCTCAAAGAAACCCTTGCAGTCACCCAAGTAGAGTGTGATCGATGGGTACAATCATGCAAAGGTTTGAAATGCTTCTTAGTAAGCAATCAGCTTCCAATGTGAAGTTTGGCATTGGTTATAATCACACTGCTCCTCCTACAGATTTTGCTTCAAGAGCAGAAGTGAAATCTGATGGAGAAAGCAATAACCAATCCACCTCATCATGTGATTCACTTTTTGATAGAGCATCATCAAAAGTTGAAGTCAGCACTAAGCCCTCTCAGAACCAATCAGCTGATGTTGATGGTTCCATTGCTGACACTCACATGATCAAAGAGTTGATCAACTCAGGAGTTATTTCTGGAAGTCCTGAAAGGACTGGAGAGCAAGATTTAACACCTGAAGTTCAAACTCCAACTACTAAAGAGAAGAAAACTGTCAGTAGAAAGAGTTTGAAGACTACTAAAGAGGAAGTCAAGAAAGCAAATAATGCTTTCAAAGTACTGAAGAGCAAGTCTTCAGTAGTTTCATCCTCTTTAGTTGATGATCAACATAAGATGAAGAAGAAACCATGTGAAGTATGTGGTTTGTTCAATCATCTTACAGATGACTGTTGGTACAAAAGAGGATCCAAACTCAAACATAAAGAGGAAATTAAAGAGAAAATGGATAAAATGAAAACTGAGTTTGAAGCCACATTTGTACCAGCAACATCAAATCCTGTAACCCTTAAGTCCAAAAAGAAATCCAAAAAGGAAGGGGTTAAACAGGTAACAGCTGAGATTGCTCAAAAGAAGAAGGTGCAACATAGGAACTTATCAAACTCCAATGCCAATGTGTCTGAAGAGCTGAAAGCTTTATCACAAAATCAGACACAGCTGGTTATGATGGTTCAACATCTATTGGGAAGAGTTAACCAATTAGATGTTCCTATGTTGAAACCACAGAAAAGGAGGTCCAAGCCAAAGGATTCCTCTTCTTCACCATCTTCTTCCTCTCAGGCTGTTGTTTCCAACAAACCTGTTAGTTACCATCTGTTGATGTGAACAGGCCCAAAACCAAAAAGGTTTGGGTCTCAAAATCTAACTAATTTGTTTTGTTTTGCAGGGTTCTTCAACATGCCACAGAGGCATCTGGTATGTAGACAGTGGAGGATCCATGCATATGACAGGAAACAGATCACTTCTTAATGACTACTCTCAAGGAAGGAAGGGGTTTGTGTCATTTGGCAATGATGCAAAGGGTTACATCATCGGCAAAGGCTTTGTTTCCAATGGGGAAATAAAGTTTGATGATGTTAACCATGTGGAAAATCTCAAGTACAACCTCTTGAGTGTCAGTCAAATGTGTGACAAAGGCCATGTTGCTCTTTTCACCAGTCAGAACTGTCGGATTCTGTCATCCAAAGTTCTAAGTTTGATTGATAAGGTGTTGGATGAATACACTCTCCTAAAGGCCAACAGGACAGGAAGAGTGTATGCCTTAGATCTTTCCAAGAAAATAGATCTCAAAGGCCATCCTTGCCTATTTTCCAAGGCTTCCCCTCAAGAATCTACTCTATGGCATAGAAGGCTGGGTCATGTTAATCTCAAAAACATAAATCAGCTGATAAACCATGGTTTAGTAAGGGGATTGCCTATGAAGGAGTTCAAATGTGAAGATAACTGCACTGCTTGTTTAAAAGGAAAACAACACAAAGCTTCATTTCCCTCCATAGAAGAACCTAAGTCCAATGCCTGCTTACAGCTTCTTCACATGGATCTCTTTGGTCCTGTGAGAGTGATGAGTATGGCTAAGAAGAAATTGTCTGGTAATTGTGGATGATTACTCCAGATTTGTATGGACTTTCTTCTTGCATTCAAAGGATGAAGCAGCTCAGAAGATTATCAACTTTGTGTTGTATGTTGAGAAGCAGTATTCCCTCTCAGTCAAGTGTATTAGAAGTGATAATGGAACAGAATTTAGAAACAATACACTTGATGAGTTCTACCTCTCAAAGGGAATCAAGAGGCATTTTAGCATTCCAAGAACTCCTGAACAAAATGGAGTAGTGGAGAGAAAGAACAGGACCCTTATTGAAGCTGCAAGGTCCATGTTGGCTGACTCTGGACTGCCAATGACTTTTTGGGCTGAAGCTGTCAATACAGCTTGCTATGTACAAAATAGAGCTCTAGTAAATAAGAGGTTGATGAAAACTCCATATGAAGTTCTTCATCATTTGGCCCCTCTAATTTCATTCTTCAGAGCTTTTGGATGTCCTTGTTTCATTCTCAACACACGGGATCAACTCCAAAAATTTGATTCTAAGGTGGATGCAGGGTACTTTGTTGGTTATTCATCAACTTGCAAAGCATACAGAGTCTTCAACTGTAGAACAAAGATGGTTGAAGAGACTCTACATGTTAAGTTTAATGAATCTCCAAAGGACAAGATTCCACAAAGCCCTGTGGAGATATTTGATTTGGACATACTGCAATATGTTCCTTATCAAACTCCTGCTGTTGCTCCTGTCAACAGTTCACCACCTGGTGGTACTGCTGGTGCTGATGATGATGATGATAGTAGTACTCACCTCTTCAAGTTTAGTGATCAACTGCCTGATTCAGCTAGACCTGATGTTCCTGTAGCTCCAGCAGCACAATCCACAACAAATGCTGATGAGATTTCTACAACTTCAACTTCCTTTGAATTACCATCTACTGATTGGTTTCAAGGAAATGCTTCACCATCACCATCTGTTGCTGCTGAGCCTGCTACAAACACTTGCACTGATCTCATTGTGTACCAAGATCTGAAGAATCACCCTATGTCTCAAATCATTGGTGATATCACTGCTGGCGTATCAACAAGAAGTCAATTGTCAAATTTCTGCTTCTATGCTCTCTTCATCAGTCAGCAAGAGCCAAAGAATTATCACATTGCTTTAAAGGACAATGGATGGGTTGATGCCATGCAGCTTGAGCTTCTTCAGTTCAAGAAACAGCAAGTGTGGGAACTGGTTCCTCTACCTCCAGGTAAGTGTGCAATAGGCACTAAATGGGTGTTTAGGAACAAAACTGATGAAAATGGGCTTATTGTTAAGAACAAGGCCAGACTGGTTGTTCAGGGGTTTGCACAAGAAGAAGGTATTGATTATGATGAAACCTTTGCCCCTGTAGCCAGACTGGAAGCAATTAGATTGTTTTTAGCTTATGCTGCTTATCAAAATCTTAAAGTTTTTCAAATGGATGTCAAAAGTGCATTTTTGTATGGGAAAATTAAAGAAGAGGTTTATGTATGTCAACCACCAGGTTTTGAGGACAATAAACATCCTAATTGGGTGTATAAGCTTGATAAGGCTCTTTATGGGTTGAAACAAGCTCCTAGAGCCTGGTATGAGACATTATCAAACTTTCTTCTGGAAAATAATTTCACTAGAGGCTCCATAGATAAAACTTTATTCATTAAGAAAGCTGGGCAGCATAATCTACTTGTTCAAATTTATGTAGATGATATTATTTTTGCATCCTCTGATCCACAGTTGTGTGATGCCTTTACAAAGTTGATGCAACAAAAGTTTGAAATGAGTGCCATGGGAGAATTACAATTCTTTCTGGGTTTGCAAATCAAACAAAAGGCTGATGGAATTTTCATTCATCAGTCCAAATACACAAAAAATCTTTTGGAAAAATTTGATTTACAAAACTGTAAGCCCTGTTCTACTCCCATGTGCAACACCACACAACTGGATACAGATCAGAAAGGTAAAGTGGTTGATGAAACACTTTACAGATGTATGATTGGGTCCTTGATGTACTTAACAGCTTCTAGACCAGATATTATGTTTGCTACATGTGTTTGTGCTAGATTTCAGGCTGCACCTAAGGAGTCTCATTTGATTGCAGTCAAGAGGATCTTTAGATATCTGCAAGGCACTCCATCTCTAGGTTTATGGTATTCTACTAGACATTCTGGTAAATTAGTTGCTTTTTCTGACAGTGACTATGCAGGGTGTAAGTTGACCAGGAAATCAACTTCTGGTGGATGTCAATTCCTAGGCAACTGTTTGATTTCTTGGCAGAGTAAGAAACAAACCTCAGTTGCTACATCAACTGCTGAAGCCGAGTACATTGCTGCTGCAAGTTGTACATCTCAGGTACTCTGGCTTCAAAACCAATTATTGGATTATGGCATAACAGAGACTAAGACTCCATTGTTAATGGACAGCTCTTCAGCTCTTTGTATTGTCAAGAATCCTGTCCAGCACTCTAGGACTAAACATATTGAAATCAGACACCATTTTATTAGAGATTGTTTTGAAAAAGGTCTGATTGATCCAAAATTTGTTCCTAGTGCTGATGAGCTTGCAGACATTTTTACTAAGCCTTTGGATAGTTCAACTTTCCACAACCTGGTGTTAAGGCTTGGTATGCTGCAGCTAGAATAAGTGACAACTACTGATGATCTCAGTAATAAGTACTGATGATCATTGGTAACCATGTCACATATAAGTACTGATGAGTTCCTTTACCCTCAGTAGTTTTTATAACTACTGAAGGCAACATGCCTCACAAGTACTGAAGTACTTTATTTGTTAAAACAGCTGATGTAGTTACAACAGCTGATGAAATCACAACAGCTGATGTAGCTACAACTACTGATGTCAGAAATGCAGATAAGTACTGATGACCAATGAAACCTCTGAAACTCAGATTTAAGTCTGATGAGTAAGTGTGGAGGTCAGACTGAAACAGCTGAAAAGCTATGAATTGACGAAAACAGCTGATGAGTAATTTCTCTTCAGTTGTTTCTACAACTGCTGTTTCTAAACAACTGAAGCCAAACCTATGTCTTCAGTAGTTTACAACTACTGAAGACTAACACCAAGTCTTCAGCTGTTTACAACAACTGATGACAAAACCACTGTCTTCAGTAGTTTCACAACTACTGATGACAAACACCATGTCCTCAGTTGTTTCACCACCTGAAGTCAAAACTGTCTTCAGTAGTTTTATAACTACTGATGACTAAATCAGAGACTTCAGCTGTTTCAACGTCTGCCGGTTAAAACCAAGTCTTCAGTTGTTTTATAACAACTGCTGATCACACCAATACGGTCAGTCATTTCAAACCTCTGAAAGTTAATACCACGTCATCAGTAGTTTCAACAAATGATGACTAACACCAAAACCTTCAGTCGTTTTCTAACCCTACCCTTTAAATACCTTATCCCTCAGAGTTTTTCTCACCTCTCTTCTCAAACCTAACGTTCAAAAACTCTGTAACCTCTCTTCATCAATGGCGACCATGCAACTAAAACCACGACACAACTGTGTCGCTCATCTCACAAAATCGCCATACTGGACCAAGTTTCACAACGCCATTGATTTAATGGTCCAGTCACCTTACCAAACGGCTTTTCTGTTAAACCCCACCATATATGCCGAATCTCTTAGCCAATTCTGGACAAACGTCACTCTTGTCTCTGAGGAGAATGACACAGAGTCTCTTCAATCGTTTGTCCATAGCCAAAAAGTGGTCATTACTCCAGACATTCTTCGCCAAACCCTCAATCTGGATGATGCCACTTTCCCAACTGGTTATCCAAAGGGCACAACAGATCTATCATTTGCCCACCATGGATACCAAGGTAACCTGAGTGCATCTACCATATTGAAGAAACATTTCCAGGATGCCGAACGTCTCATCTTTCATATGGTAAATGTCTGCCTTGCCCCCAAGACTTCATCATGGGATCAAATGTCCACAAGGTGGCAACAGGTAATGTACTCCATCCTTGAGCAACAACCTTTAAATTTTTCTGAAATACTATTTTTAGAGCTCAAGGATATGGCCCAAAAACAACTTGCTAACCGTTGGATATTATATCCTCGGTTCATAATGGCCATAATTGAAAACCAGCTTCAAGCTGAGGGACTTGTTGGCCTGGGAGTCCCTGCTATGGCTGTATTGCCTGAAGTATACTCCCGGCACAACTCTGACCAATCACTAAAAATGGCTGCCAAGCTGCGCAAACCCACGCAGCTGGAACCCACAGCCACCACCACAAGATCCAGAGTCCCCACCAAACCAAAAACCAAACGCCCCAAAACAGCTATTCAGGGAGATGAGTCCCCTGAAGATGCTCCTGTACCACCAAGACAGGATATACTTGCTGGTGTAAACCCCCCAGTAGTATCAGAGACTCTACCAGCCACAGCCGCTCAGGATTCCTCTCAAAAGGAGCCTGCAGCAACCAAAGAAGGGGTACCCACTAATCTGGAATCTTCCTCATTTGAGGAGATTGCCATTGAAAAGCACCATTCTCCCCAGGTGCATACTGATTTTACCCTATCTCCCCATGAAAATGCCCCCCAAAGTCCAACCATTATAATTGCAAACGTGCTGACTCAGCTGCATGCCTCTCCTCCTCCCCAACAACCACCAAAGGGGAAAACCACAGCCATTGAGGAAGAGGATCAACATGCTTCTGACAACCCACAGCACCGGGGTTTAAATGTTTTGTCTCCTGGTGTAGATAAGGAGATCAGAATATCTGGTGAGGCTGCCACCTCTTCTGAATCAGCACATGATCAGACTGAGGCTGGTAACATTGCTAAGACCTCATCAGAGGCAACAGCTGATGAAGGACATCGTCCTGAGGCTGGAAGTCCCCAGTTCCAAGAAAAAGGGGCACATGCTAAAACTGGTCTACACCCAGTGCATGTACATCCTGCTACAAGCAGGAGGTCAGGTGATTCAGCATCTGCTGATGATGACCTGGGCTTCTTTTATGATGTTCTGGCCCAGAACACAATTCTTGAGGAAGAAGTCTGTAGACTACAAAGCCTACTTGACCAATTCTCTCAAGAAGCAAGTCCATCTGACACCAACATAGACCCACAGATGGCACCTTCACCTGAAGGTCTCCCAAACACTCAGCCAATGAAAACTTACAACCCACCAGCCTCTACTTCTGGCACTGCTTCTCAGGGACAGAACCCCTCTGAGCAAACAGTTGCTATCTTCCAGCAATCCCTCCATCTCATCACCCCAATGATCACAGACATTGTGATCAAAACCATGGATGAGAGGCTTCTCTCAATCATACAACCCCTGGTGGAGGAGATTGTGAGCACAAGGCTTTCTACTACTCAAACCCTTGCAACCAATGCAACCAAAAAGGGGGAGAGTCAGTTAGTGAAAGCAAAGAGGAAGAGCATACCGAAAGAAAAGGAGACTGAGAAGGAAGAAGAGTTTGTGAAGGAGACTGAGAAGAAAGAGAAGTCTGTGAAGGGAGCTGACATTGATCAAGTGGGTGAAAGTCACAAAGACTTTCATATCACATATAAGAAGAGGAAGATTGAAAGAAAAGAAAAAGAACTCCAACTTGATGAGATGATCAAAATGGCGGATGCTACACATAGTAAATCAATGGACTCCATTATTGATCAACTGTATAGACAAGGGTTCGATACTGCACAGCTTGACTCAGAGATTAGAAGACTTGAAGTTGAAGAAATTAACTCAAGATGGGCAAGTTATGATGCATTAGAAAGAGAAAGACTAGAGATCATGATCAGATTCATTGCAAAATACCTTGGGAGATCATTGATAGAGATTAAGTCATGGACCAGGGACTGTATCTTGGCAATAACCACCAAGATCTGTACGTCTGAAGCATACACTAAGGGATTAGTGATTGAAGCACTAAATGAGGCAGGTGCTGGGAACAGAAATGAACTAGCAAAACACTCAAAAGCCTCACTCACTACAAGAATGCTAGAACAACCTGCAAAACTTACCACTTCAAAATCACCACTACCACAACCCTTTAAACCAACTCCTTTACCCTCAAAACCAACAGCCGATGATGCATCCAAGAAGAAGAGAAGGATGTTGAGGCTAGAAGAAGAAGAAGAAGAGGATGATGAGGAAGAAGATAGGCTGCCTCTTTTCGCAGTCCTAACTTTGCCTAAAGCCAAACCTATGCCCATCACTCCCACCTCACAGATGGAGACTGTGAGAGTAAAGATAGAAGAAGAACATCAGCAAAGGCTTCATGATGAGGAGATGCTGAAAAGCATAGACAAAACTTATGCTGCTTCTTCATCAATAATCAGTATGAAGAAAGAAGCTCTGAGATTGTACACCCTTGCTAACACATTTCAATATCAAAAGGAAAAGGTGAGAATATGGCCTGATCCTAGGGTGGCTCATAGAATTGTAAAGAAAGACATTCCTGCGAGATACAAGGGCCAAGTAAAAAGGATCGTAGATGAAGAGATCACAGTGGTCTTGGTAGTATCACCCTGGGAAATTGTAGAAGACTTCAAGAAGGCCTATGAGGCTAAACAGCCACCCTAAAAGATGTTAGAGAACAGAATAATTAAAAAGGGGTTAGTCTACAAGAGGCTTGAGAACTTCAAACAAAATGAGCTCAGTCTGTTACTTGAAGGTACTCACCCAGATGAGTTTGCTTACAGACAGATTACAACAGTTGAGCTCAAAAATGGCAAACAGGCTAAGTACATCTCAGAGCTGTATGGGCGTGAAGGATTGTTTGATGGTGAACCGGCGTGAAGGATTGTTTGATGGGCGTGAAGAACAAATTATGTTTCTCAGAGCATACACCAGAGAATCCTACAGGCTTATACATGGGAAGTGAGTCTCATGGATGAGGGAACAGCTCAGTGTCCAATTCCCCAATACAGAGCTCCCATCCATACATTGCCAACCAAATCATCAGAGACTCATTTCCAGGCCAGTGCTTATATGGGTCATCTTCTCAACTGATCAAGAAGGAAAAAGACCAACCATTTTGCCAACAATAAGTGGGACCTCAATAAAGTTAAAGGTTTTGGCTGCATTGGTTCAGGGGGAGTTTGTTGGACCAAAAGAACCAATGAGCCGGATCAGAAAAACCTTTAAGTCCCACATACATCACAACAACTACTGAAGTCCACAACAGCTGAAGATAACACCTGATGACAAAGTCTGAACACAAGTGCTGAAGACAAAGTCTAAAGACACAAGTGCTGAAGACAAAGTCTGAACACAAGTGCTGAAGACAGTCTGAAGACACAAGTGCTGAAGACAAAGTCTGAAGACAAGTGCTGAAGACCAAGTATCAGACGTTGTCAAAACAGCTGAAGAGGACTTCTTCAGTAGTTGTGATGGTTTACTTTCAGTAGTTTTATGTTTTCTCTTTTCAGTAGTTTTGTAAAATGACTGAAGAGTTTGTTCTTCAGTCGTTGTAGTTTCAGTAGTTTCTTATCAGTAGTTTTATATTTTATACTTAGCACTCTGATATGTTCTCAGTAGTTGTGAACATTTCAGTAGTTTGTTAAGTGTTAGTTATTTTTGTAATAGATCTGCCAGTTGTCACTATCCCGTGATAACAGCAGTGATTGCACTCTATATAAGGAGTGTCAACCTTATTGTAATATATGAATGATTGAGCAGAAATATTTGGTATTATTGAAACATTCCTTATCACAGAAATATATTCTCTCGTATTTTTTTACAAATATATAATTCTTGCTACAAATTGTCTAATTCTTGATCTTATTCCGCTGCATTACACTAATCCATCGAACTTGTGATCACTGATCCTGACAAATCATAACTTTTTACGTCCAATCTCTTAGTTTATCATCCATGAGGCTAAATCTAAGCTTTATACATGTTTTCATACGTAAAAATGTGACCTTTATGCGATTCTTTGCAACTTTACAAAACCCAAAACCCTAGAATCCGGGTTTGATCTACAGAAGGGTTTAGAGGTCGATTCTTACCTAGATTTATTGCTTCTTTCTTAGATCTTGATGCTCCAACACCCAGATCTTCAATCTCTTCACCTTAGAAGCTTCAAATCTTGAGTTTTCTTCACTTTCTCTCTCTACTTTCTCTCTCTACGAATTTTGTGGCTAGAGTTGTAATGATGGAGATGAAGCTGGTTTTGGGTGCTTAAGGGCTGAGTATGGGCCTTTAATCCCATAGGCCACTACCCAATAAGCCTAATTTTAGCCCATGACCATTTCTTTACCTTATTAAAATACCCAATAATTAAGCCCATTATCCTTAATGACTCGTTTCGACTTTTCGGGGTGTTACACTCAACTTCGTTAATTAAACTAAGTGTAAGGATTCCTATAAGTCTGATACAGCCAAAACATCCAAAGTCTCCTTGCATGCATGCACTGAACAACAGAAGTAGAAATACTTCAGAAGTTGTACACCTTGCATTAGAAATATTCTAAGTTGTAAAATCTTCCGAAGCCAAAACCAACATCTTCCGAAGCCAAAAGTGAAGTCTCCGAAGCTTCAAAGACAAAGTCTTCCGAAGCCAAAGAGTGAAGACAGATTTCTTCCGAAGACTTTTAGAGACATGCTTTTATATGATGTACTTTACCATAAAGCTGGACCACCTTTCCGCTGCAACTCTGTTTAGTCATCAACGTATATGAGTTGGTGAAAAGGTCCATGCTTTTGGTAACTGTACATTGAAGTCTTGAGTCTTTGCTTTCTACTTTATGTACTTTTATCCTTTTTGTAATATATTAGGATGTGAACTATGACATGTCATAGTCACTAGTCAAAAGGCAATCTACCTTTTGACTCTACATTTGATTTTGTTGTCTAGTCTTATGTATCCGGTATCACTCCTCCCTATCTCATGCCGGCTGTATGATGTAGTATAAAGTATCTCAAGTACTTGAAACTTTCAAATTGGTATGCTTTGTAACATTTGTGAAAGAACTTGAGAAGCAATATACAACATTCTTGAAAAGCAAATACTTGTGTTGTTTGCTATCTTGTTCTGTCTCATTTTTACTTGTGTTCTTAGCATCTTTCACTTAAGTTAACCAGTTCCTTATTTGATTTGTTAAGTGTTCTAAATAACTCTTCTCATTATGTTGCTGTGTTGTAAGTGCATACCCTTCACCGGTCCTGCATTTGGTATCAGAGTGTTCTAGGCTCTTGATATAAGATCTCACCATATTAATATCTCTCTCACACACAAAATACTTAACAACTCAAGTGGCAGCTATTACCAAAATTGATATGGAAATTTGGACTATGACAAAGTCTCCACTGATCACTCTTGAAGACTTTGATACTTGATGTCAAAGAATAGAAGACTTCATCAAGTCTCAAGACTCCAGGATGTGGGACTCTGTTGTTGAAGGACTTTACATACCAAGCACCACTTCTGCTACTGGTGGTGGTATGATTCCAAAGGCTGTGGCTGATTACTCTGAAGAAGACAGGAAGAGAATAGAGATTGATCAGAAAGCCATGACAGCCTTTCAAACTGCTCTTCCAAACTCCTTCTACAGAGGCTTCAAGAATTGCAAAACTGCCAAACAACTATGGGAAGCACTGAACCTGATGTATGAGGGGTCCACTGAATCAAATGAGAACAAGAAGGATCTCCTGAAGTAGTAGTTTGAAAACTTCACCTTCAAGGTAGGTGAAACCATGACTCAACAATACTTCAGGTGTGTTGAGATTATGGATACTGTAATGGATGTTGGAGTAACTCTTGAGAACAGGGACATTGTGAGGAAGTTTATGTCCTCTCTTCCTAAATAATGGACATTATTGTGTTGTTATCAAGAGGACTGAGAACCTTAAGACTCTTACTCTCACAGAGTTGTATGGTATTCTTAGTGGCTATTAGATGGTGATGAATATGCAAAACTTATCTGGTAACTCCAGCAATCAACTGAGTTCAGTCCTCCATGTGGTTGAAAGGGAAAGCATTGAACCACAACATAATCTTATATGTTAACTGACAACTCATAAAATGGTCCTTTCATCACCTTCCCAGAGACTCGAAAAGAAAGCTACACTCAAGGAAGTCCTTTCCAAGAGACAAGTTCTTCTCATGCCTTTGTCTCTGCTGATGAAACCACAAGCAACTTTCTTTTCACCCTTAAAGACCTGGACTGTATCCATCCAGATGAGTTGAAGTACATGAAGATAGTTTAGCTAATGGCTCTTCTCACTCACAGAGCCAAAAATTCTACAAGAGGACAGGGAGGAAGTTTCCAAGCAATGCAACCTGTGGAAAGTTTGGGCTGGATAAAAGCAAAGTAAAGTGTTACAACTGTAACCAGATGGAAGTGGATACTAGAGCTCCCACTTCCCCTGAGGAGCAAACCACTCCTATCTCTTAAAGAATCAGTGCTGAGGTTCCTCATGCTCAGCGCAATGAGCTCACTAGCCAAACTGCCTTAAGCCTTCACTTTGAGTCTCAACACTCAAGTGAACAACCTTCAGGGGACAGTTACCATCCCCAGCCTTTAGACTTAAACCAAACCATTCCTAATCTTGAATTCTAAACTGATGAATACTTAGGTTTCAGTGAGTATCATAAGTCTCTATACTCTTTCCCCACTCAAAGAGAGATGAGTGCTTCTGAGTCCCCTATATCTAGCCCACATAAGTCACCTATTACTGAGGTGGATCAACCTGAACCTGTTCAGGAAATTCATATGGAAAAGGCTCTCACTTCTGCAAGTGATTACATCATTAAGACCTCCACCATGGCAACTCAGCCCATTGACACTTCAACTGAGGCTGTCAATGTGCAGAGGAAATCCAGCAGCCAAGAACCTGAAGCTAGTGGTGAGAGAGAGGACTTTGTTCCAATTATCTCATCCCCCAATGATTATTCTGATGAAGATGAGAGGAACTTAAGACTAAAGATGCAAAAACTGTCAAAAGCGTGCACCTATTTAATCTCTAAGGTTAGTCACCTTGAATCTCAGGTGACTACCCTGCATAACAGGGTCAATGATCAGTAACTTGAGATTTCTTATCTCAGGAAAAAACTAGCTAAAAGACCTTTAAGGAGAGCTCAACTAGGAACATAAGAACCTGTGAATGTGATTGACCTAACTCCTAGCTCACCTATGCAAGAGGGTGATGCTACCAAAAAGGGGGAGAAAGTCATTACAGTCAGGGAGTTCTTCAGGGAGTATGGACATTGAAGACTCATCATCCTCACTTGCAATTATGCATACTCAGCAACTTTCTCAAGTTCACATTGATATGGACTCTATAGATTCTTTCATTCAGAGTCTCTTTGAGGAAGTATGATGCTGACAGAAGAGCATTCATTCTTCAAAGAGTTCAAGGGCAGCAAGAGGTGTTCAACTTTCAGACCTTAAACTACTATGAAGGTCTTGACCTGATCAACATGCCACTTGTCAACCCAAGTCAATCTAGACAAGATGACAGGCTGACACAAAGGATTTAAGACAAAATTACTAAAGAGTTTAGTCTAAGAAGGAGACAAAGGCAATCAGGTAATGTCATTGGTCAACTGGATGTTGAGGCAGACCCTGTGATTAGCTTCAAAGGGAAAACCTTGGCTAAAGGCCCAGTGATAGAGCCTGAGAGCCCTGTCACACCAACAACTACTTCAGAAATTCATTCCCTCAGTGAAACACCTGCTGGTGAAGGTGTATCACAACCTCTCTCTAGCCAGAGTTCTGATGCTACACCAAGCAATGAAAGCTAAAGCTCTCTCCATCTTGTGTCATAAAGGTCTGCGGGTGACAAAGGGAAAATGATTCTAACTCCCAAGGAGATTGATGAGGAGAAGAGAGAGAGGAAGAGAAAGCTAAAGGGAGAAAGTTCCTCTGGGTCTTTAGGCTTCATGCAAGCTGCAATTAGGGCTGCCCCCAGACCAAACACTCAAGATGATGAGTTGAGGGCAGTCAGGATTACTTACCTGCAGACCAGAAACTACGACATTGATGAGATTATATCTCTCCCCTTAGAGGAACTTAATGAACTGGCTGACATGGAAGTGTCAAGAGAGATGAAGGAAGCAGAGGATGCAAGGCTACTTCTCCAAATCAAAAAGGAGAAGAGACAGAAAAGATTATACAAGCAGTTCCTACTCTCTCAACAATTCAAGAAAGCCTTGTGCAATAGACTGTGATAGCTGCACAAGAACCTCAGGTAGACAAGGAAACAAATAGGCAAAACATAAGTCAATCACCTGAGTGCCATAGGTCTCTACCAGGCATCGCACTTCTTCCCTTGTCTTTTGAGTAAATTGAGTTTGAGTATCTCAAACAGCCTGAACTTCAAGTACTCAAAAAAATAAAAGGTAACATCCCTTGTCTTTTAAGTAAATTGAGTTGAAGTATCTCAAGAAGCTTGAACTTCAAGTACTCAAAGAACAAAAGGTAATAAAAAGAAAGATGAGGGAAGAGGCTGTAAAGTCAAGAGCCATTATCCAAAAGAGCATGAAGAAGTCTGCTGACAGACAAAGGATGATGAGCTTCTTGAAGCTGTATGAATTCTCCGGAAAGAGACTTGGCCCTATGTCTCTATCCACAATGGATGAGCACATCAGGGTAATCAAGCAGGAGATCAAAAGTGGAGAGCTAATTGACTTACACTCCCCTCCAAGTCAAGCTCCTCTCGAAGTGGAGGTTAAGATTGAACAACTAGAGACAACACAACCTGGACCTCCTGCTGAGCCTCAAAAAGCTTCATCTTCTGATCCACAGCAGGGTCAAACTCCCTCTCCTTCTAAACTCGTGAGGGAGGAACATCCAACTGAGCAAGACAAGACTGTTCAACAAGGTGCTGCAGATCAGTCTTCTCAGTTAAAGTCCTCAAAGAGAAGGAAGAGGATGGCTTTTAAACCAAATTCAAAGAAGAAGAAAACGCTTGATTCATCCACCTTTATACCTCAGGCTGAGTCAGATCAACCTGAGGAAGTGCATGAAAAGGCAGCACTATCAACTCCAATCCAAATGGCTCCTCTTGCATCTGAGAGACCCATCTTATCCTAAACCTTCACAACTAATCCAGAGAGATGGCATGTGATCAGAGATCAAAGTGGTGAAGATGTCTACACATGGCAAGACCTATTTAACCTACCTCTGCATGATCTCTTTGAGATGAGAAGATACTATGAGAGTCTGTGTGATCCTGACTATCTAATGAAGAAGGGCAAGTTCATCATCATCATAAGTACCGCCAAAAGCTGAATATCTTCAAATGTTTTGGTAGCATCAGCCTAGGGGGAGTTTGTAAGTGTCACACCCCAACCTTGACGGCGGAAACGTCGAGGAGTGAGAGTTAAGATCGTTCACAGCCACATAACGCTATTAATAATCCAAATATAATTTAAACATAAGTTTCAATTGTAACGTTACAAGCATAAGTCTCAAAGAAATTAAAAGCATAACATAGGATGTATCAAATCATTCTTAGTTCATTTATTTATCTAGGTCCATTCCTAGATGTGCAAGCTTCAATGAGTAGATATCAAACTTGGGCGTTTCCTGAAACATGTTAAAAATAAAGAGTCAACAATAATGTTGGTGAGCATTCCATAGTTTTTAATACATAGATTATATAAAAGATGGCAATTCAAGTCATAAGTTAGTGAATAAAGTGATTAGGGATGTTATGAACAATGCAACAATCAAACCTCGACAAAGTTTTACAAGTCTCAAACGTTTACAAGATTATACGATCAGCTAAGTGTACTTGGATCAACCAAAGCAGGCTTGTCTTGCCCATAGATCTATGACTTCGCTGGGCTAGCAATAGTTAATGATTGTACATATATCGCCATAACATGGTAACCACAAAAGTTCAACTAACCACAACTTTGCACGATGAATTGCCATAAAGATTACAAGTCTCAAATAAGTTTACAAGTGCAATGATAATAAGTTAACATGTTTCACCCCAAAGTGTGAAAATAAGCAAAAAGGGGTATGGAAATACTCACATGGCTAAAAGTATAAGTATGAAGATTAATAAGATTGATAATAAACGTTGTTCCAAGATGAACGTCACAAGGCACCTAAATATATATATTCACAAGGTTAAAGTTAAATTATAATAAGTTTAACGTTTTAACGGGAGCTAAGGTTTTAATTGGATTTTGGGATGTTAATAATTATAACCCAACTAACATGATAAATTTTGATTATGGTTTGTGTCAATATATTATTTAATCGTTTTAATACTAAGAAATAAAGAAACCATTTATAACAAAGTCTAAATATAATTTGAACAAACTTTTAAGATAACTCTTATTTTAAACAATAATATATATTTGTTATTTGATCAAATAATGATTTAGTGAGTTATAATAATATTTAATGTCTATTTTATAAAAAAATAGTTTAAATATATTATTTGAACAAACAACTATTTAGTAGATTAAAACTATATTTTAAGTTTAACTTATAAGAAATAATCTAAATATATTATTTGAACAAATAATGATTTTAATAAGTTAGTCAACATTAAAAATCTATTTTTTTATAAGAAATTTAACTAATTATATCATTTGTTTTAAAAAAGTATACGAGTATTATAGGAACATAAATTTTCAGAAATTGATTAAGTGACTTCAAAAATAATTTAAGTTTACAAGATTAATTTTCTATATTTTTTTAAAGGCTGAAAAAGCCAAAAAAAATAGGTTGGAGGTCGCCGGGTTCGAACCAGGGACCTCTAGTGTGGAATGCGAGTGGGGAACCATTGAACCAAGGGCCGTGGCCGTGTCATATCACGGCTCTCAAATGTTAAAAACTAACTTACAATACTATCCCCAATCCGATTGAACCCTAGATTGTTCTTAACTCAAATTGAACATTAATTCGATGTTGTTAACGAATAAATTCATGGGGCTTTTGATGCCCAAATGAAACCGAGCATAAAGGTATACAGAACTTACGTGTTTAATATCGAATTGAGGAAGATGAGATGAAGAAGTGGGTCGCGACTGATGTAGCGACTGTTAGATGTTCATACGACTATGATAATCCAATTCGTTGTGCAGTTAGCTTCCAGTAAACTCAATGAACGAAAGCCCTCTGTTAATTGAGGATGAGGTTGAGGAAAAGGTCGGGTTCGACTAGCTACAGTTTGCGAAGGAAATAACGGTTCGAACTTGATGTTTGAGCTTGTTTCAGATGAAATTGAGATTGCGATTAGTTCAGGAACAGTTAAATGATTATTCACGTTCGATTAATTGAATTATTATTGTAGTTTAATGCTCAAACGGCTAAAGGATTAAATTGGCTGGTTATGAACTCGTTTGATTTTAGTAACCGGTGCCTTAAACCGCAATTATGCCGTGCATTCAGTTCGAAACACACTCACGAAGCGCTTAGGAGCGGTTTGGTTCAAAATTTGATGGTTTTTAATGAGTTTGGGGGTGGCCGGAGCTCGGCCGGAGTGTGGCCGGAGCTCCGCCGGAAAGTCGGGTGAAGGGGGAGGGTTGGTTTGGGAAATTGTAATTTTACACATATGGTCCCTTTGATTTTTATTTTATCCTTTTATGTCTTAAACTTTGTTTTTAAAGTTTATAAAATAACAATAGGGCCCCCTTAACTTATTAAATCCAAGTTTTAAACATTTCAAGTCTAATAATTCTTACAAATTATTGTTATTATTATTATTATGCTTGGTTATTATTATTATTATTATTATTATTATTATTATTATTATTATTATTATTATTATTATTATTATTATTATTATTATTATTATTATTATTATTATTATTATTATTATTATTATTATTATTATTATTATTATTATTATTATTATTATTATTATTATTATTATTATTATTATTATTAATTTTGTTCATAATGTTATTATTATTGTTATTATCATTATTATTATACCATTTATTATTATTAAGCATAAATAACCCACAATTTCATAATAAGCATGAATACCCTTACAACGTTAACTTTTAATTAATGTAAAAATACAGAATGTTACAGTCTCCCCAACTTAAAAGAATTTCGTCCCGAAATTAAGAATAAAGCTAAGAGAACAAATGCGGGTATCTCTCCTTCATATGATTCTCACGTTCCCAAGTGAACTCAGCTCCACGTTTGTTCTCCCAACGGACTTTGACGATAGGTGTGATAGTTGTTCGGGTCTTCTTCAGGGTTCGATCCATAATCTCAACAGGCTTCTCAACGAAATGCAATGACTCATCAATTTGAATTTCCTCTAGTGGAACATGCAAATTTTCATCAGCCAAGCACTTCCTCAAGTTTGAGACATGGAAGACAGGATGAACTCCGCTAATTTCAGAAGGTAGCTCCAGTTTGTAAGTCACTTTACCAATTCTTTTCAGAATCTTAAAGGGTCCAACAAAACGTGGGGCTAACTTACCCTTCTTCCCAAAACGTACAACACCCTTCCATGGAGAGACCTTAAGAAGAACCATGTCGTCGACTTGAAACTCCAACGGTTTGCATCTTTTATCGGCATAACTCTTTTGGCGACTTCTAGCCACCTCAAGGTTATTTCGAATTTTGGAAACTTTGTCAGTCGTTTCTTGAATAAGTTCCAGACCAGTGATAAGATTTTCCCCAATGTCAGTCCAACAGAATGGAGAACGACATTTACGACCATACAAAGCCTCGAATGGTGCCATTTTGATACTTGAGTGATAACTATTGTTATACGAAAATTCCGCGAGCGGTAAATGCGTATCCCAATCACCACCAAAATCAAGGACACAAAGACGCAGTAGATCCTCGAGGGTTTGGATTGTTCATTCGGTTTGACCATCGGTTTGAGGATGGTAAGCCGTACTTAAATCCAATTGAGTACCCAAGAGTTCTTGCATCGAAGACCAAAAGTGTGAAGTGAAGCGAGCATCTCGATCGGAAATAATGTGCAACGGCACGCCATGACGACTCACAATTTCGTCAACATAGATTCGAGCCAACCTTGAAACCTTGTACGTATCTCGTATGGGTATGAAATGTGCTGTCTTGGTCAAACGGTCAACAATGACCCATATGCTATCATGACCACGAGGTGTACGAGGTAACTTGGTTATGAAATCCATGGATATATGTTCCCATTTCCACATAGGGATTTCAGGTTGCTCAAGTAAACCACTTGGTCGTTGATGTTCGGCTTTGACCCTTGCACACGTGAGACACTTGGAAACATAAGACGCGATATCTTTCTTCACTCCAGGCCACCAATATTGACCACGCAAGTCCATGTACATCTTATCGGAGCCAGGATGAATGGAATATCGAGTTTGATGAGCTTCGTTCATAATGAAGTGTCGGAGATTATCACGATTTGAGATCCAAAGTCGATTCAAGAAGTACCACATGCCATTCGGTTTTGTCTCCAGTTGTGACCGAACGTTAGACATCAAATCTTCATCTTTCCCTTCGTCGGTTAGTGCCGCTTGTTGAGCCTTGCGAATGCATAACTCGAGGTCACTATCGATCCTTATGTTTTGAAGCATGATAGTAGCCTCGTTGACATCCACATGAATCTCGGTATCAAATTCTCCTAGCGTATCAAACCATTGCCTTCGATCTCGAATTTCTTGAAGCGAGACAGTCTTGTTGTGGACCTTGCGACTTAGCGCGTCGGCTACAACATTCGCCTTTATAGGGTGATAGCGAATGTCGCAGTCGTAGTCGCTAATCAACTCAATCCAACGTCTTTGTCTCATGTTGAGATCCTTTTGATTGAACACGTGTTGAAGACTCTTATGATCGGTGTAGACTATGCATTGCGTCCCATACAGATAGTGTCGCCAAATCTTCAATGCAAAAACCACAGCACCAAGTTCAAGATCGTGAGTCGTGTAGTTCACTTCATGAACCTTCAATTGTCTCGACGCGTATGCTATAACTTTGCCTCGTTGCATGAGTACACAACCAAGACCTTGGTTAGAAGCGTCGCAATACACGGTGAAGTCATCATTTCCATCGGGAAGTGTGAGAATAGGAGCGTTGCAGAACTTGCGTTTTAATGTCTCGAAAGCCTCTTCTTGCTCGGGTCCCCATTCAAAGAGTCGATTCTTTTGGGTTAGCGCCGTTAATGGTTTAGCAATCTTCGAGAAATTCGCTATGAACCTACGGTAATATCCCGCTAAACCCAGAAAGGAACGAACCTCGGTTGGGGTTGTGGGAACACACCAATTCTTCACGGCTTCAATTTTAGCAGGATCAACGTGAATTCCTTGGCTATTCACCACATGCCCTAAGAATTGAACTTCTTCCAACCAAAATTCACATTTGAAAAACTTAGCGTACAATTGCTCCTTCTTCAAAAGTTCAAGAACTTATCGCAAATGTGTCTCGTGATCGACTTTCGTCTTGGAATAAATAAGAATGTCATCAATGAACACGATTACGAACTTATCCAAATACGGTTTACATACTCGATTCATAAGATCCATGAAAACGGCAGGTGCATTGGTCAAGCCAAAAGGCATGACCATGAACTCATAGTGTCCATATCGAGTACGAAAAGCGGTCTTTGGAATGTCATCATCGTGGACACGTAGTTGATGATACCCAGAACGTAAATCGATCTTTGAGAATTGAGTTGCTCCTTGAAGTTAGTCGAAGAGATCATCGATTCGAGGAATTGGGTATCGGTTTTTGATTGTAAGCTTGTTGAGCTCCCAGTAGTCGATGCACATACGAAATGAACCATCCTTCTTCTTCACAAACAGTACAGGTGCACCCCACGGTGATGAGCTAGGGCGAATGAAACCCTTATCGGTCAACTCTTGTAGTTGACTAGCTAGTTCTTGCATTTCAGACGTTGCAAGACGATAAGGTGATTTAGCCACAGGGTTTGCGCCAGGGATTAAGTCAATCTTGAACTCAACTTCTCGCACGGGAGGTAACCCTTTAAGATCCTCGGGAAAGACCTCGGGAAAGTCCCGCACAACTGGAATGTCTTTCAACTCCTTACCCTTGGCCTTCGTATTAACTACATATGCCATAAAAGCCATGTAGTTTTTACTTAAGCACTTGCGGGCCTTGATGCAAGACATGAGTTTGAGTCTTTGGGATGATTTCTCCCCAAAGACCTTCAAAGTATCACCAGTCGGTAAAGGAATTCGGATACACTTCTCGAAGCATAGAATTTCCGCACGATGCTTGGCTAACCAATCCATACCAATGATAACATCAAAGCTTCCCAATTGCATAGGAATAAGATCAACGAAAAACTCGTGTTCATTAAGGCTTAAGGTGCAATCGCATATTACAACGTCAACGACAATAGATTTTCCATCGGCGACTTCGACCGTGAAAGATCTTTCTAAGTTGACGCGCGGTTTAGAAAGTAAAGGCTCGAATTCCAGGGACACGAAACTCCTATCGGCACCCGAATCAAACAATACAGATGCATAATGATTATTTTCAAGATACATACCTGTTTGGTAATAACCCATTATTGGTATGATAAACACAGATAGGGATTTCTATAAGACAAGAAACGATTAAAGGAAGTTCAACGACATACCGTTCACCACATCGTTGTTGGCTTGGGCTTGATTGGCGTTGATGTTGAAAGCCCTTCCACGAGCCGGTGGCACAGTTCCCGCATTGCGAGGACATTGCGGGCGGATATGACCAGGCTCGCCACAGTTATAGCAGGTTCGGTTGGTAAGCATGGCAGTGTTGTTTGGCGCACGAAGACAAGTAGTTACCAAGTGTCCATACTTTCCACACAACGAGCAGACTCGGCATGAAATGTTGCTTGAATGATGGTACTTGCACGTGTTACACATAGGATGTGGACCAGCATAAGCTTTAGCCATGGGAGCTTGATTCGCAACCACCATTTGTTTTTGAGGAGCATTTGGGGCGGTCACAGCGTAGTTGCGTGTCGGGGTGAACTTACGCTTCTTGTTTTGAGAAGATGACTCGGCCCTTAACTCTTTTGTTGCCTCAGGTATCACCTTCGCAGTAGACTTGGAACCCTTTGCCGACATAGTGCCAGCTCTTATATGATTCTCGGTGAGCTGTGCAGTGATGGTAATTGCTTCCTCCAAAGTTGTGGGCCTACTACCCACCACGACATCTTGAATTTGAGGTGGCACCCCCTTGATAAATTTCTCAATGTTACGGGGCACGGTGTCCACCATGTGTGGTAGGAGCATACTCAACTCATGATGCCGGGTGGAATAAGCCAAGTGATTTCCACCATCTTGTTTGAGGTTCCAGAATTCCTCCTCTAGCTTTTGCAACTCGCTCCTTGGACAAAACTTTTGAATCATGATCTCCTTAAATTCCTCCCTGGGCAATGCCAAAGCAATCTCAGTTCCACGATTTCTCTTTTCACTATTCCACCATGTTAGTGCCCGTTGTTGAAGAACACTTGTGGCATAGCGAACCTTGAACTCGTTGGGGCACTCGCTAACAATGAATGTATTCTCCATACTTTCAAACCACTCGAGAAGTCCAGTGGCTCCTTCTTTTCCACTAAAGCTAGTGGGTTTGCACGAGTTGAAGTGTTTGAAAGTGCAAGTACGATTGTTCCCTTGTTGATTGTTCCCGTTTTGGTTATTGCTATTGTCTCCATTAGCACCGCTATTGTTCCCATTGGTGTTGTTGTTGCTATTAGCCATTAGTGTGTTATTAAGTTCAGCAACCATAGTCGGGAGAACGGCAGCCATTTGTCGGGCAATCATGGCGGCTAGCTTACGGTCGGAACTTCCACGCTTTCCATGGTGACGAGACATGCTGGATATACAAAAATGAGTTAGTTACGGAAGTGAGGATAACAAAGGATAGTAGTGTAAACAAAGATAAGCTAAGGGTTATAAGGTACATGGAATGATTCCATTTGGTAACGCATTACCATTTGGAAACGTTGACACGTCAAGGTGAATTGACCCATTTACCTTAGAAAATTGTGTATATTGACCATAGTTTATCACTCATCCCAGAAATCCCCAGGTAAGCATAACTAGTCCCGTAGGATTTATGCGATATGCTTGCCTTAGCCCAAGGGCCTTTTGCCAGGAAAACCAGGATACAGGTGTCTATGTGTCACACAATATTTCTTAGGTTCATAGAATCAAAACCTTGATGAGATTTATATAGATTAGACATAACGTCTAAAGATCAAAGTCATAACATAAGCATAAGATTCCATGTGTCGACGAGAATAAGGTTAAGAGATTTCATGTTCGGGGAGAATCAAAGAGTCAAAGTTAAGTTTAGGGAGACAAGTAACAATCTTTAGGCAATCCTATGCTAAGGCATCAAATTGCACATAAGAAGACATAGCATTATGTAGCATGCAAAGTATATAGTTTACAAGATAGAAATATAATTCTATAAGGTTCATGCATACTATAGTCTTGGTCACCATTTCTAATAACCTAGATCCCTATAGTTATGGGCTCTGATACCAATCTGTCACACCCCAACCTTGACGGCAGAAACGTCGAGGAGTGAGAGTTAAGATCGTTCACAGCCACATAACGCTATTAATAATCCAAATATAATTTAAACATAAGTTTCAATTGTAACGTTACAAGCATAAGTCTCAAAGAAATTAAAAGCATAACTAAGAATGATTTGATACATTCTATGTTATGCTTTTAATTTCTTTGAGACTTATGCTTGTAATATTACAATTGAAACTTATGTTTAAATTATATTTGGATTATTAATAGCGTTATGTGGCTGTGAACGATCTTAACTCTCACTCCTCGACGTTTCCGCCGTCAAGGTTGGGGTGTGACAGTAAGGATTCCTATAAGTCTGATGCAGCCAAAACATCCAAAGTCTCTCTGCATGCATGCACTGAACAACAGAAGTAGAAATGCTTTGGAAGTTTTACACCTTGCATTAGAAATATTCTAAGTGTAAAATCTTCGAAGCCAAAACCAACATCTTCCAAAGCCAAAAGTGAAGTCTTCCGAAGCTCCAAAGACAAAGTCTTCGAAGCTCCAAAGACAAAGTCTTCCGAAGCCAAAGAGTGAAGACAGATTTCTTTCGAAGACTTTTAGAGACATGCTTTTATCTGATGTACTTTACCATAAAGTTGGACCACCTTTCCGCTGCAACTCTGTTTAATCACCAACTTACATGAGTTGGTGAAAAGGTCCATGCTTTTGGTAACTGTACATTGAGGTCTTGAGTCTGTGCTTTCTGATTTATGTACTTTTATCCTTTTTGTAATACATTAGGATGTGAGCTATGGCATGTCATAGTCACTAGTCAAAAGACAATTTGCCTTTTGACTCTACATTTGATTTTATTGTCTAGTCTTATGTATCCAGCTGGCTTTCAAAGTATGGCCAGTTGTAGGATGTAGTATAAAGTATCTCAAGTACTTGTAACTTTCAAATTGGTATGCTTTGTAACATTTGTGAAAGAACTTGAGAAGCAATATACAACATTCTTGAAAACCAGATACTTGTGTTGTTTGCTATCTTGTTCCGTCTCATATTTACTTGTGTTCTTAGCATCTTTCACTTAAGTTAACCAGTTCTCTATTTGATCTGTTAAGTGTTATAAGTAACTCTCCTTATTGTGTTGATGTGTTGTAAGTTCGCATACCCTTCACCGGTCCTGCACTAAGCACATTGTTAACCCAACATTTAAACTAGTGATGGAAAAATGTACAAGTGGACTAGAGATGCCGGACGAACCTAAACCAGTGTTGTAAAAACCAGTGGCCTAGGTGGCCGATTTATCGGGGATTAATCGATAGTCGGCTTATTACTTTATCGATTTCATCTAATCGACACAAAAAATCGGTAGTCGGTCCTAGGCGGCAATAATCGGCACTAATCGGCATTAATTGGCACTAATCTGAAATAATCGGCACTAATCAGATCAATTATTCTAGGAGGTCAAAGTCGGTCAACGCAAATATTTGTGATTTTTAACTTATAATTCTAATCCATTTACTCAATTCTAAACCTAGCCGACATTGACAACACATCAACCAGCCCTTAAAAGTCCACCTCCACTTTCGACCGGCCTTCTCATTAACTTATAAATCTGACCCATTTATTCAATTTTAAACTATTTGATCTTTTTAAGTATTTGAACTATTATATTTTGAACTATTTGATCTTTGTAGTACTTGATTGTTACTTTTATTTTTAATCATTTATGTTTGAAGTATACTTATCATAACTATATATATAATTTATTAAAATACATATAAAATCTCCAAACCGATTAATCCCTACTCGTAGCTCGTCGCCCGACTAGCGCTAGCAATTTTTACAACATTGATCTAAACCCAAAAGGAAAACCTAAAATGTTCGGGAGGGATATTTGAGCATAGGATTAGTTTCAAAAACTTTCATGGTTTTAGGACGGGTATGGTATTATGTGATACCAGCTTGACAATCAGAACATATTTACCTGCATAAAAACCAAATATATTAATATATTATATATTCTTAAGAATGCACTAAACAGTATGTGAGAAGTTATTAGGAACTTGAAATTATTAAAAATATAAAATTGTTACAAGTGTAGTTGAATTTAAGATTGGATTTCACATAATGGGCATCAAAATAACTAATTTTTAACCACATGATCATAAATGGGTATACTCGTAAGCCTGATGGGTATGAGTTATGGGTACGCAGCGCCTGTCCCATTGTCACCCGTAGGTCAGATGGGTTTGGTAATGGATTGCAATGGGTAGGCCAGAAACAACTTCTTTTGCTGGCAATCGTAATTAGTGTGTAAAAAACAATAACAGAGTTTTATCATTTCATAATCTATAATCTTTTGGTCCCATCTCTCATTGGAAATAAAAGATGACCCAACTCAACCATTCAAAAGTATTGGCTAACATTGCCACTTTATTTGAACCACCCAATAATCATGTCAGATCTTAAGTGGTTCGGGTTTTTTTAACCTTTTTCGTGATTTGCCGGGATTTTCGGCATGAGAAGACAAAGAAGAAGCGTGGAAGCTACAGAGGAGGTCTTATCGACCAAGAATCACACTCCATAAAGTTCACTTATTCTGATTAAGATTGATTTTGGAGGTCTGCCATTTGACTTGTCATTTGTACGAATCAAATGCTACCTCTTTTACAATATCACAAGATGTTCAGTTTTATAACTTCATTTGTCTTCTTGGCTTTTTTGTTTCTAAATATATACACTTGTGTGGTCACACTAGAGGATGACAACATCAACTAATTTATATATCTTGTGGTCACACTAGAAGATGACAACATCAACATTAACTTGACCCCAACATCGAAGCCCAATGTTAAGGCTTAATACCCGAATATCTAACATTTGTTTTCTAGGTTCTTGATTTCTTCATGTTTCTTGATTTCTTTTGTTCAATTTCATCATTTTTTCTTTGATTTCTGTTGCCTCTCAAACCCCTTAAGAATGGGTAGATTATTAAATTTCAATAATTTTTTTTGCGAGGTTAACGTGGATCTGTTGTTGACGATAATGCTGCATCTGAATCATATTGTTCTGTAGATTATCATCCAAGTCTCCGTGGCGTTTGGCTGAAATCTTGCTTTTCTCTTTCCATGCTCCTGCTTTGTATGTAGATTTTTGCGTCCTATTAGTATTTTTAATATACATGGCTAGAAGCTTGTGTATAGTGCGAGTTGAAGAAATAAGTAGTAAATAACTATTAATGAAGATTTTAAATAAATTAAAATTTTTAAGTTTAAAAATAAAGTCAAGTTTTATATTTCATATCATGAAAAATTTATGAAATATGAAAAACAACAAAAAATTATATATACAGAAATAAAATTAATAAACAATAATATTAAAATACGTAAAATAATAAACATACATATTACAGATGTAAATTAATTAACTAAATTATTATAATTTAATTTATGTATATTATACGACAATGAGAAAGTCAAGAAAACAATGTTGGGCTCACATATTGAGTGTTGGGTATGTATTTTAAATTTTAACTAATTAAAGCTATTTAAAGTAGAAATTAATAATCAAGATTGATCGAAAGCATTTACCGATTAATTTTATTAATTGTATCCAAATCAAGTATTCAATTACACTTGTTAAAACAATAAAAACCATAGAGTGGTAAAAAGTTATAACTTGACGATCATACCTGTTGGAGCATATATTGTCATAAACCTGATATGTTGTAAACACATGAAACTGAGTCATTCGCAGGACTGCTTTAAATATCACTTTATACGTGACTGTTTTGAAAAGCAATTAATCGATGTTGTTAAAATTAATAAGGACTTTCAACGCGCCGACCTCTACACAAAAGCATTTGATAAACCGAGGTTTTTATATCTTTTAGAGGTAAATGGCGTGAAAAAGAAAAGTGATGTGATTCTAGAAGAATAAAATGCGTAGTCCGATATTTTTTGTTTTTTTGTTTCTTTTTATTTTCTTTTATTTATTTTATTTTCTTGTCTATTAAAATCCAAAAACACAAAAAGATTTTTGGTTTTAGAATTTTAGGGGGAGAATAGGTTAATTTAGTATTTAATTCGTGCAGTATTAAATTACTTAAAAAAACAAACGAGGGAGGAGTGCAGCTCAGCTAAAAGAAATAAAATTAAATCTGTGATTCTAATTCAATGCTTATGGAAAATAATAGTACACAGGGAACAAATTGTTTGGGACCTCAAAATCACCTAAATGATAAAGATGCAAAATTCAAAGTATAAATCTGAGAAGTCTAAGCAAAATAAAAGGAAAAATGATAGTAAAACTAGTCTGCTACTAAGGTAACATAAAGAAAGTAGACCTAGAGCTTGCTAGTCCATTGTATGATGTGTCAGTAGATTCAACACAATAGATGAGTAGACCTCATTGGTGAATTAAATTCAAACTAAATTGTACAACCTGTTGTGGGTTCCCATCTTATCCCTGGTTAACATAATCAACGTATTTCCAATAAGGGGTGACGAGCAAAATAAACGCCACAATTGTGTGCGGATGACCATAAAAATGAGCAAAGCACATGAAAAAAGTTAAGCGCAATCAAGGTAATGACTAATGTTGCTGGTGCGTTATGTGCAAAAAGAAAAGAAAAATGCTCTCACAAGAAGATAGGTTGTGTGCCTCTCTACTGTGCGATGGCACTGACTTGAGGATAAGCATAACCTAAATATTCTAGAATTCATTGTTGTTTGCGCCTCTCTGCTGTGCGATGGCACTGACCTGAGGCTTTGCATCTCTTTGAAAGCTCTTAGAGTAGTCTCTTCTTGTCAAATACCCGTAGACCGCCAAAAAATCTCCTGAGGAATGTTGATTACCATATAAGTGTGGGATCCACAAATGCTTGTTGAAATAATATAACCTAACTCATCACCAGTGTGAGTCAAAAATCTGTGTATGGATTTAAGAGAACAAACATACTAACAATCATCGTGGCTGCAATTCTTGACAGTCAAAATTATTTCTTATAGCTCTAGTATGATTTCTTAAATATGCTATTGACTCTTGGTTAAAACAAGGATCTAGCATCAAAATGTTTTATTAAAATGTCCCAAATGATTCTGATATACCTGTATGATTCCATAATGAATCGTTCTAGAAATGATCAAATTAACTTGAAGCTGTGCTGTTGAGGAAGAAAAATCTGCTAGACGGTTTTCTAAAAGATTTCAATCCATCTCTAATCAAAAACCCAAAAATATGTCTTGTTTTTCTTAAAATTTCAAGTTGTTTTAATAGTTTTTTTTAGTTTTTTCGTTAGGTAAAAGTTGGACTATACAACTAGATGAATTCTGTGGATCACTCACTAAAAGGGGTCACGTCTGAGGTGGCCAATCAATTTCAAATTAAAAGGATCACGTCTAAGGTGATCAAAGGTTTTCAAATTAAAAATATCACATCTGAGGTGATCAAAGGTTTTCAAATTAAAAGGATCACGTCTGAGGTGATCAAATGTGTGTCATATTAAAAGGTCATGTCTGAGATGATCATTATGGATAATGTTATATCAAAAGGTAAAACTTTAAGTGTGTGAAAGTGTCTGAGGTCAAACTCATAAGTATGAGCCAATCGCACGATTGAATCATAAGTATGAGCCAGTCGCTCGATTGGACCATAAGTATGAGCTAAGCGCACGATTGGACCATGAGTATGGGGCAATCACCATTGGACCATGAGTATGGAACATCCATACGAATGGATCACCAGAATGAACCATTCGTACGACTGGATGAAGGAGTATGAGCCAGTCGCTCGACTGAAGCATGAGTATGGGCTCATTCGCATGACTGGAACATGCATATGGGTCCAGTCATACGATTGAACATTAAGACAGTATAAAAGAGGGGGTAAGTCGGTTGCATTTCTCACCACCCCTCAAATCGTTCAAAAACCTGCTCACACGTAGACACGTTGCCAAAATTTCATCTCACCTTGATTTCTTGCCGATTGTGTTACTAACCAATCTATTGTTCATCTTCAGGTATTGTGGGACTGAAATCGATCAAAATGACCGGTGAAATCAACCCTAACTGACTTAATCGACCAAAATCAAGAAATCAGTTAAACCCTAAAAATTTACCACTTAAATGTACATTAAAGTTTATTTAAAGGATAATAAGTGCTATTTAGAGTCTCTGCGAACCTAATGAGTCTAAACACGACGTCTAACATCAAGTTTTGAACAAGATTCAAGGTCGGAGTGTCGCACAGAGCCTTCTGCGAATGGACACTCCGAATGAACTTCAGTCGCACGATTGAGCCAGACGCACGATTCAATCGCACGTATGAATCATGTGCATGGGTTCAGTCGCATGACTGATTTAATCGCAGACTCAATCGCACGACTGAACTCTGTCGCAGGCTCAATCGCATGACTGAACTCAGCCGCATGCTCAATCGCACGACTGAACTCAATCGTATGGTTCAATGGCACGATTGAACCAGTTTGATCTTAAACAATTTAAACTTCAAGTGTCTTCTCTAATACACATCTCTAATGTATATGTTTATTGTGTTACAGAACTTGGCTGATAGATGGACCATGACCCCAAAGCACAACATCTGTGCTCACTTGGATTCCACCACTCGGAATGCTTCCGAGTTTGCTGGGATTATTGCATTTCTTAGGATATTGAGGATCTTCAAAGCTATTTTGACACCATGCACACCTTACAGATCCATACAGCAGCCATTTTGGGAAAGCGCCAGAGTTGACCGATCCGTTGAGCCACACAGTATACAGAGCTCCATTTTTGGTCAAGAGATTGAGATCACTAAGGCTGATCTGAGGCAGGTCTTAGATCTGGGGGAGGACAGAGCCTACCTAACTAAGCTACATCCCCTGACTGTCCGGGGATGCTTCACGAGGATCAAGTACGCCGGTGACTTAAATGCCGGCATATTGAACAAGAGCAACATGTGCCCTCAGTTCAAGTATCTGGCACATGTGATCCTGAAGTGTATAGCCTCCAGGCGTGGAGGATTTGACGAGCTCTCTGACCAAATCCAGAATGCATACGTTGCACTGGTACTGAACCACCAGTTCAGTTTCTCTCGCATGATCTTCTCCTATCTGATTGAGAACCTTGAGGCTAAAGGAAAGGAAGGCTTCTGTATGTATCCACACTTCTTACAGATGATCATAGATGATAAGCTTCCTATGCTGCGAAAGGAGAGAGATGATGTAGTGGTGCTTGAGGTGATGGATGATACCACCTTAGGCAGGATGAAAGTTTACAGGGGGAAGCAGGTTAAGCCCCCTGTTAGGAGACTGTTTGGGCACTTTGCCAGGGATGATTACGTGGCGCATGCTCGCAAGAAATGTCGTCATGATGACAGTGATTCAGATACTGAGCCCCTCCTGACTGCCACATCCGACGACGATGACGATGATGATGACCGAGATGACGGTCAAGGTGGGGGAGATATAGGTCCCAGTACTTCACGGGCCACTGATAATTCTTCTATATCTTCACCATCTCTACCTACTACTTCTTCGGCTCTAGGTGGATCTGAGCAGGCTGCTATTCATCCTGATTTTCTGATAGAGGAAGAAGACGAGACAGATAATGAGCCTTTGGTACGGACGGTTGGGAGCCGGGTCATGGCCACTGAGAGAGGGATCAGGGCGGTTGGTGGACGCCAGGCTGAGTCTAGGGGTGATGCTGCTGATGACGTTACTGATCCTATATACACCCCTGACCAGTCCAGCAGCCAAGGGGGAGCGCCTAGTGCAAAGGACTCCAGGAAGAAGAGAATGGCTCAACCTCATGGCAAAAAGGGAAAGAGGCTGAGGTTCACAGTGACTACATCTTCTGCACCAGCCACCACCACTGTCACAGCTACCACCACCACCACAGCTACTGCTTCCACCACCACTCCGCCCACTACCACTATCACTCCTCCTACTACCACTACCACCGCCACTCCACCACATCCCACTCACATTCCACCTCCCATCTTTACCACATCTACCACCACTACCACCACCCACCAAGCCGGGACATCCACCCAAGCCCCAATGTCCCATGATTCCACTCTACCTAATGTTGAGTTAGAGGAACAGCTGGCAAACCTTAACAGTTTGGTGCTAAAGCTGTTAGCTACAGATCACATGAGGGCAAATAATATTAATCAGCTGATAGCGATCAACAACGCCCAAGGAAAGCAGATTACACAGCTGACTGAGAAGAGTGATCAGTATGAGAGGGCTCTAAGCCGAGCCCACCATGCACTTACAAGTCAAAATAAGTTGGTGTTGGCTTCGGTGAAAAGAATTGAGGATCTTGAGATGAAAAACAAGAAGATACTGCTAAAGCTAAAAGGGTCAAAGAGTGAGCCTCTAAAGATCAAGATGATGGTGATGGTGATGATGGTGATGATGATGATGATGATGATGATAAGGATGAAGATGATTCTGAGGAAGATGTTGATGAAGGAGAACCGAGTGATAAAGATAAAGAGAATGACGATGATCAGGAAGGTGATGCACCTACGTCAGCCTCAAATCCTCAAGCTCAGAAGAGGCGTACTAAGCGAAACCAAGATCAAGGAGCCTCATCCTCAGCTCCTCCAGCAGAAGAATCATCCGAGCAAGACAAAAGTAATGATTAGATGTTTTGTATTTAAAAAACTTTTGTACTTAAATTATATATTACATTAATGTAATTAACCATCATCTATGTGTGTTTATGTTCAAATGATTTATATGATGACTTATGTGTGAGGTGATTAATGTTTAATCAAACAGATGAAGCTTAACAGGCAGATGAGTATGATGTCCAACCGCTTCAGCAGGTCAAGTCTCAATTAACCATGATTCTTGACTTGCAAGGGATAGTCAGAAGATCTGTAAGCTACACTCCAGAAGAGGGAGAGATCATACATGACTTAACGGATAAACAGCTTGCTGAAATATTCAGGCTGAATCCTGATAAGCTAGTAAAAGATGCTCACAGTTGATGTGGCTAGTGACGATGAGCTGAACGATGTTGATGAAATTGAGGTCGAGGACGTCACTGCTGAACATTATCTAGAGTACACTGACCACGAAGGTAATGTTATACCCAACTTGGGTGATACTTTTGGCAGTGCTATATTTGAGAAGCTGGATGAAGTGGAGAAAGAAAAGGAGAAAGAAGAAAGCTCAGCCCAAGCTTTGGATGCTAATGTCGACATAAAGAAAGCTGAATGGGCAGCTTGTTTTGCAGAGATGAAAGCCCAACGCGTGCCGCCAAATCAGAATGCCTACACAAAGCTCTACAAAGTCAAAAGACATCAGAAAGTGTCAGGCAAGATCATAGCATGGGCATATCTTGAGGACTTAGGAGTCTATGCTGTAAAGAGAGAGAAGGGGATCGAGTACTTCAGATACCCTCATGATCTGAAGACTCTCCCTGGTTTTAAACTTAACCGTCTGGCATGTTTAGATCTTCTGTATGAAAATCCGAGGAAGATGTCAGGATGGTTCGAGGCTGCGTTGAAGAAGGAATACCACACCCGGTGGGTAAACTTCAGACCTCAACAATCAAAGAGGTACATTCGTAGGTCTAAAGTGGACCCTATATCTGGGAAGCCTAAAGTTGTGCTGAAGTGGAGTCCCCCATGCACGATGTCAAAGATTCCCTTACGGGAAATGCCTCAGGACTTCACTCCACATTTCAAATGGTGGTATTACGACTGGCGGACAGGCGAAGCATTCATAGTTCTAAACAAAGATGGAAAGATTGATACTATCCGGGTATTTGAACCTATGTGGCTTACAAACTTGTCGGCTGAAGATGTCTACATATTATACAAGTGGCCACTGTTCTATGACACGCAGGACATTGTACAAGCTCTCAAGTTTCAACACGTGATAAGACTCTGCTTTGCATTTGAAATACATGCTGGAGTTACCAAAGAGGAGAAGTACAAGAAGTTCCAAGAACATGTGAAGAGTGTTAGACGATAGAGGAAACTAGGACCAAGAGGGAGTTTGTAGATGCATATGTTCCTAGTTTATGAGATTAAATATAAAAGTCTTTCATGTCTTACACATGTGTAATGAATTGGTTCAATGAAATATAATATGTGATTGATGTTTATTCATGTTTATTTATTTTATATTATTATTGTGTTGAAGTATAATGTATATGTATGCCCATGTTATATAGGTTTGAGGGTGTTGTACATGATTCTTAGTCAATGATGATTAAGTAATGTGTTCAACATAGTCTGATGAGTATTCATGCTAGTGGCCCATACTTATGGACCATACGCATGAATACATCATACGTATGGACCAGTCGCACGACTGAACCAGGAGACTGGATCAGTCGTACGATTGAGACATAAGATTGACTCAGTCGCACGACTGAACCTTCAATCGTGCGTATGGATCAATCGCATGATTCAGCCGCACAACTGAACCATGCTAATGGTTAAATCGTACGATTTGAAGCCCCTAACCTATAAATACCACTTAATTCGTGGAAAAACATAACAATTGGAAACACTTGATATTCTTACGAACCCTAGCCGTCCAAAACGTCCCAAATAGCCTGTCCAAGTTCATAGTTCGTTCCTGATCGATTCCTACTCGTTCTTAACGTTTGTTTCAATCTTTTATCGATCGGGTAATTGTTCTCACTGATTATATCGCCAATCAAATAGGATTCTGCACTATTTGATCTGGTATAAACGTAGAATCAGTTAGTACTCCGTACGTACACGGTCCCTAACAAGTGGTATCAGAGCCGGTTACTGCTAGAATGATCTAACAATCATTCTAGCAACCGAGCTGTTGATTTCTAGATCTATTTCATGTTCTTTGACGTTAAACCCACTTCGTGTTCTTCGTGTTTTGCTCAGATCTTGTTACGTGTGTTGTCTCTTGGTTAAAATCGAACTCGGAATCACGTTCTTATCACCCTTGCGAATCTTATGATGTCTATTTTGTTTCGGTTCATGTAAAATTTATCAGATTAGGGTTTTTGGCAGCCTTGGCGGCTGCAGATTTGAAAATTTGCGTGCAGATCCGCTCATACGACTGGACTAGTCTTATGTCCAGTCTTATGTTCAGTCGTGCTACTAGACTAGTCTTATGTCCAGTCATGCTCTTGGACCAGTCTTATGACCAGTCGCACGAATATATCATTTGTATCATCCATTCACACGAATGTGATATTTGTCCTCCATGTCATACGAATGAATGGTGTTCCAGACCAAAAAGTAAAAATAAAAAAATAAAAAATAAATAAGTTCTGGAATTGCCTCATGCACAGATTTGAGGATGAGCAAAGCACATTCACCCTGAGGTTCTTTTGTCAAATAAATTCTATGGATACCCCATTATTCGTTGGACTTCCAAAATAGATGAATGTAGTTAGAACACAAAAGAGAGAAGAGAAGATGTCAGCAATCGGTGCTGATTTTGTGGGGTAGTCAGGAACATCTGACTATTTATGGGCCAATAAAGTTATATTTATCCGCACAGAAAGGATTCTGATTCTTAGAGGGAATCCATGTATAGAGAAATTGAAGACGCAATCAGAAAGTGATGATATGAGCTGGTTTCTGATGATGAATCTGCGTGCATGCTGATTTGTTTGAGATTGTCAGCTGTGGATTGGAACCTTCTACTTTTTGCCCAATACACTGTATGAAGACGCCAGGAGAGCATAATGTTTATATATTGGGATATGCTGAATTTGAGGGGGAATTTCTGTAGGTGTTAATGTTAATCAAGTTAGCCTGTGTGAAGATTGGAGCAATGAAAAACTGTTCATGTCATTATCTGGAAAAGTCAGTCATATGGGGAATCTTGCTGCTATGATGGTGTTATGCAAAGTAAACGAAAGTTATTGTGCCTAAATTCATTTTCAGGGATACTGTAGCAACCTGACGGATCAGCAACATTGGCTAATATGGTTTTTCGTTTGATTCTATTAGAAACCACAGCAAATATTGACTGAAGATTGTAAGAGGTGTTATCTACTATTCGCAAGCAACGTCCAAGGGGGAATTTGTTGGAGCATATATTGTCATGTATAGCGTGTCCGTCGCTTGACGAATAGTCTAGGCTTAATGTAATACATCTGATATGTTGTAAACACATGAAACTGAGTCATTCGCAAGAGCATATGCGAATGAGACTCAGTCGTACGACTGAGCCATGCTAATGGACAGTCGTGCGACTGAGAGATGCTATTGGGCCATTAGTAAGACTGAACCATAAGTATGGTCCAGTCGTACGATTGAACCATACGCATGGTCCAATCGTACGAATGGGCCCAGCCGCATCTGATATGGGCTGAGGCCTCTAAATACCAGTTTCATTGTGTAGAGAGGTAAGGTTTTGAGAGTGTGCCCGGGGCCTAGGTGCTGCCGGATGAGAGGGGAAATCATGCTCGATCTCCCCTTGCCAAAAGTCATGATACTTCTGTTTAGCGAGCTTGTAATCATTAAGTTTTATCAATGAAACCATTCTATTATTGTTCGTTCTCTTGTTTGTCTTTTGTTTTTTTTCCTTCCGTCTAGAACACGCTCGGATGTCAACCGATGCAGCGACTTCACAATACCGAAGCTTTGCATCTCGAATTAACTACGGTTTTGCTTAGATGACCGAATTCACGATAAAGATCAAACCTTGCAACATGAAAGATCCCTTTATTATCCCTAATAACCCTTTGATAATTAACTTTTAATCATCAAACACCCTTATGGTTTATTAATTAACTTTTAATTAAATAAAAATTTATTCATTTAAATTATTTAAGATTAAACAATAAATGTTTATTTTCTTTTATTATTTATTTCTCTAAATAATTAATCAACATAATTATATTGCAGTTCATGAATCATAACATGAAACAAACATGTTATCACTTTGTCGTTGTCCAAGGTGTAACTATTTGGATCGTGCCTTGATAGTAATATTAAAATTATTGATGATCCAACATATAATATTCAACATACTTTCACTTGAATGATTCATCAACTAATTGTCTTAATGTAGGCAGTGGTGGACGCCTAGCTACCTCTTACTATATGACGCATTATAGTTGTTAACAATTTTCTTATGTTCAAGTAACTCTTTACTTAACCAAGTACTACAACCATGGTAACCTTATCAGTTTATCATTTTCTTATCAAACATTCGTTTAACATAAGACATGGATCATATTTAATTCTTATATATTGTTTAACTATTCAAGTTCTCGTTTCTAATTCGAAGTGTTCTAAGAAAGTACTCAGTTTGAGTGTGACCACACGTTTAACACTTGCTCAAATCTAAAAGGGCGCTAGAATGTCCAACTCTTATTTTCACAGGAGCACAAATTCTTTTGACCACACACACCTCCCACCTAACCTCGAATTTATTCCCAACCATTACCCTTATAATTGTCTTTTACAGACCAATATTAGACAAGGTCAAATAACAACTTTTTGTTAAAGTTAGTTCAAGTATGTATCTGTGGTCGAAGGATAGACAGATTCATACTATATTCAAGAGTTCTTATGACTTGGTTTTATGAAAACCTTTGAAGTGAGTTATGTCGCGATATCATGTTCTAATCAATATCAATGAATATTCGTTTTCAATCACTTGACCTTTCATATATACGAACCAACCAATTATTTAATACAGTCTTAATTTAAATTGATTCCCATGAATCCGACCGACTACGGACATTTAAAATAAAATATTCAAGGATTCTAAAACATACCAAAATTCGGACACATGAACATATGTTTATAAAGCATTTAACCATAAAATAAAAAATAAACATTCAATGCATCTGTTAATATTCGAAAAAACCATATACTAATACAAATCAAATTCATTGTCTAGCAAATCTAATCCCAATGCAGGTGACCAACACTTGATCAATATGGGATATAGTGATAAGTGCGGATGAAGAAGTCAGGGTCGGCTACAAATGCGGGTATTAGCAATGTAAGGAGGCTGTGTAAACTTACTGCCCAATTATTCCTATGTGTTTCTATACCTTAACAAGTCATGAATGATCCTAATTTATAGATTTGGATCTCATATAACTAGGGTTTAACACTAGGACACACCATGCGATCCTAATTTATAGATTTGGATCTCATATAGCTAGGGTTTAACATTAGGACACACCATGCATAAAACATCACCATAAATCATGTTAAAAACTTGATTGTTTACATAAAAATGTCACCTTCAATAGAGAAAACATGGATTTAACATAGGTTTATCATATGAGTATGCATATTAGCCCAAAAGTATAGAAATCATGTGAATAAGGGGATCAAGAACTCATATGCATACGTAAAGATTCAAGCTTTACACGTTGAATCACATCAAAATCATCTAAGGACTTGATCTAGTTTAGATCTAAGAAGAAGTATGATAAAATAACATACATTTGATTCCTTCAACTTTTTCTCTCTAACCGCAAGCTCTCTCTCTAACCCCTAAAATGGATGCATGCCAATGAAGAAGAGGACAACTCTTCCCATTTAGACCTATATAAGGATAACCTTTTTGCTTTTTCCTACCTTCGGCCCTTTAACTTATTTAAAACCACCCTTTAATCCATTTTCTTTTTTTCAATTTAAAGTTTCTGGTGTTACAAGTTCACCCCTCTTATTCAGGTTTCATCCGAAACCTAATATTCCATAAAGAGATCAAGGTAGTGCCATCTCATTTTCTATTTTGATTCCCAAGTTGCTTCGAAGTCCTTTCGATGTTTTCACTATTCTTTTACTTGACTAATTGATGTGCTCCAAATTATACATAAAAATCCTATCAAAAGCACATCAATTATTCCTTAATATCTTCCTTAAAATGATGAAAATGTACTTAAAAGTGTTAAATTGTGTTTTCAGGTGTTTAAAAGGGCAAGATGGACAAAAGGAGTATATTTAACAAGAAATTGAAGTGATCCGAGCTTTGGACTCCAAGCATGGGGTCGTGCCTCATTAAGCACGCCCCCATGCCTTGCCAGAAACACAGCCCCGTGCTAAATTAACACACCCCCGTGCTAAATTAACACACCCCCGTGCTTGGACATCTGACAAGGACAAAAGTACTGTCCCCTAAAAGTAGACACGGGGCCGTGCCCCATAAGGCACGGGGTCGTGCCCCACCTGCAACACGGGGCCGTGCCCTATTTAGCACGGGGCCGTGCCCGACACAACCTGCATGTACGAGCCGACCAACTTTCGTAAGCATTGTACTAGCACCGGGCCGTGCCTTTTAGGCACGGGGCCGTGCTTAAACACTCTGGAAAGCCTATAAATAGAAGCCTAAGCTCACCATTTTTGGCAAGCTTTGGTGGGAGAGTTACTCTGCTGAATTCTCTCGGGAATCAAGACTTCAAGATCATTCGGAGGCTCGGGAGGTGCATACAACACTTGGAAGAAGCTTGGGATCACCTAAACGTCATCCATTGTGGATTATCGGTTTGATTGTTCCATTTCACCGATGATCACTTATCTATCTTCTTTGTTATCTGTTGTTATGTTAAAGCTCATCATGAGCTAAACTTTATTTATCATCCTAATCGAATGAAACTTATGTAATTTGTGATGAACTAATGGTGTGATAAATATTATATTAATGTTATGGTGGTCTTGGGAAAACTATTGATGGGTAGCATCTACATTTGAACGGGAAGTTATAACTTTATGGTTTGTGATTGTGATTGTCATACAAGGTTGAAAACCTGCAGGACCGTTTAAGGGCTTAAACACAATTACAACATAACAACACAATGAGGAGATTAACTAAACTTTTAATCAAACAGTGAACTGGGATAACCAAAGTGATACAAAGAACACAAGTAAAGCAAGAGACAGAACAAGAGAGTATGGGTTTCAAGGAGGCAGTATATTGCTTTCTCAAGTTCTTTTACAAGTGTTACAAAGCATAAAGAAAGCTATAAGAACTTGAAATACTTATACTACAACCTACAGCCGGCTATACTTTGAAAGCCAGCTGGATACAAGTGACTAGACACTAACAAAATCAATTGTAGGATCAAAAGGCATATCTACCTTTTGACCTTGTGACTATGACATGCCATAGCTCACATCCTTATACATTACAAAAAGGATAAAGTACATAAAGTGGAAAGTTACAGACTCAAGACCTCAATGTACAGTTACCAAAAGCATGGACCTTTTCACCAACTCATGTAAGTTGGTGACTTTACAGAGATGCAGCGGAAATGGTGCTTTATGGAACAGTACATCAGATAAAGCATGTGTACTAAAAGTCTTCGGAAGAAATCTGTCTTCATAGGTTGAAGCTTCGGAAGACTTTGTCTCTGAAGCTTCGGAAGACTTCATGTTTGGCTTCGGAAGATATTGGTCTTGGCTTCGGAAGATTTTACACTTAGAGTATTTTCTAATGCATTGTGTAAAACTTCCGAAGCATTCTTCACTTCAGTACTTAGTGCATGTTGCTGAGACACTTAGGATGTTTTGGGTTGCATCAGACATAAGGAATCCTTACAAACTCCCCCTAGGCTGATGCTACAAAAACACTTAGAAGATCTTCAAATGTTGGTAGTCTTCAGTACAATCAGGACCATTCCTTTCTTCATTAGATGGTCAGGATCATCAAGACTCTCATAGTATCTTCTCATCTCAAAGAGATCATGCAGAGGTAAGTTGATTATGTCTTGCCATGAGTAGACATTCTCAACACCTTGATCTCTGATAACATTCCATCTTTCTGGATTGGTAGAGTAAGTCCAGGACAGGATGGGTGTCTCAGTAGTTAGAGGAGCCACTTGAATAGGAGTTGATTGGGCTGCCTCATCATGCACTTCCTCAGGTTGATCTGATTCAACCTGAGGTGCAGAGGTAGATGACTTTGGCTTCTTCTTTTTAGTCTTTGGTTTAGAAGCCATCCTCTTCTTCCTCTTGGATGTCTTTAACTGAGAAGACTGGTCTGCAGCACCATGTTGATCATCAGTGTTTTTCTCAGTTGGGTGTTCCTCCCTCACAGGTTCAGAAGGAGATGGAGTTTGACCCTGCCTAGGATCAGAAGATGAAGCTTGCTGAGGCTCAGCTGGAGGTGCTGGTTGAGGTGTCTCTGGTTGTTCAAACTTGACCTCCACTTCAGGTGGGACTTGACTTGGAAGAGAGTGCAAGTCAATGAGTTCTCCACTTTTAATCTTCTGCTTGATCACCCTAATATGCTCATCCATAGTGGATAGAGACATGGGGCCAAGTCTCCTTCCGGAGAATCCATATAGATTCAAGAAGCTCACCATTCTTTGTCTGTCAGCAGACTTCTTTGCATTCTTTTGAATGATGGCTCTTGACTTTGCAGCTTCTTCCCTAAGCTTCCTTTTGGTTGTTTTTCTTTCTTTGACTAGCTCAAGCTCAAGTTGCTTTAGGTACTCGAACTCAATGAAGTCATAGGACATGGGAAGAAGTGCATCTGCCTGATAGAAGCATGTGGCACTCAGGTAGTTGATCATCTTGATCCTATCTTCTTCTTTATCTACCTGAGGTTCTTGTGGAGCCATATCTTCCTGTGCAGGACTTTCTTGAACTGGTGAGAGAGTGGGAGCATGCTTGTAAAGTCTATTCTGTCTCTTCTCCTCTTTGAATTGGAGAAGTAGCCTTGCATCCTCTTTCTCCTTCATCTCTCTTGACACTTCCATGTCAGCCAGTTCGTTTAACTCTTCTAAGGGGAGGGAGATGATTTCATCAATGTCATAGTTCCTGGTTTGTAAATAGGTAATCCTGACTGCCGTTAACTCATCATCTTGAGTATTTGGTCTGGGGGCAGCCCTGATTGCAGCTTGCATGAAGCTAGATGACCCAGTAGAACTTTCTCCCCTTAGTCTCCTTTTCCTCTCTCTCTCTTCTTTCTCAATTTCCTCAGGAGTCATTATCCTTTTCCCTTTGTCACCAAAAGACCTTTGTGACTCAGGGTGGATTGAGGCTTGGCCTTCATTGCTTGGTGTAGCTTCCATGCTCTGGCCAGAGAGAGGCTGAGAAACACCTTCACCAGCAGATGTCTTAGATGGAGTTTGGACCTCTGCAGCAGTTGTTGATGATGAGACAGGGGTCTCAGTTCTGCCACTGGGCCTTCAGTCAAGGTTTCCCCTATGAAACTAATCTTAGGGTCCACCTCAACATCCAGTTGACCGATGACATTGCCTGATTGCCTAAGTCTCCTTCTAAGAGTGAACTTTGCAAGGATCCTGTCTTGGATTCTTTGAGCCAGCCTGTCAGCTTGTCTTGAATTGCTTGGATTGACAAGTGGCAAGTTGACTAAATCCAGTCTTTCATAGAAGCTCAGGCTTTGGAATTGAAAAACTTCTTGTTGGCCCTGAACTCTGTGAAGTATAAGAGCTCTTCTGTCATCATCATACCTCCACCTTATGATGTAGTTGCCAGTTCCTTGTGGTGGAGATGAGACAGCCCTTGGTATACCTTCCTCAAAGAGACTCCTGATGAGTGAGTCTATAGAGTCCACATTAATGTGAACTTGAGGAAGTTGCTGAGAATGCACAACAGCAAGTGAGGATGGTGAGTCCTCTATGTCCATTCTCTCTGAAGAACTCCCAGGTTCTGTGGTTGTAATAACTTTCTTCCCTTTTTGGTAGCATCACCCACTTGCGTAGGTGAGCTGGAGGATAAGTCAATCACTTCCACAGGTTCTTGTGTTCCTGGTTGAGCTCTCCTTAAAGGTCTCCCAGCTAGTTTTTCCTTCAGATATGAAATCTGGAGTTGCTGATCATTGACCCTGTTTTGTAAGGTAGTCACCTGAGATTCCAAGTGACTAACCTTAGAGACTAAATAGGTGCATGTTTTTGACAATTTCTGCACCTTTAGTTCAAATTCCCCTCATCTTCATCAGAAGAATCATTGGGGGATGAGATGATTGGACCAAAGTCCTCTCTCTCACCACCAGCTTGAGTTTCTTGGCTGCTGGTTTTCCTCTGCTCACTGGCAGCCTCAGTTGAGATGCCAGTGGGCTGAGTTGCCATGGTTGAGGTCTTAATGATGTAATCACTTTCAAAAGTGAGAGCCTCTTCCATATGGACATCCTGAACAGGTTCAGAAGTGTCCACCTCAGTAGTAGGTGACTGATGTGGGATAGACTGAGGAGAGTCAGAGGTACTCATCTCTCTTTGAGTAGGGGAGGAGAAGAGAGACTCATGGTACTCACTGAATCCTAAGTCTTCATCAGTATAGAAAGATAGGTTGGGAATTGGTTGGTTGAGATCCAAAGGCTGGGGATGGTAGCTGTCCCTGAAGGTTGTTCACTTGAGTGTTGAGACTCAGAGTGAAGGCTTAAGGCTGTTGGGCTAGTGAGCTCATCAGGGTGAGCATGAGGAACCTCAACCCTGATAGGTGAAGTAATGGGAGTGGTTTGCTCCTCAGGAGAAGTGGGAGCTCTAGTGTCCACTTCTTCCTGTAAGGTTGAGTATATGGGGGCCTGCACAGACTCAATAGCCTGAGCAGGGGTTCGTTTGGATTTTCTTTGGTAGGTGAGGGTGATTTCTGGTCTTTTTAGGGGTAAGGATAAAAGAGGTGTGGGTTCAACACTAGCTTGTGTTGCTAGGTTGTCACCTTGAGCAATGAGCTCTAACATTTTTGGGACTAGGGCTGTTTCTACCCCTGAGAAGCCTACAGTTGGCTTCTTCATTATTTTAAAGATGCCGGGCTTCATCTGTCCCAATTTAAGAATATTACTTGTTTCCCTCAACTGTGAGCCCAGTTCACAGTTGAGAATGTGTTGAACATATCTAGGAAACATGTAATACTCTAAGGAGTCTAAGTTTGCAAGTAAATTAGTATAAACAAATTGTGAATACCTGAACTTGACCCCCTGAACCATTCCATGAACTATAAAGGAGAGATCCTCAGGAATCTGGTCCCATCCACCATGCTTGTTTGATAAGCTGTGGATAACCACATGGAGCAGGAATTTCCATTGGATGAGACCTTCCCTTTCCTGAAGGTCTTTACAGAGAAATCTCCCTCATAGCCCATCTGCTCAAAAGAATGATTAACAGCTTCTTTTGGGAAGGACACCTCACCTTCTTCATCATCCAGCTGCAGATGTTGGTTAATGATGGCCGGAGTGATGAAGATTGTCCTCCCTTGCACTGTGGCAGACAGTGCCTTCTCCCCATCCATAATGACCTCTTGGCAGGTCTTCCAGAATTCAAGCAAGTGATCCTCATATAGAGTAGGATCAATGGTCAGGGAGGTGAAATAGTTTGACAGAGTCAAGAATTGGCAAATCTCTGAGAAACTTGCATCTTTCTCAGAGCTTAACAGAGCAACTTGATTATGTTGCCTGTGAAGTTGCATGGAGAAATCTGGGTTGTTTCTGCGGTTAAGGTTGGCCATTTCAGAAGCTTAAGGGTGAAGAAAGGTAGAAAGCAAAGGCGGTTTAGAGAATTAGGTTAGAGGAATAGTAGAATTGAGGAAGATAGTGGGAAAGAGGGGGAACCGTTGGGTATTTATGTGAAAAGGGATTTGAACCAAAGTTAATGAAAGAGGATAAACTTTGAAATCCGAAAGTCGGTCCCACCTCTGAAAAGGTAGTTTACTTTTGCTCAAAAAGTAGTTTTCTTGGAATTCGAAAAGCTTCCGAAGGTAATTTGTCTTCGAAGTTTTGATTGAAAAAGCTTCCGAAGCTAAAATGGCTTCGGAAGATTTTCCTGAGAGTCTTGAAGATTTATGCTTCGGAAGAGAAATAAACCCTTGGATGCTTTGTATAGGAATAAACAAAGCTTCCGAAGGTTAATTTTGCTTCGGAAGGAAAAGTCCTTAAAAATGAATAAGTGTCTGAGATAGAATTTTAAGCTTCGGAAGATGAATTTGACTTCTTCCGAAGGTAAAATCTCTTAGACAGTTATTTATTTTGAAGACATGTTTTTTTCCGAAGATAAAATTTTATCTTCGAAGTATCAAAAATTTTCAAGAATCTAAGGAAAGTCTTCAAAAAGAATTTTACATCCAAAGAAAACATGAGCTTATGAAAGTGATGAACTAGACAACTTAGGACACACATATTTTAAGAAGAAATAATTAGAATTAGTTTTAAGAAAAAGTCTACTCAAAGTTAATCATCCCAATAGCTGATATCAGATACTTAAATCTCTGTTCATCAAAAGCTTTTGTGAACAGATCAGCATATTGTTCATCTGTATGAACTTTGACTAGTTTAATTAATCCTTTTTCATAGTTATCTCTTATTAAATGATACCTGATGTTGATGTGTTTGGTCCTTGAGTGCTGCACAGGGTTCTCAGTGATAGAGATAGCACTATTGTTGTCTATGTGGATAGGAGTCTCTTTGAAGTTAAATCCATAGTCCAGCATCTGATTTTGAATCCAAAGCACTTGAGCACAGCAGCTTGCAGCAGCAATGTATTCAGCCTCAGCAGTTGATGCAGACACACAGGATTGTTTCTTGCATTGCCATGAGACAACCCTTCCACCAAGGAATTGACATCCCCCAGATGTAGACTTTGCAGTCATATTGCAACCACCATAATCACTATCTGTATAGGCATACAGATTGAAATTTGGATTCTTTGGATACCATAGACCAAGTGTTGAAGCACCTTTGAGGTATCTTAAAATCCTTTTCACAGTGATTAAGTGAGACATCTTAGGGTTGGCTTGATATCTTGCACAAATACATGTAGCAAACATGATATCAGGCCTGCTAGCTGTAAGATACATAAGAGACCCAATCATAGCCCTGTATAAGTGTTCATCTACACACTCCCCCTCAAGATCTGGACCAAGGGAGTGGTTTCTGGCTATGGGTGTCTTAGCAATCTTACAATCAGTCATGTTGAACCTCTTGAGTATGTCTTGAACATACTTTGACTGACTTATGAAGATGCCATCTTCAACCTGCTTCACTTGAATTCCCAGAAAGAAGTTGAGTTCTCCCATTGAACTCATCTCAAATCTGTCTTTCATCAGCTTCTCAAAGTCTTTGCAGAGCTTTGGATTAGTTGAACCAAAGATGATGTCATCTACATATACTTGAACCAGCAATAAGTCATTTCCCTGTCCTTTGATGAAGAGAGTTCCATCTATAGTACCTCTCCTGTATCCATGTTTACAAGATACTCAGATAGTGTCTCATACCACTTCCTGGGTGCCTGATGCAGCCCATAAAGAGCTTTGTCAAGCTTGCAGACATAATCAGGATGATCAGGGTCTACAAAACCAGGTGGCTGTTTGACATAAACCTCCTCATCAATCACTCCATATAAGAAAGCACACTTTACATCAAGTTGGTAGACCTTGAAGTTCTTGGATGCAGCAAATGCCAGGAATATCCTAACAGCTTCTAGTCTTGCTACAGGAGCAAAGACATCAGTGTAGTCAATCCCTTCTTCTTGTGTGTATCCTTGAACAACTAGTCTTGCCTTGTTCTTGATGATGATTCCTCTATCATCCTTCTTATTCCTAAAAACCCATTTGGTTCCAATGGTAGTCTTCCCATGAGGAAGAGGACAAAGGTTCCAAACTTTCTGCCTTTTGAATTGAAGCAGCTCTTGTTGCATAGCTTCAACCCAACTTCCATCCTTTAGAGCTTCATCAACTTTCTTGGGCTCTATCTGAGATAAGAAACAAGAGTGAAGACAAACATTTGCTTCATGGGTTTGTCCTCTTGTTCTTACCCCTGTGACAACATCTCCAATGATGTTTGTGGTGGGGTGAGACTTGTGGATCCTTAGCTGAGGGATCACAGCAAGTTGATGAGAAAGATCCAAATTTGAGAAATTTAGATCTGGTCTGGAAGATTCACCCTCCACATTATCACACTTATCAAGATTAACTTGATCCAATGAGTGTGTGACATCATTGATGTTGTCATCTATGGTATGGTTATTAGCATCAAGAAATTCCTGATCACTATCACCATCACCATTGTTGTCTTCTACAAGTGAGGTGTCTTTATCTGGTTGAGAGGCCTCTGAGCTGGAATTTGAAGGCATGCCAGATGTATCAGCTGAATTTGTCATTGTTGTGCTGATAGAAACCTCATTTGCTGAAGTAGTTCCAACTGGAGCTGAAGATGTATGAGTTGAAGGTCTTCCTAGCTCAAATCTTGGATCAGGATCACCTGTATTTAAATTTTCTGCAGATCCTGAAACATGCTCATAAGATTTGTTAAAACAGTTGGTAACTAAATCAAGATCAAAAAGCCAATCCGGACCAGAACCAGCACACAAGGAGTGTGCTCATTGAAAGTCACATTGGCTGACTCTTCAACAATTCTAGTTCTGAGATTGTATACTCTATAAGCTTTAGCTTGGGAAGAGTATCCAATGAAGTGTCCATCATCTGATTTCTCAGCAAACTTGGCAATTTGATCTTTGGTATTCAAGATGGTGCAGGGACATCCAAATGACCTGAGAAAACCAATGAAAGGTTTCCTCTTGTGTCAAAGTTCATAAGGAGTCTTACCATGTGTCTTAACTACTAAAACTCTGTTTTGCACATAGCATGTAGTATTAACTGCCTCTGCCCAGAAGGTGATAGGCAGTTTAGAGTCAGACAACATAGTTCTTGCAGCTTCAATAAGTGTCCTGTTTCTCCTCTCAGCAACTCCGTTTTGCTGAGGTGTCCTGGGAGCACTATATTGTCTTGTAATACCTTTTTCATCACAAAATGTATCAAGGATTTGGTTCTTGAATTCAGTTCCTTGATCACATCTTATGGTTTTGACCTTGTTATCATATTGATTCTCAATTTTTAAGATGAAATTCTTCAGAATCTCAGGGGTTTCATCCTTAGTTCTAAGGAAGAAAACCCAAGTGAATCTTGTAAAATCATCTGTGATCACCAGACAGTAAGAGGTCCTTCCTAAACTCATTACACTGGTGGGGCCAAAGAGATCCATATGTAACAAGTGTAGGGGAGTAGTGATAGAGTTCTTTTCCTTAGGCTTGTGAGATACCTTGTGTTGCTTCCCTTTCAGGCATGCAACACAATGATCATCACTTGTAAACTCTTTCTTTGGCATTCCAGTTACCAGATCATGTTTAATTAATTTATTCATGTTCTTAAAGTTTACATGGCATATTCTTTTATGCCATAGGAAAGACTCATCACTATTTGCTTTAGATAGAAAGCATGAAACTTCTCCAGAGGGAGATGTTTCTTGCAAATCCATCTTGTATATGTTCCCTTTCCTGGGGGCTCTGAGCAGGATATGCTCATGAGGAATGACCACACCAGGTTTGAGAACAATGCACTCATGCTCAGTAAAGAGCATGTTATGACTCTGATCACAAAATTGAGATACACTCAGAAGATTGTACCCAAGCTCCTTAACAAAGTTTACCTTCTCAATGTTGAGCTTACCATTTGTGACCTTGCCCCTTCCAGAGATGTAACCACCTTCATCTCCTCCAAAAGCAACTGGTCCTCCATCAATTCTCTCAAAATTATGGAGTAGAGACCTATTGCCTGTCATATGCCTGGAACAGCCACTGTCAATTATCCAGACATTCCTGTTTGTCTTGAGCTGTTCCTGCACAAAGAAAATGATTAGTTACATTTGGAAACCCAAGCCTTACTTGTCTTGGGCTAATTAAGTGTAATAGAAGGTAATGCAACAGTAATAGATCCTATGGTTGTACTATGGGGATCTTCAGCTGTTGTTGATGGAAAAACCTCAGTCATTTGGTCTTTCTTAGACTTCCACACCACCTTTGGAGTCTTGGACTTGACCTTCAAAACCTTAGAAGCTTTTGGTGAAAGATTTGATCTGCCCAAGATACATATAAAATTGATGTGGCTAGTGTGATATGATCCAAGTCGGGTCATACCCAATAACAAGCCTAACAAACACCGAAAGATAAATTATTTGTTGATAAGATCATAACAAATAATAAGTTACACCAATTTAGAAAATTGGATTTTCTAAATAATTACTTTTGTAGATGAACATCATTATATATAATGTAATTTGTTCATGAGGGATTTCTTGTGCATTGTTTAAATTAGTTAAACAATAACAAAAGACTAGTTGTATGTGTTATAAAATTAAATTGGTTTAATTTTATAAAAAGGTGAATGTATGGATGGAAATTTTAAAATTAAAATTTGAATTGGAGAGAGACCAAGGGGTGCCCATTTTCGGCCGCCCCCTTGTGTCTTGGGAATGCTTTTTACTTGTTCCAAGCACATGCATTATCTATCATCAATTCATTTTACACATACACTCAACCTACACACACAAGAACTCTCTCTCTCTCTCTCTCTTTCAAGATTCGGATTTTGAACAAGAGAAGACAATTTTTCAGCTTCAAGTTTTGTTCTTGGCTGAAAAACTTCACAAGGAAGAGAGACTACAACTTGGTGTTCGATCCTAGCATAGAGAGGTGTTTTTGCACGTGCTTGGGGTATCATCTCTTGAGGATTTCTTGCTTGAAGTTTCAGCCTCAAATCTCATCATCCTCATCTTCTTATTTTCGGATTTAGGAAGCTACAAAGGTTGTAGTTTCTTGACTATCTAGTGTTCTTTCATTTGTATGCATTATGTATAAAGATCCATGGCTTGGGGTTATTATAAAATGGGTTTTATAATAAGATCTTAATATGTTTTAAAATATTATTCCGCTGCGTTTTCATATAAATAATGTTGTATGAAGCTTTGATAAACATGTTAAAACCCCTACAATGGCATCAAGAGCCACTTATACATATGCATACATATATTACACTTTGCTTCCTTTTGGACAGCCCAAAACCGTGGGTTTAAAGGGCTATTTTGGTGCCCCCTTTTGATGTTTTAAAGATGCTATATTATGCACATTAGGATCTTTAAAACTCTAGTTTATAAGATTATTGTTTGCTTGGACTAAACCCATTTGTTCTTGGTTTATGTTGGCCAAAAACATGGGTTTTAAGGGGCTGCCAAAAATCGACTTCTTATGTATGTTTGGATATATTGTTGTTGTTTATGCATAACAAAGCCTAGACCACTTGGATTGAATGATTGATTGTCATGTTGTATTCATTTGGGCATGTAATAATTTATTTTATTTTAAGTCTTGTTTTGTAATCTATTCATTCATATGGTTTGTAATAAATAGATTAGGAGTTTATCTTTACTAGAAAAATGTATTAGGATACATATTTTGTAAGGATGCTCAAGATCAAGACTTGAAGAAAAGATGGACAAAGAGGATGCTTGAAGATGTGGATTCAAGTGGGAGTTCCTTTTGTCAACCATGTGTCATGTTCTTAACCCTTAGGACAAGACCTTTTGACACACTTGTTTTGGCTAAACAAGTGTGCTCAACTTAGTATGCTTTGTTATGCATATATGGATTGTTTGGTTATGCTTGGTTGAATGCTTATGATGTTGTTTTGTTTTGGATATTTGGATGTCATTAACAAACTTCACCTAGAACAAGCTAATACAAGAAATTGGTTCTCAAATCATTAAGCAAAATAGAATGGGTCTATAAAAAGGAGTTAATGGTTTGCAAAATAAAATGGGTTTTATTTATAAGAACCAAATAGGTACCATATGGTTGAATGCATACAATCATATGGTACATGGATTTTTCTAAAAACATGAATTGTGAAATTATAAATCCCTTTTGAAAAACAAGTTAAACACCATCCTTTTACACAACACTTAGGTTACTTACAAACTCTTAGTGGGATAAAGGTCACCTAACCACTTTGAGGGAACTTGTAACTTGAGGTGATAATGCCATGTTTGTGGGATAAAGGTCACCTACTTATGTGGTAAACTCACACGTGTGTGTAAGTAGGACGACTTGATTTATAAAATATATTGAATGGATCACCTAAAATGTATTTTATAAAAGGTGTTGATGGGGTAAACATGCCGTTATAAACATAAGATGTTTAAATGATCCCATACCACTAGAAGTTGCAATGGGTTGCAATTGTCATTTATGACTACCTTGTTTATTTAAATAATGGGATAAAGGTCACCTAACCAATATTTAAATATAACGTTGGATTCTAAAAATATTTTCTTTTATTAATAGTCTATGAGACGTAAAGGGTATTAATAAATGAAATGTATAATTATATCAACGATTACTAAAATGGAACTTTGTAAAATCTTGTAGATGGCCGATCACACCAACGCTAATAACGATGTACCAAACCAAAACAACCAATCTCTTAGGGCGATCCTTCAAAGGGATCGTCTAACACCTAACAACTTCATGGATTGGTACCGCAACTTGAGAATTGTTCTCAAGCAAGAAAAGCGGGCCTACATTCTTGATGATCCCATCCCCGATGAACCTAACGAGGAGGATGTGGAGGCCTATAATGATTGGGTTAGATATACGGAAGACTCCATCCAAGTCTCTTGCTTAATGTTAGCAAGTATGACACCCGAACTCCAAAAGGAGTATGAGCTCCATGGAGCCTATGACATGATCACTCAGCTGCGGGAAACGTTCCAGCAACAAGCTAGAGTGGAGCGCTTCGAAACGGTTCGAGCGCTTCATGCATGTCGGATGGAGGAATCCCAATCAGTTTCATCTTATGTTCTTAAGATGAAAAGCCACATCGACCGCCTTCAAAGGTTGAACTGTCCCGTCTCAAAGGAGTTGGCCACGGATTTGATCCTTAATGGCCTAACTAAAAAGTTTGAGGCATTCGTCATGAATTACAACATGAACGGATGGGACAAGAGCATAAATGAACTTCATTCGATGCTCAAATCAGCTGAGGCGGGAATGGGTAAAAGGGTTTTACCCGTTCTCACCATTAATGAAGGTGGGAGAAGGAAGAGGTCTCTACCCCCTCCCAAGGCAAATGTTGCCAAAGGAAAGGGGCACGTTGGAGGAAAGGGGAAGAGGGTTGTTAGGGCGGAACCTCCGAAGCCCAAGGAGAAGAAGCAAAAGGTTGCTGTAAATGACCCATGCTTCAAATGTGGTGAGATAGGGCATTGGATGAGAAATTGTCCAGTCTATCTCAAAGAGTTGAGAGAAAAGAGGGATGCGGGGCAAACCTCAGGTATAATATACATGATACATATAGAATTAAATGTTATTTCTTCTAACACATGGGTATTAGATACCGGATGTGGAACTCACATTTGCAATTTGTTGCAGGGGTTCAAAAGAAATGAGCATTATGAGAAAGGGGAAATAAGTCTCTTCATGGGCAATGGTGCAAAGGTTCATGTGGAAGCCCAAGGAGACTACATTTTGAAACTTCCAAATGGTTTGGAAGTTATTTTAAGTAATGTATTATATGCTCCTAGTTTGACTAGGAACATAATTTCTGTTTCCCGTTTAAGACAATATGATTATGATTTCAAGTTTGTTGACAATGATATTCATGTTTCTTTAAATCATGTATTTTATTTTAAAGCTATACCTTGTAATGGCATTTATGAATTGGTTCATGAAAACGCAACATATGATAGCTCAATATACCAAGCAACCACCAAAAAACTTAAATTGGATTTGAGTGATACCTACCTTTGGCATTGTCGTCTTGGTCATATAAACAAGAAACGTATACAAATACTTCAAAAGAATGGTCTTTTAAAAACAAATGAATGTGATTCATTTGATGTATGTGAATCTTGTTTACAAGGTAAAATGACTAAGGCACCCTTTAGTGGAACTAACGAAAGGGCAAAAGATTTATTAGGTATCATACATTCGGATGTATGTGGTCCTTTTAAGCCAATGACTAGGAATGGTGAGAGATACTTCATTACCTTTACCGACGATTATAGTCGCTATGGGTATGTGTACTTATTAAAGCACAAAGATGAAGCTTTTGAAATGTTCAAAATCTTCAAGAATGAAGTAGAAAATCAACTCAACAGGTCAATTAAAATTCTCCGCACCGATAGAGGTGGCGAATACCTAAGTGATGTTTTTCAAGATCATCTTAGGAGTTGTGGGATTGTCTCACAACTCACTCCACCTGGAACACCACAACATAATGGTGTGTCTGAGAGGAGGAATCGAACCTTATTGGATATGGTTCGATCGATGATGGCTAGAAGCACATTACCTCTATCATTTTGGGGATTCGCTTTGCTCTCCGCGGCACGTATTCTGAATATGGCCCCAACCAAAAAGGTGGAAAAGACACCTTTTGAGATATGGCATGGAAGAGTTCCATCCTTATCATACTTAAGGGTCTGGGGTTGTGAGGCTTATGTTAAGACTCCCACCCCAAACAAATTAGATGTCCGATCCACCAAGTGTATCTTTGTTGGATATCCTAGAGATTCTATGGGATATTATTTCTATGATCCACTGGAACAAAAAGTATTTGTTGCCAGAAAGGGTGAGTTCTTAGAAACTAAGTTCCTTATGGAAGGAATTAGCAGTAGAACAGTGGATCTTGAGGAGGATCAAGATACACAGCCCGATGCACGTTTGGTTGAAACTAGCACTCAACGTGAGGACGTTGAGGATGATCAAGGGGTTGATCAATACACACAAAACGTTCGCAGAAGTGGTAGAACTAGTAATCCAATGAAAGATATGGATTTTTCATGGATGGATGCTATGTGGTGGATTCAGATGAACCAACCACATATCATAATGCAGTGTCCAATTTGGATTGTGACAAATGGCTTGAGGCCATGAACGTTGAGATGCAATCCATGTATGACAATCAAGTTTGGGAACTTGTTGAGCCACCTCTTAATTCCAAAGTAGTTGGAAGTAAGTGGGTTTTCAAGAAGAAAACCGATATGCATGGAAACTTGGATACTTACAAAGCTAGACTTGTAGCAAAGGGTTTCACTCAAACTCAAGGGGTTGATTATGATGAAACCTTCTCACCTGTTGCAATGCTTAAGTCTATAAGGATATTGTTTGCCATAGCAGCTCATTATGATTATGAGATTTGGCAAATGGATGTCAAAACCGCTTTCCTAAATGGATATCTTGAGGAAGATGTCTATATGGTTCAGCCTGAAGGTTTTGTTGATCCAAAACATCCTAACAAAGTATGCAAGTTAAAGAAATCAATCTATGGATTGAAACAAGCATCGAGAAGTTGGAATCACCGTTTTGATGATGAAGTAAAGAAATTTGGCTTCATCAAAAACGCTGATGAGGCTTGTGTGTATAAAAAGGCTAGTGGGAGCACAATAACCTTCCTAGTATTGTATGTTGATGACATACTACTATTTGGAAATGACATTCCAACCATGGAAGGTGTAAAAACCTGGCTTGGAAGTTGTTTTTCCATCAAGGATCTTGGTGAAGCCGCCTATATTCTGGGAATAAAGATCTATAGGGATAGATCAAGACGGCTAATTGGTTTGAATCAAAGTGCATACATTGACAAAATCTTGAAAAGGTTCAAGATGGAAAACTCTAAGAAAGGTACTGTACCTATTCAAAGAGGGACAATATTGAGTACAACTCAATGTCCAAGCTCCAAGGAGGAGCAAAATAGAATGAAGGCAATCCCATATGCATCTGCTATAGGATCCATCATGTATGCAATGATATGCACTAGACCGGACGTGTCATGCGCTTTAAGCATGACAAGTAGATACCAGCAAAATCCTGGTGATAGTCATTGGATGGCTGTCAAGAACATTCTGAAATATCTAAGGAGGACTAAGGACATGTTCTTGATCTACGGGTCTGGTGAAGAGGAACTCGTTGTAAAAGGTTACACGGATGCGAGTTTCCAAACAGATCGAGATGATTCACGATCTCAATCAGGGTACATCTTTATTCTAAATGGCGGAGCTATTTCTTGGAAAAGCTCAAAGCAAGAAGTCGTAGCGTTGTCCACTACAGAGTCAGAATACGTCGCCGCTTCAATGGCAGCACAGGAAGCTGCATGGCTGAAGAAATTCATAGCCGATCTAGGGGTAGTCCCTTCCATTCAGGATCCCCTAGAGATCTTTTGTGACAACGAAGGTGCGATTGCTCAAATCAAGGAACCTCGTGCTCATCAAAAGACTCGGCACATTGAACGGAGATTCAACTACATAAGGGATGAAGTTGAAAAAGGAAAGATATGTATTCGCAAAGTCCACACTGATAAAAACGTTGCGGATCCACTCACAAAGCTCCTTGAAAAGGCAAAGCATGAGGGTCATGTTTGTGCCATGGGACTTAGATATTCCAGTGACTGAGTTTGATGTCGTATTTTGTATTTGGATATTGGAACTTATGTTATTTGACTTATTTATATGGTTATTATTTTCATTTGTTCTTCTTTTAGCATGTTTAAATCCGTGAATAAATAAGTTATTCTAAACGTCCGTAGTCGATCATACTTGTGGGAACAACTATGAATGTAAGACTATAATGAACTTGGATTGGTTGATGTTCATAAGATATGAATATAGAGCAAGAGGTTGTTACCAAGGTTCATTGATATCTATGGGATATAGATATTGGGCTGACCCGCACTCAATTATTTCTGCATGGAATCTTCTGATTAGTCATAAGAAATTTTGAGTAAAGGCGAATATCATTGTATCCTCAGACCTGAGATACATATTGGGTCTCGATATTCACCAAGTATTGTACTTTGACTTAGTCCTTTGCTGTTCTGAAAAGGCAGTACATAAGGCTGAGTTCAGGTATGACATGAGGTGATTGTGAGAGACGTATGTAATCAAGATGGAATTTGTTCCTCTTATTCGTTGAGAGTTAGATGTCTAAGGCCTGTTAAAGTTAAATCATCAGAGAATGACTATTCTGTGTCTCTTGGATTTAACATGACATCTGTATCAAAAGGATAGATGATTAATTCACCTAAAAACATATTCAAGTAAGGTACTTGAAAAGGATGATGTTATTGAATGGCACTTAATCATATACATTAGGGGTAGCAAACCGTTGCTAGGCGTTACTTGCTGCTTGCATCAATCTTCTATGAATCTTGTGCAAGTGGGAGATTGAAAGATTTGATCTGCCCAAGATACATATAAAATTGATGTGGCTAGTGTGATATGATCCAAGTCGGGTCATACCCAATAACAAGCCTAACAAACACCGAAAGATAAATTATTTGTTGATAAGATCATAACAAATAATAAGTTACACCAATTTAGAAAATTGGATTTTCTAAATAATTACTTTTGTAGATGAACATCATTATATATAATGTAATTTGTTCATGAGGGATTTCTTGTGCATTGTTTAAATTAGTTAAACAATAACAAAAGACTAGTTGTATGTGTTATAAAATTAAATTGGTTTAATTTTATAAAAAGGTGAATGTATGGATGGAAATTTTAAAATTAAAATTTGAATTGGAGAGAGACCAAGGGGTGCCCATTTTCGGCCGCCCCCTTGTGTCTTGGGAATGCTTTTTACTTGTTCCAAGCACATGCATTATCTATCATCAATTCATTTTACACATACACTCAACCTACACACACAAGAACTCTCTCTCTCTCTCTCTCTCTTTCAAGATTCGGATTTTGAACAAGAGAAGACAATTTTTCAGCTTCAAGTTTTGTTCTTGGCTGAAAAACTTCACAAGGAAGAGAGACTACAACTTGGTGTTCGATCCTAGCATAGAGAGGTGTTTTTGCACGTGCTTGGGGTATCATCTCTTGAGGATTTCTTGCTTGAAGTTTCAGCCTCAAATCTCATCATCCTCATCTTCTTATTTTCGGATTTAGGAAGCTACAAAGGTTGTAGTTTCTTGACTATCTAGTGTTCTTTCATTTGTATGCATTATGTATAAAGATCCATGGCTTGGGGTTATTATAAAATGGGTTTTATAATAAGATCTTAATATGTTTTAAAATATTATTCCACTGCGTTTTCATATAAATAATGTTGTATGAAGCTTTGATAAACATGTTAAAACCCCTACATTTGGAACTTCACAAGTTTTGATGACTGAACCTTCGGAAGAATCTACAGTCACTGCAGCAGACTTCAGTGCTTCGGAAGAACTCCTTTCTTCCGAGACCAACTTTGCTTCCGAAGGTAATTTTCCATTTACCTTCTTCTTTGATTTGGAGCTTCCGAAGGAAACAGACTTTCCTTCCGAAGCTTGAGACTTCTTGATACACTTTGAAGTCTTTGTGTTGGTCATGTGGATGGTACTTTTAGGATTGTATGGGCAATCCTTAGCAATGTGAGAAGTACTTTCACACATGACACATAACATTTTCTTCTTCAAACAAGTCTCCTTTTGAGAGCAAGACTGGCTTTGGTCACATCCCTTCTCCACCTTCATCTTGGTAGATGCTGAGACAGTTCTTTTGGGCTGTGAACTGTTCTTGGAGTTTGATGGTCCAGGTTGTGCAGCAGTGGTACACAGCAGGTCAGTTTTCTTCTTTGCACTGAGATGATTTGAACATGAACCAGGACTCTTAGCTGAGGAGTCTTGGTTGATGTCTTCAGTCCTTACTACTTTGAAACCTGCAGAGATAAACACTTGTTTCTGCTTAGCATCAAAAGTAGCCTTGATTTCTTGAGCCTTCTTTGCTTTCCTTTTGCTCTTCCTGATCAAGTTCTTTCTCTTGGACTTGGTCACCATAGTTGATTTCTTCTCCTCAGAAGGATAGTGGCCCTTGGAAGAATCCTCTTCTTCACTCTTCTCAGAGGAATTCTTCACTATCACTTCTTCATCATCCTCACTTATAGGATCTATGAGAGGAAGCTCATCTTCACAAGTTCCACACCTAGGAGATCTTACAGACAAGATTGTGTGTGGAGGAGCTATCTCATATGATCCCAGTCCCTGTCTATTTTGATAGCACACTTTATTGTGCACGGATGAGGATATCATGTTCTTGAAGGTCTCTTCTTCAAAAACACTTTTCTCTGCATTGGCTTTGCTGATCACAAGCTCAGCCTGGCACTCAGTCAACTTAGTAATGAGATCTTGGATCTAAGTTCTAAAATCTGTATGTTCATGTTTTAGTACTGAAATGGTTTTCTCCAAGTCCTCTATCTTTAACTTGTAATCATTTTCAGACTTTCTAAAATCAGATTTTAATATGTTTAATGACTCAAGATCAGATCTCATCTCTAAGTTGTAGGACCTGTATCTATTTACTTTAGCAATGCATTCAGGAGAGCAGAGATGTTTCAATACCTTGGCTTCATCATGGTCAGCCATCAGTGCTTGGTTTGGAGAAGCATCTTCCACCTGAAAGCTCCAGTCAAAGCCACCCTCTTCAACAGCAACAGCAGCATGTTGCTTTGTCTTCTCAGCCTGAGGGGCTTTGTTAGTGTAGTTTGGTCTGGGTTGTGTTTGGCCCCCATTTGCTTTAGGTGCCTTACTCTCCCTAGCAAAGTGACCCATAAGGTTACAGTTGTAACACTTAACTTTGTTTTATCCAGCCCAAACTTACCACTGGTAGCATTGCTTGGAAATCTTCTTCCTGTCCTCTTGTAGAACTTCTTGGCTCTGTGAGTGAGGAGAGCCATCTGCTGAACTATCTCCATGTATTCCAGGTCATCTGGATGGATACAGTCCAAGTCTTCAAGAGTGAAGAGATAATTCCCACAGCTTTCATCAGTAGACACAAAGGCTTGAGAAGAACTTGTCTCTTGGAATGGGCTTCCTTGAGTAAAGTTCTCCCTTGGTGTCTCCGGGAAGGTGATGAAAGGACCCTTTTGTGAGTTGTCAGGGTAGCATATGAGATGATGTTGGGGTTCTATGCTGTCCCTTTCAACCACATGAAGGGCTGAACCCATTTGATTGTTGGAGTTGCCAGATGAACCTTGCATGTTCATCTCCATCTGGTATCCACTGAGAATCCCATACAACTCTGTAAGAGTAAGAGTTTTAAGGTTCTCAGTCCTCTTGATCACCACACAATAGTGTGTCCATTGCCTAGGAAGTGAGGACATGAACTTCCTTACAATGTCCCTGTTCTCAAGAGGAACTCCTCCATCCACTAGGGTATCCACAATCTCAACATACCTGAAGTATTGTTGGGTCATGGTTTCACCTGCTTTGAAGGTGAAATTCTCAAACTGCTGCTTCAGAAGATCTTTCTTGTTCTCCTTGGCTTCAGAGGAGCCTTCATACATCAACTTCAGTGCATCCCACAGCTGTTTGGCTGTCTTGCACTTCTTAAAACCTCTGTATACAGAGTTTAGGAGAGCATTCTGAAGAGCAGTCATGGCCTTCCTGTCAATCTCTACTCTTTTTCTATCTTCATCTGAGTAGTTGGCCACATCTTTAGGAATCATACCAGCACCAGTAACAGAGGGTGTGCTGGGTATGAAAGGTCCATTCTCAACAGATTCCCACATTCTTGAATCAAGAGACCCGATGAAGCCTTCCATCCTCATGCACCAGGTGTCAAAATCATCAAGAGTGATCAGTGGGGATTTGTTCATGGTTCTAGTCTCCATATCAGTCTTTGAGATGGAAGCCATTTGAAGAGTTTAGTTTTTGTGTGTGTGAGGGATCTTAAGATGGTTAGATCTTATATCAAGAGCGTGGATAGCTCTGATACCAATTGCAGGACCGTTTAAGGGCTTAAACACAATTACAACACAACAACACAATGAGGAGATTAACTAAACTTTTAATCAAACAGTGAACTGGGATAACCAAAGTGATACAAAGAACACAAGTAAAGCAAGAGACAGAACAAGAGAGTATGGGTTCCAAGGAGGCAGTATATTGCTTTCTCAAGTTCTTTTACAAGTGTTACAAAGCATAAAGAAAGCTACAAGAACTTGAAATACTTATACTACAACCTACAGCCGGCTATACTTTGAAAGCCAGCTGGATACAATTGACTAGACACTAACAAAATCAATTGTAGGATCAAAAGGCATATCTGCCTTTTGACCTTGTGACTATGACATGCCATAGCTCACATCCTTATACATTACAAAAAGGATAAAGTACATAAAGTGGAAAGTTACAGACTCAAGACCTCAATGTACAGTTACCAAAAGCATGGACCTTTTCACCAACTCATGTAAGTTGGTGACTTTACAGAGATGCAGCGGAAAAGGTGCTTTATGGAACAGTACATCAAATAAAGCATGTGTACTAAAAGTCTTCGGAAGAAATCTGTCTTCATAGGTTGAAGCTTCGGAAGACTTTGTCTCTGAAGCTTCGGAAGACTTCATGTTTGGCTTCGGAAGATATTGGTCTTGGCTTCGGAAGATTTTACACTTAGAGTATTTTCTAATGCATTGTGTAAAACTTCCGAAGCATTCTTCACTTCAGTACTTAGTGCATGTTGCTGAGACACTTAGGATGTTTTGGGTTGCATCAGACTTAAGGAATCCTTACAAAACCGTATGATTAACTTTCATTCGCGAAACCGGTCTTCATAATAAATCCATGGCTAATGAACTAGAAATGGTTATTAGAAATCATCTCACTTTAACTTTCTGATCATTTGCGGGTTCCCTTTTATTAGTTCGGAAACTTCAGTAGTTGTTACGGTTTTCTAAAATTAAAGGTATGTTAGGAAGGAACCTGATCAACTCTCTTTTTAACATTAAATTATGTTTTCAGAAATCATATGTCAAATAGGACACAAAAGATTCACCTACATTACTAGGGCTTTGATCTGAGCAGTAAACTCAGCCTGACAGGATCAAGTCACTACAGCAGCAGGATAGACGAGAAATCGCGCCGGCTCATCTTTATAAACATTAACATAATTACATTAATCAATATCTTTAAATCACATCACCAATTCATCACAATTACATAAGTGGAGTCTAATTAGGATGATAACTTTTATTCCCTGGTTTTAAATCCAAACGCTTCAAATCTTAGTTTATTTTCTTTTTATTATTGTTTACTTTTAAACCGTAAAAATATTTCCAATACAAATTATCACCTTCTTTAACAAAAACCAAATGTGATAGTCAAACATCAAGTTTGTTGAGTAGGCTAGGTGTGTCCACGGATTGATACTCGGTTCTTACCAACACAATATTACCACACGATAGGTACACTGCCTTTTGTGTGTGTGGTTTAGTATTAGTAACAACCAATTAAAACTGAATCTGTGCAATAAATCTTTATCAAATATATATACTATCTGCACCCCATCAAGTTTTTGGCGCCGTTGCCGGGGACACACGACAGTTTGAAAGACAAACTAAATTTTTGACTATCTTGCATATAACCTGTTAATATATTTTTGTTTAAACTTCATTTTTATTTTTTAGGTAGTTTGCCTTAGTTAGTTTAGTTATTTTTGCCTGATTCATTTTAAGCCTTAGTTAGTTTATGCTTCCTTAAGTTAGTGTATGTCCGATTCGTCTAGTTCTGAACTTGTTCCGCCTCTTCCGGAACCCGAACGACTTTTCCGTCAAAGATTGCGCAAAAGATCACAACAAGAAGCACCAGTCATTGAAGAAGACATTTTGGAAGATACACCATCCGAAGAAGACATGGCTAACCAAGACGAGGAAATGAAGACGACACACTATGCCACACCATCAATAGATGGTTATGAGTCTAGTGTTGTCCAACCAACAATAGCGGCCAACAATTTTGAGATTAAGTCTAGTATTATCCAACTTGTAGAAAACTCTGTTCAGTTCCATGGGTTACAAGACGAAGATCCTAATGCTCACATCTCACGTTTCCTTCGTATCTGTGCGACCTTCAAAATCAATAACTGTTCAGACGACGCCATTCGACTAAGACTTTTTCCATTTTCACTTCGAGGCCGAGCCATCGATTGGCTTGATTCACTTCCGCCTGGTTCCATCACCACATGGGCGGGAATGGCTGAACAATTCCTTTTGAAATACTTTCCACCCGATCGTACTGCCAAACTAAGAAGCAGCATCACAAGTTTTTGCCAAGATGACGATGAATCATTACAAGCAGCATGGGAGAGATATAAAAGTCTCCTTCGGAGATGCCCACATCACGGACTTGATCTGTGGCCGCAGTGTCAAACCTTTTACGATGCGATCAGCGGAGCCCATAAGCAAGCAGTAGACCAAAGTGCGGGAGGAGATTTTGGAAGTGTCACGCCAACAGAAACATATCAAGCCTTAGAAAGAGCAGCTAAGAAGAGCTTTGTTTACAATCCCTTAAGAACCAAACCCAGTTCTAAAGGTATTCATCAAGTACACTCTGAAACCCTAATTATAGCCCAATTAGAAGCTCTAACCAAAAGATTTGAACAATTGCAAAGCGAGCTAAAGAAAACTCCAACACGATGCAACACATGTGGAAATTCACACAAGACCAACGAGTGCCCACAAGGCATTATGATGGTTGAAGATGTTGACTACGTAGGAGGCCCAAACAACTCATATAATTCAAATTGGAGAAACAACTCGAATTACAGAGATGCTGGCAGTAACCAACAATCATCTGGATTCAACCAAAGGCCACCTTACCAACAACAGAAACCACCATACCAAGGTCCAAGCAGTAGTAACCAAGACCGTGGAGCATCATCAATGGAAGACTTATTGCAGCAATTGTTGTTAACCACACAAGCCACAGATGAGTACATCCGGAAATCTGATCGAAGAAATGAGGAGAGGTTCCAAAGAAACGAAGCTGACATCAAAAGCAACAAAGCATCATTACAGACCATAGAGCACCAAGTAGGTCAAATAGCATAACAACTCTCTGAAAGACCTCAAGGAGCTTTGCCCAACAACATTGTGACAAATCCTAATGCTCAAGTCAAAGCCATCACCACCAGGAGTGGCAAAACCACTCAAGGTGATGCACCCGCATTACAACCCATCCTTGAAGAAGTAGAAACTGAAACTCCAAGTAATGCGAGTAATAAGAAAAAGCAACCTGTTGTTATTGAAGAACCAGCAAAGAAATACGTTCCACCACCACCTTATGTTCCACCACCTCCATATCCAGGTCGTTTGAGAGAACAAAGAATGGAGGCATAATATGGCAAATTCCTTGGGTTGTTCAAGCAACTCCACATCAATCTGCCCTTGGTGAGGCCTTAGCACAAATGCCAAACTACGCTAAGTTTCTAAAAGGTGTCTTGTCAAACAAAAAGAAGCTGGAAGAGTTATCACACGTAGTTTTGAATGAGGAATTCTCTGCAGTTCTTCAAAACAAACTACTTCAAAAGATGACTGATCCAGAAAGTTTCACCATACCTTGCCTAATAGGAAATCTTTCTGTCAGTAATGCGTTAGCTGATTTAGGTGCTAGCATTAACCTTATGCCTTATGCGGTTTTTGAAAAATTAAACCTAGGTGAGCCTAGACCTACCCGTATGAGCATCCAGTTAGCTGACCGTTCTGTCAAATATCCGAGGGGCATCGTTGAAAATCTCTTAGTTAAAATTGACAAATTCGTATTTCCCGTTGATTTTGTGATCCTAGACATGGATGAGGACAAAAATGTTCCTCTTATCCTAGGTCGACCTTTCTTAGCGACTGCTCGAGCCCTCATTGATGTTTGTACAGGCAAACTCACGCTTAGAGTAGACGAGGAGGAAGTAACTTTCGATATAGGCCAATCCATGAAACACCCTCAACATCATGATGACTCACTCTATTACGTTGATGCTTGCGATTCGATCATAAGCCGTCATTTGAAGGAAGCCCTTCAAAATGAAGCTTGCAATACTCAATTAATAGAAGTCACAATCACCGAACCCATCTGTGAAAACCAAACCATTCCAGAACTTGAAGTTGACGAAACATCATTTCATCAAGAAGCATTTGAGATCATTGAGCAAGACTTAGAACCAAAGCCAAACCTTCTATCGAAGACCCTCCAGTCTTAGAGCTCAAAAAACTTCCATCTCATCTCGAATACACTTTTCTTGAAAACACATCTCAACTTCCTGTCATAATCTCATCCGCCTTATCAATTGATGAGAAGAACAAGTTGCTCAATGTGCTTAAGGCACACAAACGAGCAATTGCATGGAAAATCATGGATATCAATGGAATCAATCCATCCTTTTGCACTCATAAAATATTGATGGAGGAGAACTTCAAATCCGTCATTCAACCTCAAAGACGTTTAAACCCGAGGATGCAAGAGGTGGTGAAGAAAGAAGTAATCAAACTGCTAGATGCCGGTTTGATTTACCCTATTTCTGATTCGTCTTGGGTGAGTCCCGTCCAAGTTGTTCCAAAGAAAGGAGGAATGACTGTTGTAACTAACGAGAAGAATGAGCTTATTCCCACTCGTACGGTTACAGGATGGAGAGTTTGCATAGACTATCGCAAACTCAATGACGCCACAAGGAAAGATCACTTCCCTCTTCCTTTCATCGACCAAATGCTTGAGAGATTGTCTGGAAAAATGTTCTATTGTTTCATGGATGGTTTCTCAGGTTATTTTCAAATTCCTATTGCTCCCGAAGATCAAGAAAAGACAACATTCACCTGTCCATATGGCATATTTGCTTATCGGCGAATGCCCTTTGGATTGTGTAATGCTCCTGATACATTTCAAAGATGCATGGTAGCAATTTTTCATGACATGATTGAACACTCAATGGAAGTTTTCATGGATGATTTCTCCATCTTTGGAAACTCATTTGAGCAATGTCTTGAAAACTTGGAAAAGATGCTAGTTAGATGTGAAGACTCCAACCTTGTTTTAAATTGGGAAAAGTGCCACTTCATGGTTACAGAAGGAATAGTGTTAGGACAAAAAATCTCTCGAGTGGGGCTTGAAGTCGATCAAGCCAAAGTCGACACTATTTCTAAACTTCCGCATCCCACAACCGTGAAAGACATCAGAAGTTTCCTAGGACATGCAGGATTCTACCGTCATTTCATTAGAGATTTTTCAAAAATCACTCTACCACTGACTCAACTTCTGGCGAAAGACGCGAAATTTGTATTTTCTGATGAATGCATTAGTGCAATTAAATTGCTTAAGTAGAGATTGGTAACTGCTCCAATCATGGTTTCCTCAGATTGGACGCTACCATTTGAACTCATGTGCGATGCAAGCGATTTCGCGGTAGGAGCTGTCTTAGGACAGAGAAAAGACAAGGAATTTCACCCAATTCATTATGCGAGCAAAACCCTAAACGACGCACAAGAAAACTACACTACCACCGAAAAAGAACTTCTTGCGGTAGTTTTCGCATTCGATAAATTCCGCTCGTATCTCATCCTTTCAAAGACAATTGTTTACACCGATCATGCAGCCCTTCGTTATTTGTTTAACAAACAAGATGCAAAGCCGATATTGATTCGTTGGATTCTTCTGTTTCAAGAATTTGATATCGAAATTCGTGATAAGAAAGGAGCGGAAAATCTAGCGGTTGATCATCTCTCGCGTCTTGAGGATTCAAGTCCTTCACAAACTGAGGAAGCCAAAATAAATGACAATTTTCCTCACGAATTCCTTATGCACATTCAATCCTCAATCGATGAACACCCTTGGTTTGCCGATTTTGCAAATTACTTAGCAAACGGAATCCTTCTCAAAGGAATGACTTATCAGCAAAAGAAGAAGTTCTTTACTGATATCAAACATTACTATTGGGAGGACCCGTATCTGTTCAGAATCGATGCAGACCAACTCATTCGAAGATGCGTATACGGAAGTGAAGTAGAACAAATTCTAAGGCACTGTCATGAAGGACCCACAGGAGGACACCATGGAGCAACCTTAACAGCCAATAAAGTATTCGACTCTGGATTTTACGGCCCACGATTTTCAAAGATGCTCATAACATGGTACGCACTTGTGATGCATGTCAAAGAGCAACCAATATCTCAACACGGGATGAGATGCCTCAGAAACAAGTTCAAGTATGCGAGATATTTGATATATGGGGTATTGATTTCATGGGGCCATTCCCGGTGTCATTTGGCAATCGTTACATCTTGGTATTAGTTGATTACGTTTCAAAATAGGCCGAAGCTCAAGCCCTGCCTACTAATGATGCCAGGAACGTTGTCAAATTCCTTAAGAAACTATTTTCTCATTTTGGTGCCCCCAAAGCTCTGTTTAGTGACCGAGGATCTCATTTCTGTAACAATCAGCTTGAAAGAGCAATGGCACGTTATGGAGTTCACCATCGCTTTACAACTGCTTACCATCCACAAGCGAATGGGCAAGCCGAAGTCACTAACCGAGGTATCAAACGAATCCTTGAGAAAGCTGTAGGTAAAAATCACAAGGACTGGTCTACCAAGTTAGATGATGCATTATGGGCTTTTCGAACAGCCTATAAGACTCCCATCGGTACAACACCGTTTAAACTAGTTTGTGGCAAGTCGTGTCATCTACCTGTAAAACTAGAGCACAAGGCCTTTTGGGCCTTGTGGGGAAGGGTCATGCCGAAGACCCGAAACTTAAATGCGGCACCTGTACATAAATTTTTCTCTTTTTTTAGCAATTTTTAGGACTTCACAAGCACAAGCACGGGGCCGTGCCTCATCAAGCACGCCCCCGTGTCTCTGACAAAATTTTTCCACGATCTCCGCTGACGACTCTGACAAGCACGGGACCGTGCCTAGCCAAGCACGCCCCCGTGTTCATTTTTCACGACCTGTGTATAAATACCACACTTGTTCCATTATTTCATCACACTTATTCCTGCTAAAAAATGCCTGAAAAAATGAAAGAATCAAGTCACGGAAGCTCAAACTAGAATCCTGCGAAGAAACCGCGTTCTGAAACGCGAGAGCCGACGACTCAAGAATATATCTTCAAAATGCATGAACTAATCAAGCAATTGATAGAAATGAACCTCGTTGCTTCCCAACGCTTAGCTGAACTTATCCAAAAAGTTCAATAGATGAGCGAGGAACTCATTTCCATTAACCAGCAGCTTGCGGAATTGAGCAACCGCACTTCTCACTATCCCATGCCAAACCTTCCACACGAAATGTGTGGAGGTTTCTTTTAGAAGCATTCCGTGATGTGTTAAATGCGCTGTTGCGCGTTAAAGAGTCTGGTTTTGCTGTTTCAGATTCTTGGCTTTTAACGTATCGTGTAACTGTAGGATCCTAGGGAATGTAATTTTCAATTTGGCTTGTGTTATTTAATGGCACACCCCCGCTAAAAGCGGAAACACGGGGATGTAACGAGACCGGGATCATCATAACACATGGTAAGCGATAGAGATGCAATATAATAAATGATGACAAGCGTGTCATGACGACACCCGACAACAAGGGGACTTGTGTCGTGTTTAGTCAATGTTCACGACAACATAGCCATAAGCATAAACATGATAATGATTCACATAACCAAATAAATTGAAATAATAATATGAATTCCCACAACCCGGGAACAAGTTTCAAAAGATTGTAAATGTTTACAAATATCAACATTGTTCATAAAGATTGTTTGTCAAACATGTTAAGTCCCAAAAATGCATCATAGGGTCTCCACTAAGGCAGCACACCTAGAATCCTGAACTTGCATGATCACCTGAAAAGATATGCTCAGAACGGTCAACATAATTGTTGGTGAGCTCGCAGGTTTAAGTAAATAAATAAGTAAGTGATGCTGTATAAAGTAAGCGTAATGGAATACCATGAATACAGTTATATACACAAGTAAAATCACGTGACATGAGCTTTGCAACCAAACCTAGCGACGTACACAAAGAAAATGTCGGCATATATTCACCCAAGGGCCCGTTCCTGGCCACTGATGGTACCAACTAGTATACCATCGAACAAGAATGGGGGTGTCAACCCAGTAGTACTACCAATACCTAACCATCGGTTCCCACACTGGAATTAAATAGTTGCAAAAATAGAACCACACAACAGACCCAAGCATGTATCAGATAAGTACTTGTAACACAGACCTTGTATGTAAAATGTAAGTAAGTTGTACAGCATTGAAAATGGGCGAGCATACTTTTCCCCCAAGTTGTAAATGATTGAAATATTGTATAAGCGTAAAAAGGGGCCACGAAACTCACTTGTTAAGTGGTAAGTATGTAAGATCAAAGTTCCCAAATGTTGTATGCAAATGAACGGTCAAACACGTATTGACAGTTATTGTTAAGCATTAATGATATGAAATAAGCGCATAATAATGTTCAATCGGTTCGGGTTGTATCGGCTGGGTCGCGTGTAACTCACACAAACAGACACACGTACTAGACCTTATGTAGATCCAAGTACTAGACACTGTCGCCATTGTCAATGATATTTGAGTAAAAGGTTCATTGTCATTGAAGAAGTATTGAATAAGTGTCAATAGTTATAAGTCGGTTGATAATTATAAAGCGTTAGTTTAATTTGTTTTGAATAGTATTTGTGCCCTTTTTAGCGTTGACTTTAATATTTATGGCCGAACAATGGCAACTGTGTTAATGTTACCTCAACATCACATGACTTACACACACCACGCACAACAAGGAAATCAAACACAACAATTACAGTCGCACGACAGGACCAGACGCACGACTCAACCTCCATACGCACGAATCAACCCTCAATCATGCGAATCAGCTTCATTCGTACGATTGAGCCTTCATTCGTATGACTGGCATTCAGTCGTACCACACAACACCCAATCGCACGACTTAACCTCCATATGCACGAATCAACCTCCAATCGTGCGAATTAGCTACTTCCGTACGATTGAACCTTCATTCGTGCGACTGGACTCCAGTCGTGCGAAACACTCAGTCGGTCACCTGACTCAATCGCACACATTCATTCATACGCATGACTCAATCGCATCCATTCATTCGCACGCATGACTCAATCGCATACAAACACACAGTCGCACGACATACCCAGTCGCACAACTCGGTCGCACGATTGACTCAAACGCATGGTTCAGTTGCACGGCTCACCCAGTCGCACGACTCAATCGCATGACAGACCCAGTCGCCTGGACAGCAGAATCGCGGCTGTGGTCGGGCTGAGCAGCCCGCCGGCTGCTCTAAACGCGAGTTTTACACCACAAGGACTTCCAGAAATACTCTACAAACATATACAAATATGAAACACAAGCAGAAAGACCTCACACGCACCCATACGACCTTATGTGTTCGGGTTGAACCCGAACACCCGAAACCCTAGTTTGGACAGCCGTGAAAAAGCAAGAAAAGAGACAACCAAGGTCGTCTACCTGCTAGAAATGAGTAGACTAGGCTGTAGATGATGTCTAGACGACGAAAACGAGCCTAAGCGGGTCGGATTTGGTGCTAAGATGAAGAAATGGTGTGTAGAGAGGATGAAGAGATGAAGAAGATGAAGTAATGGTGAATTAGGGCTGGTAATGGGTTTATATACCCAGCCCAAGTTTGCAAAATTACAAGTTTAGTCTCTGCACTTAACCCCCGCGTTTTCCAAATTTGGTTCGGTTGAAAAACGACTTTATTAGGTTAATTATATTAATTATAAAAATGCATTTAATGATATTTATGATTTAAAAATGATTTTATTAATGACGTTAATTATTTATAAAAATGATACATTTGGCGGTTTCAAAGATGAAAGTTTTAAAAGTTTTTAAGGTTTAACATATGGTTACAACGAATACACAGGCACAACGATGATAATGCACACATGATATTCACATAAAGAGTTAAATAAGGATGAGGAATGATCGATGAAAGAATAGTTAATGGAGAATCACGTTAATTGACGGACCTTAAGGTGACGGATGTCACATTTAACTATAGGACTATTTTCGTATCTTTTCTGATGATTTGGAAGTGATAAAACTTAACCGGGAAAATTACATAACGCACGAAACTGAAAAACGGAACAACAAAAGACTGAAACCGAACACTAACACATGAACACGGCCCCGTGCTCAAAGAGGCACGCCCCCGTGTTTGACAAAAAATGACACCACCTAACATTTTTCAACCTTTTGTCTTGTTTCCCATCAATTTTGCATGATAAAAACGAACTAATTTGCCTGCAAAGTCGTATCCACTTTCAATTCCATCTTGTTTTCCATTTTCCTTTCATCTTTTCAAGTGTTCTTGCAAGAGTATTTGGTCAAGAGGTTAGTATACTAATCCTATGATTATGAAATTCATTTACATGTAGTTAGGTGATTAGGTCTCTAAACAACCGAAATCCTAGCAATTATGTGTAAACACTTGTTCTTAAACGTGTTATGGAATGATGAATGCTTTTAACCTACTTGTTCATGTTTATTCTTGTAGTAGATTAGTGTTGATTAGTGTGTTTAGTTAGATATTAGTATGTTTAGTTAGTTAGTTGTTTTCTTTTATTGTTAACAAGACTATCTTCATAATTCGTGGTGAAACCTTTGTTAATCATGTTCAAGTTACAAGAATTCTCAAGTGATGTAAAACAATATATATTTTGAGTATCTTGAATTATTAACAAATGATTAAAATGTTAAATTATAATCTTTGATTTTTAAAGCAAGAAAATGTTAAACCCATGCTTAATCAACGATTTACAACAAAACCACGATTGCTCGAGTCAAGATTTCATGCCTAAACATGTTAACCGCACCCCCACGTTTTACAAAGCGCACCCCCATGTTCAAAATTTTTTCCTTGGATGATAAATTCTTAACTATTTTTGAACATTAATTGAATCATTATGATGTTATGTCTTGAAAAACATATGATTTTCACTAACATCATGAAACTGCTTAAGAAATTTGTTTTGTCTAGATTAACTTATTTTTAAAATTTCAGGATCATGGATCATCCCTACTTACATTTTGGAGGGAGCCGCGAGAGATGGTGTCATGATAGACTTCAAAGATTGCTACAAAGGGTCGAAAAATCCCACTTACAAGCAGATGAAGAAACACTAGCGGCAGTCGGACAGCTAGAAAGATATAATAATTTATTAAGTGTTCAGTGGAAACGTTTATTTTCACAAAATAGACCTTCCGTTTATGAACTAACTCTTGAATTTTTAGCATCTTTTAAATTTAGCATGAAAGACTCTGATCCTTGGGATGAAAGTGCAGTTTAATTCAGACTAGCTAGGAATTGGCATAAAACATCCATTGCCTTGTTCGGTGTCTATCTTGGAATATACACGAAACAAGAAATGGAGGAGGAGGCAATATCTGGAATGCCGGCGTATCATACCTTCCCGGAAGAGGAAAGTAGAGACGCGGAAAGTGGTGCAATAAGGAAAGCATTTTGGAAGCGGATTGGAACCGGAGGGTTCAACTCGAGCAAAACAAAAAGCAGTCAGATACGAGACCCGCTGCTGCGATACATTCATCGGTTACTCAGCCATTCCATAACAGCTCATGGTCAAAGCGAGGGAGTTGTTAATTTGAGGGACTTGTTTATTTTATATTGTATGGTTAATCAGTTGCCATGTAATATTGGGTATTTGTTTTGTAATCTTTTTGCCAGGAATGCGATTGCAGGTGCTCCAACACCCATGTTTGGAGGAAGCTGGATTTTGAACTTATATGAAAGCTATGGTTATAACACTGAGGGACCGTAGGAGTGATGCCGGGACTGTTAGACTTGAGCATTTGTACAAGTATGTACATGGTGACAAGCTTACCAAATGGGCAGCCGAGATTCATGGATAAAAAGGGACAAATCTGGGATCCGGCGGATCCCGAAGAAATTATCATGGACCTCAACATGCCGATACAGCCGGAAGGAGCCGGAGCTGGATCTTCAAGTTCACGTACAAGGGAATTCTCAACCATGTTAGACCTTTATGAGTCAATCCAAACCACCAAAACCCATGCAAGGCGATCATTTGAATATGCCCAACGAGCCTTCAACCGAGTCGAAAATCTGCATTCCCGAGTCGATGACTTGAGCAAAGA